>CM071927.1:43249237-43730093 GCA_016081115.2 Rehmannia glutinosa
GATCGCAGATATAAGTTTCACGTCCATGCGTCATTTTTCCTACGTATGTAAAAAAGTTCATCCTCATTATTTCTAATTAATCTAAATCATACGTAGTTAATTATTTTTCTTTGCTCGGATTTTCACTACTATCAGGACTATCCACAGGCGTCGGAGAAGGCCTCCTGAAACAACTCGTCGTCTACTATTTTGAATTGTCGTGAGGCAAGTTCTCAACTCGAAGAATTACCAATTTCGAAAAAAGTTGGACTATTGCTCAAAAACCATGACTTTGAGTGATTTTATCGATTTAGGCGGTGTCACAAATGGAGCCTCGAGAGAAATTCTAAGGCCATGTATGGATTTGTTTTCAAATGTAATTTTCCACTTTCTAATTATTCTAGAAAATAAGTTTATGTTTGTTTAGGAAGTTCTCAATAGAAATGAAGTTATTTTCGGTTTTTTCATTTTTTTATGAAAATATTCTTTTGAAAACACAACTAAATAATTTTTCACCACAATCACGCAAAATTTATGAGAAAAATATACTATAATCAAAAACAATTCTATGTCAAAAATACATTCAAAAACTATAATCAAACATATTTTCATTTCCAAACATAAATTCAAACAACAAACCAAATATATTTTCAATGGGATAATTTCATTTTTATACCCAAAGTTTACCACATTTTTGCTTTTGGTACCCAATGTTCCTACTTAATCAATTTTGGTACCCAATATTTTCCCATTTGATCAATTTTACTACAACCGTTAATTTGCCATCAAAACAAACGGTTCTGTTCAATTGTAGAAAGGTGGAAACCCTAAAATTAGTAAAAATGAAGAATAAAAACTTTTGGGTACCAAAAGCGAAAAGATGGTAAATTTTGGGTATTAAAAGCGAAAAATGGTAAATTTTGGGTATAAAAAATAAACGTGATTTTTTTTTATACATAGGACTTTTTTTTTATTTATAATTTTCAAAAATTGATTCGATTTGAAAGAGTAGTCACGTTTATATATTAAATAAAATTATCTCTTATATAGATTAATAAAATAAAAATTTAATTTTTCTTTTTTCTTCTCTTCCACTTCGTCCCTCTCCGTTTCATATTTTTTCCCATTTTCTTCACCCAAAGAATCGAAAAACCTCTTTTAATTTGATTTTGGAGTTTTATGTAGTCCTAAATAAAAAAATCAAAATACTTTTTAAAACTTGAAATATGTTTTAAAAATTCTGAATTTTTTAAAAATGATCAGATTTTAATATCCCAATTATGGAATAATTTTAAGACTTTTAAATAAATTTTTGATTTTTAAAAACAAATTTCAATATTTTCGTTAATTTGTATATTTTTTAATAGTTTTTAGTTTTTTTTAAAAATCAATGTTTTTACTCTTTTTGGATTTTTTAAGTCAATCAAATTTTTGGTTAATTTTTTTCAAAATCTTATAGTTTACGTTTTTAATCCATTTTTCAGAATTTTAGAAAATTTCCAGATTTTTAATTTTATATTGAATTCATTTTTTAAGTAGTTGTCGATTTTTAACACAACTTTTAGTTCTTTAAACAATATTTTAGATTTTTAAAACATCATTTATTTTTGAAAATAACTTTTGGAAATAATATTGAGTTTTTTAGTTTAGAATTTAAAATATTTTAAATAATTTTGGGTACCAAAATAGAAAATGTGGTAAATTTTGGGTATCAAAAGTGAAATTATCCCTAACTTTTTACTGCAGGTTGGTTAGCACGTTTGGATGGAAAAATAACAGTAGTGAAAGTAGTAGCGACTAACGTCTAAAACTTGATTAAAATCATTGGGTTAACCAAAAGCGAAAAGGTAGTAAACTTTGGGTATCAAGTGAAATTATCCCATTCTCAATTCTCTTAAAAATTAATAAAATTTGAAAGTTTATTTTGCAACATTGGAAATTAAAAATTGGACTTGAAATACCTGGAACAAGGTGAAAGTTATCGTATTCATTGCACGTACATCAGATATTTGGATGATGACAATCGAAATAAAATATAAATATGACACTTGTCAGATAAAGGAAAGCACGTACCCACGTGGATGACACATGGGCCTACCCAACATCCATCTAGAAGGCCGTGACTTATGAGATGGCTCACGCTTTGTTGTGGGACCATCCATGAATTTGCTCAGAGAGGTTGTGGGTGGGACACCTCAGCCCTATGGACCGGTGTGGGGCCTGCACTTTCAAGTACGTGCTGCCACTGCCGACTCCTCTTTGATTCCTTTTGTGGCGCTTGTTTTGGCCAAAGATATTAGATATTCCCGTGGCCTGCATAGTCAGCTAGTCACTCACCATTTCATTATATTTGGGATTAATTATATAAAACTAATATATCACCCGTGCGATACACGATTTGTAATATAATGAAGCATTATATAATTCTAATATAAGAAAATTAATATATTGTGGGAATTGTAATGAGACGGGATATGGGCTTAGGACTCAGACACGTCCCGTCTTTGAATATGGAAAGGTGGGGGTTTGTTCCAACAAAATAATGTAGAATTTATTAAATATCATGTTAAATATCCAACTATAAATTAAAAATTTGAGAAGAAAAATAAATATTATATAATTTAGAAAAATAAGAAAAAAAAAGTATTAATTGATTATACATTTGAAGTAAGTTTATACATCTATTAAAAAACACTTATTTCCACAACTAAATTAAATTAGATCAATGAAGACAATTGATATTTATACCAATAAATTACTATACATGTTACTTTAATATATAAAATCATAGTACTATTTGATTTACCCATAACAATACCATTCTACTTAAATCGTGATATTTTTTTTTTAAAAAAAATATTTGAAAAAAATAAATGAACAATAATGTTGGGGCGAAAATGTTCTTTTATTACTCCTCTGTCCGATAAAGATAGGCAAGTAGTACAATTCACACAGATTAAAGAAAACATAATAAATATAATTGGGATTATAATTTTTTCCATAGTCTTCATATTTTGCCCTTACATTAAATGGTGGTATATCATTATAATGAAGTATTCCAACTATCTTGGAAAAAATGATATTTGTTAAAAACAAAGGAATTAAATAGGGATAATTTAGTCTATTGTTGTATAATTAATACTCTCAATAAGGAAACAACAAGCCTATAATTTTGGACGGACGAAAAATGAAAGATGGCTATCTTTTTGGGACAAAAAGGAGTATTAATATATAATTCACTTTATATATTGATTTAATCCCATTAATTACCTATTAATTAGTGGGCTCTGAGATGTAATAACTCGGCCCACTAGCCATTTTCTTCTATGTAGCCCATAGGACCTCCACCGAACTGACCTCTCCGTAGCCAACAACTAGGCGCCAAAAGAAGACTACGAAACTCCTCGTCGAGTCATGGCCTCATGCTCAAATTGAGCCATCGTCCAATCATACTTCGAGACAAGTCGGGACATCGGCCCTCGTCCATAAGTCCTACTGAATGAAAGGAAACAAGAATAAAGTGCGAAATATAAAGTAACCACAAAGCTTATCCTAGCAATGTCTCCACAAAGATGTGTCTCCATGTCCTTGAAAGACAAGGACCCAAGGTGGGACATCATCAACCAACAATGCTCCCTCGTACTAAGTATACCCCATGTCTGACTGTGAAGTCCCAATGGGATGAATCCCCATGCCAGTTTCGTTGCCAAAAGAGAACTTGCGGGCCAACGGTCCCAAAAGTAGCCTCGTCAGGTGATACGTGTAAAATATACGTGCATTTAAGGGCTTATTTTAATATATAATTGATACATTTGCACGCATATTTGGTGTATTTTACTTGGTTTCCTTTGTTGGGCATGATACTGCGTATTCTTGTAACTTCTTACAAGAAATGGAGCTAAATTAGATAAAAAAAATGATATCACGTTCCAAAGTATAGGTCAAGAGCTAAGGTATGAGCAAATATGTGAAGTGAAGGAAATAAGCATGGACGGTCGAAAAAAAGGAAATTTCCTTCAAAAACGTCCAAACGCGCTAACAAAGACGAAAATCGAAGACATAAACGGGTGTATCGAGTCGGGAGACCTACAGCTGTTTGTGGGGAGTCATTCAATTCATAGATCTTTTGGGAGTTAATAATAGTTGTATCGAGTCGGGAGACCTACAATTGTTATTAATCTACTATTTATGCGCCGCAAGGGAGAGAAAATAGACTAACTTAGGAATTGAACCCATAGAATTGCATGAATTGGTTATTAAAACTTTAATTGGATTTAATATTGAAGAAACATAATGAGAGATTTAATATTGAAGAAACATAATGAGATTATGTGCCTAAGATTGCTTCCATTATTGTTGAAAATACTTGTGGGGTTTGCAAATTTATTTATTTTTCTTTTAATTTTTGATTTTTATAAACTTGAGATTCGATCGCTTCAATAAAATTGGAATGCTTATTATAGCCTAAGTGTTTTGTAGTCAATCCCTCAGGAATACGACCTTGCGTGCCATTATTCTATAAACAACACTGTACACTTGCAGTTGTGAGATCCAAAATATTTTAATGAACAAGTTTTTGGCGCCAGTTCACAGGGATTGAATGATTCTACTTATAGTAATAAATAGTTCAATCTTAATTGAAGCTTTTGTAAATATTTTTATTTTTTTTATTATCGATTTTTTTGTAAATAAATTTTTTTTGATTTTTGTAAAATATTTTTTTTATTATTTTCGATTTTTTTCCTTTTGTGAATTGTAAATATTTTTTTTACTTTTGATTTTTCTTTCTTTTGTAAATAATTTTTTTTATTGCTTGTTTCTAACATCGTTTTTTGTTGAATGCGAGACTCGAAATCGTTGGAGACACAACATAGCCCAAAATCGCTACTACAATCGGGAGACCAAAATCAAAAGGCCAAATCAAAGCGATCTTGAACTTAATCCAGAAAACAAAGCAACGCCATTCGTATTATTAGATGGATGGTACGTGATATGAGGCTCAAGGATTTCAACCGATACGGTTCAACGATAGTGATATTAGAAATTTGAAGCCTGGCTAATGACGTAAAACTTAGCGCTTTGTAGGAGGCAACCCAAGAGGCGTCGCGGCAAACCCCGGGGTTCAAAAAAAAAATCACACGAACGTGTGCAATTCCACACGGGCCGTGCGACCCACAGAGACCAGCCTCATGGGCAGGCTGTGTGAGATACACACGACCATGTGGCTGGAGACAGCAGCAAAACAGAGGTCATGACCAGGGCTACACGGCCCGGCCGTGTAAAATGCACACGGGCCGTGTGAACTATCCATGTAAGTACTCTTTACGCATTTCTCTTTCTTTTGATAATGTCCTCATATGTTCTGGACGAAAAATATTTTAAGTTTGGGGGTTGTCAAGAATGCGTAATTTAGTACTTTTTGCATTTTGCATTGCATTTAGGATTGCATGTAGAGCATATAAAAAAATTGCATCGAAAAAATTCAATTTTTTGTTTATTTTTTTATTTTTAGCACGTTTATTGCTTTAGCACGTTTAATTACTTTTATGTGTGATTTTAATCAAGATTTTTAAAAATGCCCAAAACTTCCGTATGATTTTTACTATGAGCATTTAATTTTATGAGATGACATGTTCTTATGAATAATACGATGAATGGTTAAGGAGATGTCTTTTATTTGTTTGGCACGAGTTAAAAAAATTGGGTATTTGAGCATGTTACGAAAAATAAGCCTGTGAGCTTTTGTGCCTATAACTGCTTCATCTTATGCAACTTATTTTTTTCTTGAGTGTGTCATTCATGATTGCTAGAACTCTAGAACTTGCTTTGGAATCTTCATTGAAGCCATGTGTATGTGCAATTTTTGAAAATAATTTAAGGCCATCTTTGTTTTAACCTACTTAGCCTAAAAAGCCTACCTATGAGTTCATGATTCCCTAGTTAGCCAATTTTGAGCCAAAACTTTTATTGTTAGCCACATTGATATTTAAAATTGAAAAAATAATTTTATCCATGAAATTTCTTTGAGCTTATAGAAAATGAACACGTTTGGGGAGATGTGAAAATTTTATGAAAAAAGAGAGGAAGTTGGCAAAAGAAAGAGGGATGGGCGATCTCAGGTGAATGAAGAAAGAATGAAGCTCGAAAAAAGGAAAATCTACGAAGAAGAAAAGAAAATTGAGCACAAGGAGAAGAATGAAAAGACAAATTCTGAAAACTGTGAAAATTTGAGAGCTTGAGGCTAAAGAAAAAGAAAATAGGCAAAACTAAGAATGAAAAAAAGGAGAAAAGGGGTGGAGTTGAATTGAAAAGAAAATATCTTGAAAACAAATGAGTATTATGCTGAAATTGGGTTAGTGAATTGCAAATATGTGTACTTAAATTCTATTTGCTCAAGTCAAGTCACTTAATCCAAATTTTCCCTACCCTTACCAAAAGAGCCTACATTACAACCAAATGAAAAGTTCTTTTTGATTCTTAAATTGTGCACACTAAAGTGGTAGAGATGTTAGACAATTTGCAAGCCTATGGTAGTTCTACATTCATTGAGTTGATTTTGAGAGTAAACATTTACCATAGAGAGATGAGTGATACACTACTACTACTTGTGATTAGCGATGTCAAGTACCGAGAGAGTATTACTTATGTTGAACTTGTGAATGATGACTTTATTAATAATGAATTGCATGGTTTACTTGAATATGGAGTCAAATGAGATTAAATGTTTCTAGTGTTCTTGTGTGTTCTTTGTACCCCTTGATATTATTTTTCTTAATTTTCGAGGGCGAATAATGATTTTAGTTTGGGGGATTTTAATACATGTAAAATATACGTGCATTTAAGGGCTTATTTTGATATATAATTGATGTATTTGCACGCATATTTGGTGTATTTTACTTGGTTTCCTTTGTTGGGCGTGATACTGCATATTCTTGTAAACTTCTTATAGGAAATGGAGCTAAATTGGATAAAAAAATGATATCACGTTCCAAATTATAGGTCAAGAGCTAAGGTAAACAAAAGAGAATTTCCTTCAAAAATGTCCAAACATTAACAGTTTCTAAAGACTAGCGAGGGTTTAGTATTTGTTTCATAACTTTCTCTACAAAATTTATATTTAGCTGATTCAAGTGGCTATAAAATGCTAAGAGAAATGGCTACAACTTTCATGAGGATCCCATGAGAAAAATTGGACAAAAACATGTCACACGGCCGTGTGAAGTACCCGTGTAAAAAAGGACATGTCCATGTGAAGTTGGGAAGAAACAGGGGACGAAAACAAGCCGCATGGCCGGACCGTGTGAGAGCCACATGGCGTGTGAGGTGAACTGCATGAAATCCACACGGCCGTGTGAGGCTACAGGGCTGGGCCGTGTGACGCGTTGTCTTGGATTTTTGTGTCCTTCTCCCTCTCCAACTCTACAAGTGATCTCTCCAAGCATCTATAAAAGGAACCCAAGGGCTGCATGAAAATAACAACATCCATACTACATACAACACATCAAATTACATAGAATACAAAATCCAATGTCTTCTGAGAGAGGAGGGTTAGGTCGCGAAGAACACCACAAGGCCTTTCGCATCTACGGGAGCACAAGAGCTTCGAAGACTTGGAAGAAGAATCTATTCTGACACGAAGGGGTTTTCTTTGGTAGTTTAGATCTCTTGTATGTGCTTAAATGACGTCATAATGTTGATTTCAAATTTGTCTATGAATTTGTTATCAATGTTTGGCTAATCTTTCGGATCTTAGGGGCATAATCAAAACTGTGGATTCATGTTAAATCTTGATTAATTATTTTCTTAATTAATTCATGTGTTCTATTTTATGAATTCGAGTGCTTATTCTTAATTTCTTTCTATCTGATCAATAATTAGCATGTCATATTTGTTAGTGCAAAATTCGGAAGAGGAGTTCTAACAAAGACGAAAATTGAATTCAGACATAAACAGGTGAATCGAGTCGGAAGACCTACAACTGTTTGTGGGGAGTCATTCAATTCATACATCTTTTGGGAGTTAATATAGTCGTATCGAGTCGGGAGACCTACAATTGTTATTAATCTATTGTTTATGCACCGCCCGGGAGGAGGAATAGACTAACTTAGGAATTGAACTCATAGAATTGCATGAATTGGTTATTGAAACTTTAATTGGATTTAATATTGAAGAAACATGTTGAGATTATCTGCCTAAGGTTGCTTCCATTGTTGTTGAAAATCTTGTTAGATAAATGTTTTTATCAAGATTTTGATGATTATGTTTAAATGAGTTTTATACCAAAACAATGTTTATAAATGTTGTCCAAATACTCTAAATGATTTAAAATGCTTTTACTAATTTTTGGAGTATTTCTTAGTTTATTACTCGATAAAATTCGACAACGCTTTTGATGATTTTGTGTTAATTGGTTTTTACAATAAAACAATGTTGTCCAAATACTCCTAAAAGATTTGAAATGTTTTTACTAATTTCATGGAGTATTTCTTAGAGTTTATTATTCGATAAAAATGGACAACACTTTTTTGATGGTTATGTTTAAATGAGTTTACTATGTTTATAAATGTTGTCCAAATACTCCCAAGTGATTTAAAATGTTTTTACTTATTTTTGGAGTATTTCGTGAAGTTTATTTTTGATAAAAATCGGACAACATTTCAATTTGGAGGTCTAAGGTTGTAATGTATAGGTCGACGGCACATCAAGAACGACAAAATGAAACAGAAACCAATTTTGTAAAAAAAAGGGGAGGTGACCGGTCAAGGGTGAGGCGACGGCCGCACCCACCTTGACCGGTCGCACCCCGCAACCCCTACGCATTGCATTATTTTCATTCAAATGTTCGAAATCTTATACAGAGCGACGGTCGCGTTGTGTAATCCTTTGACAACAAAATTTGTACCGTTGAACTCCTTGACAACAAGATTTGCTTTTCAATTTTGTACAATATTTCTACATCTTGTGATCCTCTTTTTGTAGACAAAAGTGAAGAAGAAGGAGCCTATGTTGGTGAAGACTCTCCTATAAATAGAGGATGAATTGAAGACACAAGACACAACACATACAAGCAAAATACACAACAAGAAATCGCAAATTCTCAAGCTTTCATATTCAACACTCTTGTTGTATTTATAGCCCAAGTATTTCACTTTCACGTTTTGAGGTCTAGGATTTATTTCTTGATTACACTTGCACTCAAATTGTAATATTCATTATTGAGTTGTAATCTTGATTTTTGTCATCATTCAACACAAGACATCCTGTGAGTATTCTTGTGGAAAGAATACACTTGGGTGATCTAGGTGATAGGTGTTTCAAGAGTGTGGTGCTCTTGAGGTATTGAAGAATTTGGTGTTCTTCAAGGTTGAAGATGTGGTAATCTTCACAAGGTGCCGTTGGAGATTGTGGCAATCTTCAAGAGAGATTGTGGTAATCTCAAAGGTGGTGTTGTAGAAGAGTGTGGTGCTCTTCAAGATGATGTTGTAAGGTGTTGTATTAATTTTGGAAATTAATATAATCTTTTTTCTTTTTGAAATCCATCCCGGTGATACTGGGGTGGTAGAGGATTAGGCCCTAGGTGGGTTGAACCTCTATAAATCGACGCGTGTTGTTTACATTCCGCACCTTTATTATTGTCTTGGCGTAATTGATTCGAAAAAGAGGGCAAAATCGAAAAGATGGAGATAATCTATTCACCCCCCTCTAGATTATCGTAGCCGCTTGGACTTACAAATACATGTGGGGTCCACAAATTTATTTATTTTTCTTTTATTTTTTGATATTTATAAACTTTAGATTCGGTCGCTTCAATAAAAATGGAATGCGATGTTATTATAACCTAAGTGTTTCGTAGTCAATCCCTGAGGGATACAACCTTGCTTGCCATTATTCTATAAACTACATTGTACACTTCCCACCCGAAGAGCCCTAGGAGGACGAGAAGTAGGAATAACGTCAACACAGTCCCCAGGATAAGAACCAGAATGCCGATCACCATCCGACTGGTGAGGGTATGACCCGCACTTGCCATCTACCGGGGGCGGGGCGCTCGAGCTCCTACCAGCAGCAGATGCTCCATTTGCCTTCTACTTCTTCTTCTCCTTCTTTGTTAAAAGCCATCAACTCAATAATGCTGTAACTCTCATTTCTTTAGGAACAAACAAGACATAATATTAGAAAACAGAAAACAGTCGAGTATGCGAGAAAAGATAAAGAGCAAAGCAAGAAAGTAAACACTCCTGAGTATCCAAAAACTCTCGAACATCCAAAAAAACTCTTAAACAACCCTTTCGATCTATAGATATCCAAAATATCTTTACGTGAAGTAGTAGTACCACGTGTTGGGAAATTTATTTTATAGATTTTGATGAATGCCATGTAAAACTTAAACTAGAAAGTTGGCACCCCATTTTCCTTGTAATATTCATTGTAATAGATAGAGCTGGAAAAGTTGAGTCAAGTCAGCTATGCCTGGAAAAAAAGTCAACTGAAGACTGAAGTGAAGACTCCGCTGTGAAACAACTGAGTATGGCCAAGAACGGAGATCAAGAACTTGACTGAAGATGTATCAGCTGAGGAACAGCTGTGTGAAGTGTCAGTTAAAGTCATCTCAAGAATCCAAGTAACAAGTTGAAAGTGACAGATGAGTCTTTAAATGATTGGAGCAGACTCAAGTCACCTGGGGATATAGGCAGCAGCCAAGAGGAGTTAACTGAAATGAATCCATTGCATAGAAGTCAAGAACATTACTTAAATAAGTAATACTTCCATACTTTGTCCCGGTCTTAAAGTGCTCATCCGAAGCGTGCAAAAGGAATAAACCAATGGAAGCACTTTCGCACCTCGTGTCGAATCAAAAAATTTGCACATTCATTTAATACGAGGAAATGTCTACATCTCAAGATTGAAGACCGAGAAAAGACAAGCTCATTTAACACAAGTGTCTTTTGAAAATCACCTATCTCTTCAACGATGATTTTTAAAAGTTCACTATAAAAGGCCGAGAAATTCATTGAGAAAATATTACCTTGATCCTTAACCACGAACAAGCAAGTAATATTCAAGCTGTAAACCTGCAAATATTCTCAAAGATATCAAGCAAATCCTCAAGCCTGAAACTTGAAAGAAATCGATCCAACACAAGCTGTGAAGGAAAGACAACTTCAAACTGTTGAAGAGGAAACTTTTGAAGAATCAAAAGGGGTCTACTTTCCAAGGAGGATTGCAGGAAGGTTCAAGGTCGAACCAGTATCATGTTTTTAGAGGGCTTCGTGATCAAATCCAAGAGCTTGAGAAAGTGAGTGAAGTAGCAAGGCAGCTGCCCTGTGAAGAAGCTGAGTCAGAAGAGAAGCCAACTGTGTGATCAAGGCTGTCTCTAGACTGTTGACCACTTTGTAAACAGATCTTTTACATAGTGGATTCCTCCAGGAGTTGGAGAAGAGATGACTAGAACAATTACCCCATCTTCGAACCTCTATAAAAATTGACTGTGTCATTTATTTTTCAGTACTTTTATATTTCTGCACACTTACTTGATATCTGCTGTTAAATTCATTTGCTATCCAACTGATATATAACCAAGACCTAAAATCAAGCGTTAAAACAAGTTTTAAACAAATCTAAGGGTGTTAAGTCTTCCGCTGATAAAACCAACACAACCAAGTTAAGGTTCAGGTTAAACAGCTGAGTTATTCTATCAACAGCTCTATCGAGTCTGTTGAGTGACTAACTCTGCTGAATAACCAACTTAGTTGTCCCTCAAGGACTTAGCTGTTTGTGTTAACTCTGTTATATTTTAAAAAAGACTAAAATCGAAAAGTTGGTAAGGTTTATTCAACCCCCCCTTCTAAACCTTACTCACACCCTCGCACCTACACCACGTGGTCACTGGCCTCTCGAAACCCACTCATGGGGAAGCTCCCAACCATTGTCCTCACAAAGAAGAAATCCTCCTTCCATGACCCGCCAGAGAAGGAAACCCGTAAGGAACTTGACCTTTGAGCGTGGAAAGAAATGAAAGAAGGTGACTTCAGAAGACTTCTTAGTATAAAAGAGAGAATGAAATCCATCTACATTAACAGGCATATCCAACTTTCGTATAGCATATTCATATCCCCGTATGCACACATAGCCTGGGGAACCACCTGTCTAACACATGACCCTACTGATCTAAGGATCGCCACAAGGAAATTATCCGGAGGAATGGTGAAGACAACAGAGAAACTATACAGATACCTATTGTAAAGCCCACGGGCAGATGGGTAAGTTTATTCTCCAACCTCGGAGCCAACATGTGGAACTCCGAAGGGAGCCCTAACCGCTCCCTCAATCTGCGAATAAATCGGGAGGTAACTCTACTAGCTAACTCTCCCGGGACAACAGCTCGACACCCGAGAGGAGGTCTATGCTGATACTTAGGCCGAGGGGCCTTGTCCGGACTCTCCCTCTCGGACTCCTCATCGGGAACCTCTTCACTTGGGCATGAATCCGACTGAAGGTCTACGACTTCCTCACCAACCAAACATAGCACCAGAGCTAAAGGAAGAATATCAAAGCCCACGGGCAAAGGCAAAAATAGAATGATGGAATCAGAAACTAACTGGCCAGTGATGCCCCAGCTCCCAAGTAGAGATGATGAAAGGCTGAATTCGAAACCCAACTCGAAATATAAGAAAACTCTAAAAAAGATGGTGAAACACGCGAAGAAAAATAGACCGAGAGGCTTGCCCTTCCCCACGGTGGGTAGAACATTCGGGTGTCCTCCCCCGACTCTCGGGCTCTTCTCTCTCTCCTCACTATTTGGGTCATGCTACTCCTCACTCCAACTCTCCGTGGACATCTTCCTCAACTCTCAAGAAAATTTCACTAAGTGTTCTACCAAGCAAGAAGACTTAAAATTGAAGAAGAGTAGAGAGAGAAATATTATTTTTGGGAGACATGGTCAAAGCTCTCTTCCCAAGCTTGTCCTTGTGTAAGAATGACCAAGGAATCTTAAGACAAGCTAAACATAATATCAATTTAGCTCCCACACTGCTCCATATTTTCACAGCACCAGAGCTGGGAGGCTTATGTTGGTGGAAAAAATATCCTTTTATTATTAATATATAATTCAATTTATATATTAATTTAATCCCATTAATTACCTATTAATTAATGGGCTACATATAGAATAACCTGGCCCACAAGGTCCGAATCCGACCCACAAGCCATTTTCTCCTACACGGCCAATAGGCCTGTCACCCGGGTATATAAAGGTCTCTTCTCTTCTTCTATAAGTTATAATCTCCATAATATTCAGTATTTATTTATTGTATTATATTCTCTCCCGTTCACTGTGTTGACTTGAGTGTCGGAAGGGCCTATCTAGGACAACCCTAGGGCCCATCTAATGTTTGCGTGTGTGCAGACAAGTTCCCAGCAGAAGACTTCCGATTTTGGGAGAAAAAGACTTCCTTCTTGGGGAGAAGAAGACTTGGACTAATTCAAAAACTTTTACTTGGATTGATATGCCCTAAAAGGCAGCATCAAATAATTTTTTTTTTGTTTTTTTAGATTAACTAATAAATATAGCTGAATAATGAACAAATAAATAGATTTTTTTATGTAAACAATGTTTACTTACATTATATCCAAAAAGTATATGCAACATTTATTTCTACAAAATCCATATATATGTATATTGATTTTATTTCTAAAATCGCTATATAATGCAAATTTGAATATATGTAAATCTTCTTTATGAATATTTAAATTTAAATATATATTTTGGCTCATTTTGTGCTATATATTATATTTATTTATGTTTTAAGTCGGTTTTGAAATTGTAATCTTGTTTTCCATATTTGTATTGTATTATTAGAATCGTGTAGTATATTGTTTGAATTTTTCATGTTTGATAATTACCAGATATTTGATTATATTTATCTGGCAAGAATTATGATTTTCTAAGAAATTAAACAAATAAATACTAATTGTTGTGGGAAAAAATTAAAAACAAATAGTACCTATTAAATTTAGATTTACATTATGTCTAAAATCTTACCAATTGTAAATATATGAAAATTTATGATAATCAGTTTAATCAAAATAGCAAAAATCAGATGTTTAAATTAAGAAAGTATAAAAAATATATTTTTTTATCTTAATCATTAGAATTTACCCAAACTATGCTAAGGTAAAAAATAGATTTACTAACAATAGGGAATTATAATTTTTAAAATTTAGAAAGTATGATGTATTAAATAATTTAATATTTTATATCATTGTTTTTCATTTATTTAAATAGCCTTATATTTTATTTTATAATTTTTAATTTTATAGAATAATTTTAAATGTAAATGATTTTATTTGAATTTATCTAATGATTTATTTTTTATTATAGATATTTTTTGATTTATTTTAATAATGTTTAGATTTTATCATATGATTTTATGACTTATCAAATAAATTTTAGATTTATTTGATAATTTCAAGGATTTATTTCTTAATTTTTTATTTATTTATATAATTTTGTCAATTCTTTGATAATTTTAGACTTATTGAATATTTTATAGATCTTATATACTAGTTTTTGAATTTATTTAATTTATTTTGTGTTTTTTATTTTTATTTGGTCAGTCTTATCAAATAATATTAGATTTATCTTGGAGTATTTTGATCAATAAATAATTTTAAATTATAAATTATGTGAAAATAAGAAAATTTAAATTTTAAATTAAGGAAGCATAAAAATAGTTATCAAAATAATTTTACCTTAATAATTACGACTCGCCCAAATTATGCTGATAATGAAAATTCGATTTACTGAATAAATAAGAAATTATATTTTTTAAATTTTAAAATTATAATTCAGTTGTTAAAATAATATTACCTAAATCATTAAAACTTATCCAAAATTTTAGTATTTATATTACACGTTGTTGACAAAATTTAATTACCATTTTTTATCACTCAATACCTTTTTTTAATAATAATTCAATATTTTCTAGATTTAGAAAGGTGAAATGGGCGAGAAAATTTTCCTACCATTTATAAATGTCATTTGTGTTTATATATATGTAGATTTTATTTCTTAAAATACTATTAGTTTTGATTATATACAAAATTACAATTACGATCTAATAATTTTAGAAAAAAATAAATTTAACTTTTCGAATAATAAGAATCTATTATTATGTGATGAAAAAGCAAAAAAATCAATATTAAAGTGAAAATTTATTCATATAAAGAGTAAAAACAATTTGGTTACAATACTATGTATCGACATATAATATTGACGCAAAACACGTGATATGATTAAGTTTGGAAAGTTTAATAAATTCAATACAAAACAATGGTGTCTATTGATACACGACCTATTATATGATTAAGAGGATGCATTGAGCTTATAAACTCTTCAAAACATCTCATAAGATGTTTGAGAGCTTATAAGCTCTTTAAATTTGTTTGGTAATCCTTTTTAAAAAACATCTTATAAGCTCCCAAAATAAGATGTTAGGAGCTTATAAGTTGTTTTTAAAAAGGTAGAGGAACCCCAACGTTGTTTCAAAATAAGATCTTATTTCATCAACCTCCTTTAATTTGACTATTTTAATTATAAAACCGGCATTACTTACATCTTAAAAGATCTACCATCTTATTTTATCCAAAAACTTTAACAACTTATTTTTAAAATTAGATTTAACATCTTATAAGCTCTAAAAACATCTTATAAGACGTAGGAATTTATAAGACGTTTTAAATAAGCTTAGCGAAACTCCCTCTAAGCTTGGAAAGTTCTATAATTTCTATATCGTAAATTGTGAAATTCATTATTCTATTTTTTCTTTTTTAGAAACATTAACTACAATATGTATATTTATGTTATACAGATTTTTAGGAAAAATTAATGCATGGGATGTTGTATGTCCTTTTTTATAAGGTGAATTAAAATTGTTTTCCTTAAAATCTTGAATTGGTTAATTGATTACTATGTATTAAAGAGTAAAATCAAGTTCTATAGACATGCGCATGGAAATCATATCTATATATAATAACAAACCTTTTGCTAATTTTATTTTCTCACCCATTTACCGCTTGCTAAATTTGTAAAATACGTTTTTTGGTTAAATTAAAAGGCGTTTATTTAATGGTTAGTTGTCACCGATTTTATGAATCCGATTTTTGGAATTATAGTTAGGGATGGCAATGGGGCGGGTTCAAACCCAGACCCGCAATGAATCCGCCCCCCATGACCCGTTAAAAACCCGTCCCGCCGGGTTTGGGACGGGTAACGGGTTTATCTTTTTCAAACCCGGGCGGGTCCGGCTAAACCCGCCCCGGACCCACCCCGTGTATTTACAGTATATTTATATATGTTTACTGTTGAACTTTGAATTAGGAGATTGATGGAGTTTTTTAATGTTGAGTGTTTATAAATTAATGATTCTCTCGAAGTTCCATTCCTTCTCAGCTTCCCAATTCCAATATAGAATGGTATATCTGTGTTATATATATATAATATGTATATACATTGCGTAACTGAAATCCAAAATGCCAACCATAACCCTTCAGTCAGCTTTACCTTTTCTTTTCTATTTCTCTTTTTTCTTTTGTGTATTTTCATTTTTTATTTAATATATTTTTGGACCATTGTTGAAATTCTCGACTTCATTGCTGGGAGCAAAGAGAATAGAGGATGAAGAAGAAGTGCAGTAGAAGACAGAAAGTAAATCAACAACCAAGAAATTCAAATTCGAGTTGCGTCAAAAAAAAAATCAATTCATATAACGGGCCTAACGAGTAGAACCCGCCGGATCGCGGGTCTAATGCGGGGCGGGGCGGGTCCCGGGTTTGGCCAAACCCGCCCCGTTGCCATCCCTAATTATTAGTAAGATAATTTCTGAACTTATACATTACTGTTGATTGTGGCCATCTAATTCAATTTTCAACTTTCCTTAATTATTATTTTATTAAGTAATTGAAGTAATACTGTAAAGTTTCCATATAAAATTATTTGACTTTCTTTAATTTTTTGATTGCAGAAAATTAACGTTTCCATTAGATGTGCGATAATAAGGCAAACTCAAAAAATGGGGCGCAAGTTTCACTCAAATGGAAATACAAGAAATTTGACAATCAAACAAATATTACATAATTGGTTCTTAACTAAATATAACTTTCCACTAATAAATTAATTACATCAAAAAGACTTTCCAAATATAACTAATTACAATAAGTAAATATTTTGATTTTGGTAACTCAATTACATACGAAATCTAATTCTCATGTGACAATTGTATTCTGAATTCTTAATTAATCACAACAAATTCAGCTTCCAATTTCACCGAATCTATATGAAGAAAATATTTTTGATTACTGGCCAAGTAAAATATAAATTGTAATTCAATTAATTTCGTACTGAAATTTGGAGATAAAACAAAAATAAACGAATTAAATTTAATTTAAGTAAAATTTAATTTTCCAAAAATAGTCTAATTTCTCACCTATATATATATATATATATCATTCAATTTCATCATAAACCATCGCATTCAAAACGAACTTCTGAAATGCAGCAAACTAAAATACAATCTGTAAAATTAATCTATCATCTATCAATATCAATGGCACCCATGATAACTCTCTTCGTGATTTGAGTATGACAAAAACGCAATAGGTTGTAAAGCTTCGTCTTATTCGATTGTATGAAAATACAGAGTCTCGAATGTGTCTTTCATGACAGCGAGGTAACATGCATTTACATAATTCTTCGTTTAATTTTACAGATATTAACTGATCAAATTTCTTTTGTAGGGCGATCGAATTCATGGAAGCGTGAGCGCCAGATTGACCAGTTCAAAAGATTTTGAAAGAAGGCCGTGTTTATACCATTCGCGAATTTATTGTTGTTAACCAAACTGACAAGTACAAAGCCACCACAACCAAGCACAAGATAATGTTTTGTGGCAAAACTCATGTTTTTGAAATGTTTGATAATTTGTTTCCAAGATTATTATTCAATTTCAAGAATTTCTCTGAATTGTCTAATCGAGAGTGTTGATGAGACACTTCTTTGTTTGGTATGAGCTTTATATATTCTAAATTTATTGTATTCATGCAATGATTAAATAAGATATTTTTCATAGCTTAATGTTAAAATTTTTCGGATGTAATTGGAAGGGTAGTGTACATGCGATGCCATTTAACAAAGAGTTTGCGGGGAAGATTACCAAATTCATCGAAATCGACACTAGAAGATTTGGAGTAAAATTTTATAAATAAATTAAAAACAAAATGTTTAAAATATTATATTTCAAATACAAATTTTTAAATATTTAATTTCCAGGACAATCGTATATGTTGCACACTGGGAGGATTATGTAGATATGATCTTAAAGCATCTTGAGACGCAAAGCTTAGGGCCTATTGTTATTACAATCGAAGTGTCGGGCAAAGGTATTCGAGGTAATATTGAATAAGTATATATTATTACAAAATCAAATTATAAATTAAATATTTATTAGTTTGGGCTTATGATCGTTAACAATTTTTTTTTCGGATCAAGTGAAGGTTTGAATTTGTTTCATGTTACAAAGATGATTGTGGACACCAGCGTTGAAGAAATCATTGATTTTAAACAGAGGTAAAATATTAATCGAAATTTGTTTTTTTTTTCTGTTGTATTTTAAATTTTGATTAATTACAAGTAATTGTTTTTTTGTTTTTTAGGATTCATGAACACAACACATAGACTAAGTCCATCGGCCTATGTCACGACTCCTTCCGCTCGAACTATTGTGGAGGATTTAGAGTCTGAAAACTCTTCTTTTAGGACATTAGATCAGTTATATACAAGAGGAGAGATTGCAATTTTGACTTTTATACCAAAAAACAATTATTAATATATTTCTTTATTCACAATATATTAAATATTAGTTATTTTTATCATTTTACAATAGGTTGGGAGATTATGGATTTGTGCAAAGATAGTTTCTTTTATTGGAGAATGGTGGTACCTTTCTTGCAATAAATACCTAAAGAAACTTGAAGAAGCTGGTGAACAATTGTATTGTGCGAAATGTGACAGTCAACATCAGACTGGTATTTTTAGGTACAAATTACAATTTCAAATTGTGGATGAGACAGCCTGTGCATCTCTACTTTGTTAGGACAGAGATTGTGACACTTTGATAGGCAAGCCTTGCACATTATTTAAGGAGGAGTCCATGCAGGTAATTTTATTTTTATTTGCTTAATTATTGATTTTTTGTCTTTCAATTTTCTTTATTATTCTGTATTTTATGACACTGTTTTTTTTATGAATTTATTTTTTCTAAGAAACAAAACATCGATGAGATTCCTGAGGAAATTTGTTCGCTGCTTGATAAAAAAATATTATTCATAGTGCAAATCAAGTCGAGCAACTTCAAATTATACATGAGCATTTACGGTTGTCAAGCTTACAAATGATCCTTCTTTGATTTCAAAATATGGTTGCTCTGTTTTTGAGAGTCGTATGTTGAAATATTATTTTCTTTGTATCTTTAGCAATTGTATACTAAAATTATTAAAAAAATTAGGAGTCGAACTTCTTTTCAAAGCTTCAAGCAGATGATTCATCACAGTTGAAGGTATTGATTTTTTAAATGTTTGTTTATTAAAATGGTAAATTAAATATTGAATTTTAAATGCATTTTCTTACTTTTAAACTATACAATTCTTTAACTTTTGTTAATCCTGTTTTTATTTTTATGTTTTAGGATTATTCATCAAAGGATGAGGTTAACACGCCAAACAAAGGTGTCAAGAAAACAAGCAAAGGGGTCGAAACTTCTGCTACTAAGCATGCATTACTTGAGGAATTCTCATCCTCAACCACTTGCAAAAAATTAAAGAGTATTATCAAGAAGAAAGACGACAAGGATGATTAGAATGGTTTTTTGAACCATATTATTACTTGATTTGACATCATTACTTGATTATATTTGAGTTTTAGCTGTTTTGTTGAAATCACTAATATTTTTCTACTTTAACAAATCATTTGCAATAATATTTTGATTATGAGCACATTGTTGATTAATTGTGTTTTTTATTGGCATCTGACAAAAAATTTCTTCTCTTTACATTATACGCAAAAAAAAATTAAAATCTAATGATTATATACCTTAGCAGATATTTAACCACATTAATCTAAATTCCACTCACAAAAAAAATTAGAAATCATATAATGAAGATCCTAGCACCAATAGGATTTCACTACACTCACGGTGTAGAATCAAGTGGCTTTGTTTGTTTAGGATCTTCTTGGTATTAACTTAGTATCAAACAGAGCAGTGCATATAAATGAGAAAGGTAACAGGATCATAAAGAAATTCATACACAATATAAAAGAATTCATAAACAGTATAAAGGAATAAAAAATGACAGATATCTTACCTTTCTCATCTAAGACTATTTCATAATTCTGATATTAATATTTATAGAAGATATACTCATTAATGTACTATATGGCAATGAAACTTGACATTGATCATAAAAATTATTTAGATTTAGATATTACGAAGTCATCTTCAAAATCAACATAAAAATGGTAATCAAATAATCTTCTATGTTTACCAAGTTTCCATATTTCAACCGTTCATATAAATGACATAGCTAACATGATCATTCTTCATTTCAAAGTTAATAAAAAAGACAGGGGCTAATTTCAAGGACAAGAACACAATAACCAAAAAAACCAATACGCAGACAGAAGTTTACCATGAGACAACTTAAAGGGCATAATATTTTGGGCAACAAACGTAAAAGGGATGAACTCAGTTCAAGCGGTATTATGATCTGTACTGTTTATCAAGATATATTATATTTAGTTGGAGAATGAAATTTTGAAATCAGTTTTGTTTATCAAATTTTCCTAGAATGCTACTTACATGTGCCTCAAACTTGCCACAATTTTTATATTTCTTGTTTTCTTACTGTCACTTGACCTGAAAAACAGAAATGTATTATCAGTCAATAACACAACATTATTTAAAAGCCCTCTAAGGCATAAGAACTTTAATCTATTCAACAAATGCCATTAAGATGTGTTGTATGGTGATTTGTTTCAACATTAAATGTGTTCTTTACTTTTTTTTTAAAACCAATTAGATTGCTGCATATATTGCTGGAAATACTTTATGTTCATGTTATATAGAAAGGGAAACACATAATATTAGAACATATATAAAATTCGAACAACTTTAACTTAATAAACAAATATAAAATCCTAAAACAGAAAATAAAATTAAAATTATAAAAGATAAATGAAAATTAGAACAGATAATATATAACTCTTATCTTCTTTTCTTGAATTAATATTTTTCGCAATAGGACAAACAAAATCGGACATAATATTTCACTAAAATTTTGACAATAAGATAAAATTTCCATCATTGAAAACCCGAATGAACGAATCTGCAGTTTATCAAAATAAGATAATTTTTCACTAAAATAGTTAACTATCCCAATAAACACCTTACTTAAAAGTTTTGCAGAATATCTTACAATAAAAATAAATAAACCGTTACACAAAAATATTATTCAGATTGTAACAAAAAAAATTCAAAAAAAATTTGAATCAGACAAAAGATACATAGGGAAGGTTAACAAACAACTTATCTTATTTTTAGGTGTATATCCTTCTCGATCTGGATTTTTTGGGTTTATTTTTTATCAACCAAATGAACTAATCTGCAATATAAAAAAACATTAAAATATAAAATATTTAAAAAAAAGATAGTTAATAAATAAGCAGATCTAATAATGGTCACTTATCTTTTTTTGAAAATTATTCAAATCTGCACCTTGAGTGTTCAGATCTGGAAAAAAGGACCAAAAACTCGAAAAAATCATTAAAATTTTGAACTTATCAAAAACCGAACAGGTTTTTATCGTCAAAACAGAAGATCTGAAAATGATTAGGGAATAAGATAAAATTGTCCACATACCCGAACCAAAAATCGATGGCAAAATTGTCACGCCCCAAACGGAACGCGACGATAATCCACAACTTAAATACAATAACCAAACAGTCCAGACAAATATCAACGAGAACCCAATGAAACAGAGTCTAAATAGCAGCGGAAATAAATAACAAGTACAAATACAACTTACAGTCCACAATCCATAATCCAAATTACATACCCGAAAATCAACCAAATACAACAACTTAAAAGTCAACGGGTCCTACGCCCTTCAGTTACAAACCAGAATGAAAAGAAATACAAGAGTCCAACAACAACACATGAAAAGAGTCCAATCAACAACAAGAAGAAGTAGTAAATTCAACAAGCGGAGTACAAGGTCTCAATCCAGGGCCGGTTCAGCATCTTCAACGAAATCCTCTTCTAAGGTTAGAAAATAGGTGGGGATGAGACAGAAATATCAGTGGATGAGGTGATAGTGTGCAAGTGTGGCGCAATATACAGTTAATGCGAGAAAACAGTTATATGAAAACGCGTGAGTATGATGCATGAATTCACACACAGTCCACAAGCGTCGTGATAAATATATTTAAGTAATATACTTATACGTTCAAGAAAATATTCATGGTCACACAGGCACTATGTGATTGATCAAGACAGTAGGATTGCGTATGGAAATGTAACGCCAATCCCATGCAAGGCAATTAATGGTTGCGTCACGGATTTGTAGCTTCAACCAATGCAAAACAAGTAGCGGATTTGCGTCACGGTTTGTAGCGCCAACCAAACGGGTCCGATAACTCCGGAATCGTGTGGATGGGACAAAGCGATTCCTTTGTTCTTCCTTGTAACTCCCCTGGCGGCAGGATGGTCAAGACCGCACCTTATCGCTCCATAGGCAAAGACAAAATCCACAGTGGAGCTTGCAAGGCTCCGGATCCGTCATAATCATGATTATACCTCAAGTACTACGACCCGCTTCCCTTGGACACTCCGTCCCTCGATTGCCATGGGATTAGGACGATGGGGTAGGAAGAGTGGAATAGCGATCGCCTTGCCCGGTTCCATCGACGTATCCATTCCGAGTCGTGAGCTCGACACACCAAGTTGACTCGGCGGAAAGTAAATAAGGCTGTGCGATCAACCGCAATGAGTATTATTGATTCGGGAAGCAATTCAGAAAATTTTTGAAAAGCGAGTGGCAATTATGGCGTTGGTGGAGTATTTGGATGAAGATGATCATCGAAAGGATAAGCAATCTTCGATATCTTGAAAGATCAGGTGGAGCATAAGTCCCGTTATAAATTCGAAATCGCAAGGCGAGGAAGTCGCTCCGCGATCGGGTATTAATCGGTTAAATTGATCCGATAAGTCAAGGGTTTTTGGGAAAATAAAATACTTTAATTAAATCTACAAGTCAGAGGGTCCAGGGCTATTTTAGTAAAAGAGAAAATAATTTGAGTTAGGTCCTTTATAAAAGAAAAATTGTAATTTAGCCCCGTTTTGTGAAAACCAACACTTTTGGGGTTAAAAATTGAATAAAAAAATATCCCGACCTTGAAACATTATGAGGTCAGTTCCTAAATTCTCTAAATTGTTCAGAGATTCAGGTTTTTAAAGTTTTGAGGTCGAGTTTTTATAAAATTCTCACATTGGCCCCAAATTTGCAAAAATTGCCAATTCAGACCTTAAGTTTAAAATAATCGGAACTCACAAACCGGAAAGGCTTTTAATGTAATTCCAGTTGGAAAATGTCACTAAGGTTAGTGGGATATTGGGACAAAAGCAGTTTTTAAAATAAATAAGTGTAGGTCCTTTAACTTTTGAAAATATCATTTTTGTCCCATTTTGAAATAATTGCCTTTAAGGCTTTTAGGAGTTCAATTGTCATGAAATTTGAACCTTGGGTCCAAAATATAATTAGGTTATAGTTAATTTAGTATTTCCAGGTGCATGGACTGCATAAGTCCTGGAAATTTCATTTGGGTCCTTAAGTTTAGTATTTTACACATTAGTCCCTCAATTTTAGTAAAATTGCTTTCCAAGCCCTAACCACTTGGATTTTTGGAATACTTTTAAAATATGTAATTCCCAGTACCTTAAGAGTAAAAATTTCAAATTTTAAAGTTTAGGTCTGGTGCAGTTTTAAAAATTGCAAAGTAGCCCTTAAACTTTCAAAATTTTACAATCTAGTCCTTGGGCTTTTAAAGGTTGATTTTATTTAAGTCCCAATTTTCGAAAATTTGCAGTTAACTTTCATTTTCTTGCAATTTAGTCCACCAACTTTCCATTTTTACATTTTTAAGTCCAAAATTGAAATGTAATCAATTATGCTCGACATTTCCAGGTTATAAGGCATCCAAAACATAGATTTTAAAAATCATACACATGCATGTCCAATACATACAAGAATTCATCAATTAAAACATTAAATTGCACATGCATGCACCTAAAATTCAATAAATAGCAAATTTGAGCAACTCTTGAGAATTTTCATGACTTGATACATAAAATTGACATGCAATACATAGATTATATATATCTCAAGGCTCATGATCAAATTTTCTACATGCATTTTAATAAAACACGTAATAGTTGGAAAATATTTTTCCACCCACCTTAAAATTGGAAATTGTGAAATAAAAGGATAAATTTCACAATTTTTGGATGAGGCTTCTTAGGTCAGCCCCTAAGTCAAGAAATATCAAAAATTTGAAGTTAGAAAAATGAGAGAAAAATTAAGGAGAAATAGAAGGAAATAAGGAAATGAGAAGGACTACACTTTACCTTGTGTAGTAGGTGTTTGGAGACTAGTTGAAGCTTAAAAATTGGAAATTTTGGCTCAACTCCAAAATCACCTAAGGTCAGCCCCTATTTCTCAAAAATGAAAAATGGGTGTTAAAATTTGAAAAAAATAGAAAGAATAGGAAAGAAGGGGTCTAGTACTCAATTCTTACCTTGGAGTCCAAATTCCTCTACTAGTTCTTCTTCAAGTTTGAAATCCTTCTTCAAAATGATGTCAAGCTCTAATCTTCAAAGTCTTCTAAATGTACCTCCAAATCAAATTCAAACTTAAGTTAAGAAGGTGGAAGAGGTGAACTATGTGATATCAAAAATGGATTGAAGATAAAATTTCTTACCTTGTAGGGGGGGTGTTCGACTTTTTTTGAAGAAATAGGGGGAAAAATCTTGAAAAATTTCTAAGTGTAGAAGAAGAAAGTAAGAAGAAGAGTAGAGAGAAGTTGGGAGTTTAGAGAGAAGGAGGAGGATTTTGTGTATGAGATGAATGTGTTAGTGATAAAATGAAATGAAATTTTGGCACAAAAATGGCCATATGGCCGTCCACCTTGATGAGAGAGGGGGGAGGAATTTTGTTCAAATTGTGTCTTGCATTTTGTCTCATGCATGGGAGACAATTTAAGGTCAAAGGTATGGGCAAGACTTGGTTTGAATGGAATGTTGGAAGACTTCCAACATGTTGGCAAAAATAATATTAAAGAAGTAATATAAGAGATGATGTGTATAATGTTTGAATTAATGGTATAATTATACACAAGATGACTAATATAAGGTGTAGGTGTACAAGAGTTGGATGATATTTTTACTCCAAAAATATCCATGTTGGCCGTCCACTATGAGGGCATTATGGTAATTCCATATGTTTTTTTGTCCCAAATTTGATGATAATAGATGAAATATATCAATCTCCAAAATATTTAGTGATTTCCTTGATCACTTGTAAGTCTCATGATCACTTAATCTAAATCAAAATCTTAATTTTATAAGGTAAAAGTCTCTAAAATAAATAGTCTCTTAAAATTCTAAGGTGACTAATAATCATAAAAATAGCAATAATGATCAATCAAGTGATCATAAATGCAAAATAGAATTAATGATGATCATGATCACAAGTAATTAAATAAAATGAAATAAAGTACAAAATGTATATATTATTAATAATTACCCGTCAAAATGACGCGGTAAAATAGTCGATCAAATGTATAAACGACAATAAGGATCAATTATAAGCTCAGAAAAATCGGGGCTTCACATCCTCCCCTCCTTAAAAGAATTTGGTCCCCAAATTCTCTTCAGAATAGTTCTGGATATTGATTCCTCATGTCTTCTTCCATTTCCCATGTTGCGTCTTCGTCTCGGTTGTGGTTCTGCCACACCACTTTAACCATCGGGATTTCTCTCTTACGCAACTGTCGTATCTGCTGATCAATGATCCGGATTGGCCTCTCGGTGTAGGATAGATTTTCCATTAGAGGCGGAGTATCACGAGTGATGATATGTTTGGGATCTGGTTGATACTTCTTCAGTCTCGACACATGGAATACATCGTGCATTCCCGCATATGGTTCTGGTAACACGAGTCGGTAGGCTAACTTCCCGATCCTCTGTAAAATCTTGTAAGGTCCAACATATCTCGGACTCAACTTGCCTCCTTTCTTCGGATTGATCAATCCTTTCCGTGGTGAGAGTCTGAGAAATACTTCATCTCTGACTTCAAATTCCAAATCCTTTCTTCTCTTGTCCGCGTAACTCTTTTGGCGGCTGAGTCGTGCGAATCCGCTCCTTGATCACTTGACCTTCTCCATGGCCACGAACTAAGTCGACCTTTGGAATCGAGGGCGACTTTCGTTTCTCTTTCGAGTCCATTGGTCATCAATCTCCCAGTGTAGTGGGGATCTACATTTTTGCCCATATAATGCCTCGTAGGTGCCATCCCAATCGTGGCCACGATAATCGTTATTGTAGGCGAACTCGGCTAATGGTAAGTGCGAATCCCAACTTCCTTGAAAATCCAATGTGCGTGCTCGCAAAGATATCTTCAAGGGTTTGAATTGTTCGATCGGTGTCCATCGGTTTGTGGATGTCTTTGTTGTCTTGAAACTTAGCGAGGTGCCCAATTCCTTGTGCAAGCACTTCCAAAACTGGAGACAAACTTGGTCTCTCGGATACTATGTCGACCGGTACTCCATGCAATCGAATGATTTCCGGATATAAATCGTGCAAGTTTCGCAAGCTATCGTTTTCTTGATGGGTAAAAAGTGTGTAGATTTCGTGAGTCGGTCTACCACTACCCAAAAAAGCATCATGGCCTCCTCTGGTCTTTGGTAGATCCGTCATGAAGTCCATCGTTATGTATTCCCATTTCCACTCGGGAATTCTCAACGGTTGTAGTAAACCAGTTGGTCGTTGGTGTTTCGCTTTCACTCGTTGACAAGTTAAACATCTCGTGAACGAACTCGCTACCTGGTTCTTCATGTTTACCCACCAATAACTCCTTTTCAAATCCTTATACATCTTGTTTCCTCCGGGATGTATAGTGTATTTTGAACGGTGTGCCTCTGCTAGGATTTTATTCCTAATCGCTTTCGTCATTAAGGTACACACACTCGATTCCGGAATCGATAACTCCATCTTCAGGTATCGAAAATTCTGATCTTTCTCCTTTAAGTATCTTCTCCTTTAGTTTTTGAAGATGTGCATCTTTCTCTTGTGCTTCTTTGATCTCATTCAGCAGATCGGGTTTAACCAAAATGTTGGCACATGAAATCGATTGGTATTGGTTCTCGCTTTCGCATAAGAGCGTCTCGCTACGACGTTAGCTTTCCCGGGATGGTATTGAATATCAAAGTGATAGTCCTCAATCAACTCCATCCATCTCCGTTGCCTCATTGAGATCTTTTCGGGAGAATAGGTACTTCAAGCTCTTATGGTCCGTGAAAACCGTGAATGTTGCTCCGTAGAGATAGTGTCTCCATTTCTTCAACGCGAACACTATTACTTCGCCAATTCCAAGTCATGCGTTGGATAATTGGCCTCATACGGCTTGAGCTTTCGTGATGCATAAGCGATAACTTTCCTTCCCGCATGAGCACTTTGCTCCTAGTCCTTCTTTTGACGCATCACCGTAGACGACAAAGTTTTTGTTCCCTTTGGAAGGGCTAAGATCGAGCTTGTGTAAGTCGTTTCTTGACTCTTGAAACTCGCTCGCATTTGTCATTCCACTCAAACTTGACTTGCTTATGCAGGTTAGTCGAGTGAGTGGTCCGCTATCTTGGAGAAATCCAAGATAAATCTTGATAATATCCAGCTAGTCTAGAAACTCGATTTAAGATTCTGCACTCGGGTTGTTTCCATTCAACCACCCCCGTACCTTGAAGGATCTACCGCAATCCCGGTGGATACTATGTGTCCCAAGAACGCGACTTCACTAAGCTAAAATTCGCACTTCTTGAATTTGGCATACAACTTATGCTCGTAGTGTCTCCAAAACGATTTTAGGATGAGCGTTCATGCTCTTCTCTAGACTTAGAGTATACGAGTATGTCATCAATGAATATCACTATGAATTGATCCAAATAAGGTTGAAAAACTCTATGCATCAGGTCCATAAATGTCGCTTGCGGTTCATTCGTGCGGACCGAAGGCATCACTACAAACTCGTAGTGTCCATATCGGGTTTGAAATGCGTTTTGGAAATGTCTTCTTCGCGGATCTTGATTGGTAATATCCTTGTTGTAAATCAAACTTCAAGTACACCGTCGCTCCTTGAAGTTGATCAAATAGTTCGTCTAACCTCGGGAGGGGATATTTGTTATTGATGGCCACGCTATTAAGACCACGATAATCTATACATAGTCTTAAGGTGCCATCTTTCTTTTTGACGAACAACACAGGTGCTCCCCACGGAGACGTACTCGGTCGAATAAATCCCACATCCATCAGTTTTTGGAATTGCGTTTTCAACTCTTGTAACTCAAGAGGAGCCATTCTATACGGTGTTCTGGCAATCGGGGCAGTCCCTGGTAACACCTCGATGGTGAACTCGACTTCCCTATCTGGAGGGACAGTGGTGAGTTCTTGTGGAAATACATCCGTGTATTCTGATACTACAGGTACTTGGTTGATTTGTGTCTCAACCTTGGGTTTGTTAATTACAAACGCCAAGTAACCTCGAGCTCCTCTAGTGATTGCCTTTCCTCGCTTTCATTGCTGAAATGATTGGGGCAATCTTAACTCGTGCCCTTCCCGAAATTTCCACTTCGGGTTTTCTAGGTCCACATAGCTTAATGGACTTGTTATGGCAGTCCATTTGTGCATGGTGTGCAGATAACCAGTTCATCCCCAATATCACGTCGTATTCGGAGATAGGTAATAGGATTAAATCGGCAGGAAAGTTTATCTCAGCAATCTTAACTCCGCATGCATTATAGATAATATCCGTTATCTGACTTGCACCCATAGGAGTTGACACTTCTAGACATATAGGCATATGTTCCATGCATGCATGCAGTTTGTGTACAAAATGCGGTGCAACAAATGAATGCGTTGATCCAGGGTCGAACAATATTTTAGCGTAGTGGTTAGATACTAGAAGCGTACCTTCCACCACGTCGTTGCCTCCAGGATCCTCCCGTCCGGCTAGTGCAAACTTATTTCGAGTGGGCATCCTTGCCCGATTACCCTGGCCATTTCCCGGCCACGTAGGTCGCGTTTGTTTGGTTCGGCCCCTCTTGATTTCGTGCAATCTTTGATCTTGATTACTACCCACAATAAGAAACACCTTCCTTGTTTACGCCAACGAGTCATTAGCGTATGTCCCGGTTTTCGGCAATATGCACACAATTGACCGACTTTCCTTATCGTCCATTTTCCTTATCATCTTATTAATCTGGTCCCTTAGATGGATTGTCCCCACTGTCCTCTTGAGAGCATTCGATGGCCTACTCTGCTGAATCAGTTTAATACGGTTCGATCCCCGACTCAATGCGGAGAGTCGCTTATCTGCGGCCGAGTAGGTTGTCGGATTCAACGATCAATGATTGTTTCTAAAGTTCCAGTTTCAATCCTCGAGTGAACTTGTAAATCTTATCCTCTTCGGTACTGATTATCCCAAGAGCATACTTGGACAATCGGTGAAATTCAGACTCGTACTGAGCTACAGTCATGTTCCCTTGCCTCAATCTGTGGAATTCATCTCGGCGCGCCTCTTTCACAACCTGTGGAATATACTGTTCATTGAACTCGACCAAGAAATTTCCCCATGTTCTGGCTACCCGGTCCTGTTCCCATCTTCTTTCACCGCCCTCCACCAGTCTCTAGCAGCCGATTCCAGACGAAATACGGCGAGTGTGACTTTCTGCTCATCTGAGTATTGGAGAGCGTTGAAGATATTCTCCAATTTCTCTACCCATTCTTCTGCCTTCAAATCATCCGGCTCTCCTAAGAAGGCTGGTGGGTCGAACCGTAGAAATCGCTCCAACGTGCGATCGTTCGCCTCTCTGGCGGGTTCGGGAGCACGGGGTTGAGGCTCTGCCTGTTGCCTCATGAAAACCAGTATTTGTTGTAGGGCCTGCGCAGTCAAGTTGTCCCCTGCAGCAGGTGGAGGAGGCGGTGGTAATTCAGGGGAGGGTACCCGGTCCCTGGGTACATCATCAACCCCTTGTGGAACGCGACGAGGTCTCCCACGTCCTCGATGTTCGGCCATTCTGTATCTTGAAGCGTTAGTTGCGATTCATGAGTAAATGAATACAATAATTATTCGTGTAAAGCAAGTGATATCGCAGGGAAAGTAACAACAAACACAAGATACTGAATAAATAGCAAAAGGCATATCCATTAACGTAAAACTTGAATACACCCATAGTACAACAGTAGTAATACTAAGTCAGATACATCAGAACCAAAATACATCTGAACCTAGTACAATAGAAAGTAAGGTACAACACTGGAATACGCGACTACAACAACAGAAGTACAAACTAACAATCAGCTAACTAATCAGTGAGATCGCCATCATCGTCGCTCGCAGCTATGTCCATAATCGGGGTTGGGTGGGGCTGAGGTGGCGCCTCGACCTCAGGCCAATCCACGAAGTCCAACCACTGCTCGAATCCCTGAGCCTCATCGAGTGGAGCAGCCTCGAGTGCCTCAGGCTCTCCAATGTCGATTGGATCCTCCTCGGGATCCTCCTCGGCGTCAGGTACGGGCTCCACCTCGGGTGGTGGCAATGGCTGAGCATTAGCTGCCAAAGCAGCCTCCAGTGCGGCGTCTCTCTGAGCTAGGGCCTGTGTAAGGTCCTCTATGACTGTCATCTGCTTGATGAGGGTCTCCTCCAAGCGCTCGACGGTGTCGCGGGATAGGCGGGCGTCAATCTCCCATTTCTGGCGGCCGTCACTTGCCCTCTTCATCTTCTCTCGCATGTTATCCAGGCGCTCCTGGATACTCTGTATTTGGTCCTCCCGCACTCTTATGGTGTTGTCGCGGTCCTTGATAACAATGGTCAGCTCGCTCTTTTCATCTTGGCTCCTCTCCAATCGCTGAGTCAGGTCCCTATTACGCTGGCGCTCCTAGCTAGCTTTGAGGTCGCGCGATCACTCTCCCGGTGCCACTGAATCATCTGTGCCCGGTATTATTCCCGCTCAGCACGGGCATGGAAAACATCCCACCATGAAGGCGGCGCCGGCTCCATCCTGATCAAACAAAACTAAGGCGGATCAGTCAAGGTAGAGGAAAGATAGGAAGAGAATAAGGAAAGAACGAATAAGGGAAATCCGTCAAGAATCAACTAAGTCAAAACAAGTATGACTACGAAATCTCAAAATATGCGTTCTAACTTAGTTCAAACATCAATAAGACGGTTCTATGCAAATTTGAAATCGATTTCACACTTAATTGGTCAAGTCAAGATTACCCAAAACACATCGAGGTCCTATCTCGGGGTCAGCTCGGTGTAAGTTTCCATCTTACTAACCGAGATCTGATACCACTCTAACTGTCACGCCCCAAACAGAGCGCGACGATAATTCACAACTTAAATACAATAACCAAACAGTCCAGACAAATATCAACGAGAACCCAATGAAACAGAGTCTAAATAGCAGCGGAAATAAATAACAAGTACAAATACAACTTACAGTCCACAATCCATAATCCAAATTACATACCTGAAAATCAACCAAATACAACAACTTAAAAGTCAAAGGGTCCTACGCCCTTCAGTTACAAACCGGAATGGAAAGAAATACAAGAGTCCAACAACAACACAAGAAAAGAGTCCAATCAACAACAAGAAGAAGTAGTAAATTCAACAAGCGGAGTACAAGGTCTCAATCCAGGGCCGATTCAGCATCTTCAACGAAATCCTCTTCTAAGGTTAGAAAATAGGTGGGGATGAGACATAAATCTCAGTGGATGGGGTGATAGTGTGCAAGTGTGGCGCAATATACAGTTAATGCGAGAAAACAGTTATATGAAAACGCGTGAGTATGATGCATGAATTCACACACAGTCCACAAGCGCCGTGATAAATATATTTAAGTAATATACTTATACGATTCAAGAAAAAGTTCATGGTCACACAGCACTATGTGATTCGGTCAAAACATGTAGATTGCGTGCACGAAAATGTAACGCCAATCCCATGCAAGGCAATTAATGGTTGTGTACGGATTTGTAGCGCCAACCAATGCAAAACAAGTAGCGGTTGCGTACGGATTTGTAGCGCCAACCAAACGGGTCCGATAACTCCGAATCGTGTGGATCGGAAATGATTCCTTTGTTCTTTCTTGTAACTCCCCAGCGAGATGGTCAAGACCGGCACCTTATCGCTCCATAGGCAAAGACAAAATCCACAAAGTGGAGCTTGCAAGGCTCGGATCTGTCATAATCATGATTATACCTCAAGTACTACGACCCGCTTCCCTTGGACACTCCGTCCCTCGGTTGCATGGATTAGGGCGATGGGGCGGAAGAGTGGAATAGCAGCCGAGCGCCGGTTCCATCCCCGACGTATCCATTCGACCGTGAGCTCGACACACCAAGTTAACTCAGGCGGAAAGTAAATAAATGCAGGCGATACCAACCTTGCAATGAGTATTATTGATTCAGGGAAGCGATTCAGAAAATTTTTGAAAAGCGCGAGTGGCAATTATGGCGTTGGTGGAGTATTTGGATGAAGATGATCATCAAAAGGATAAGCAATCTTCGATATCTTGAAAGATCAGGTGGAACATAAGTCCCGTTATAGATTCGAAATCGCAAGGCGAGGAAGTCGCTCCGCGATCGGGTGTTAATCGGTCAAATTGATCCGATAAGTCAAGGGTTTTTGGGAAAATAAAATACTTTAATTAAATCTACAAGTCAGAGGGTCCAGGGCTATTTTAGTAAAAGAGAAAATAATTTGAGTTAGGTCCTTTATAAAAGAAAAATTGTAATTTAGCCCCGTTTTGTAAAAACCAACACTTTTGGGGTTAAAAATTGAATAAATAAATATCCCGAACTTGAACAATTATGAGGTCAGTTCCTAAATTCTCTAAATTGTTCATAGATTAAGGGTTTTAAATTTTTGAGGTCGAGTTTTTATAAAATTCTCACATTGGCCCCAAATTTGCAAAAATTGCCAATTCGGACCATAAGTTTAAAATAATCGGAACTCACAAATCGGAAGGGCTTTTAATGTGATTCCAGTTGACAAATGTCACTAAGCTGAGTGGGATATTGTAAAAAAATCAGTTTTTAAAAGAAATAAGTGTAGGTCCTTTAACTTTTGAAAATATCATTTTTGTCCCATTTTGAAATAAATGCCTTTAAGGCTTTTAGGGGTCCAATTGTCATGAAATTTGAACCTTGGGTCCAAATTATAATTAGGTTATAGTTAAGTTAGTATTTCCAGGTGCATGGACTGCATAAGTCCTGGAAATTTCATTTGGGTCCTTAAGTTTAGTATTTTACACATTAGTCCATCAATTTTAGTAAAATTGCTTTCCAAGCCCTAACCACTTGGATTTTTGGAATACTTTTAAAATATGTAATTCCCAGTACCTTAAGAGTAAAAATTTCAAATTTTAAAGTTTAGGTCTGGTGCAGTTTTAAAAATTGCAAAGTAGCCCTTAAACTTTCAAAATTTTACAATCTAGTCCTTGGGCTTTTAAAGGTTGATTTTATTTATCTTAAAACTATTAAAACTTTATTAAAATGTCCAAAAGTCATTTTTGAACCTGAGTACAGTCCCAATTTTCGAAATTTGCAGAGGGGTCCTTTAATTTTTATTTTCTTGCAATTTAGTCCACCAACTTTCCATTTTTACATTTTTAAGTCCAAAATTGAAATTTAATCAATTATGCTCGACTTTTCCAGGTTATAAGGCATCCAAAATATAGATTTTAAAAATCATACACATGCATGTCCAATACATACAAGAATTCATCAATTAAAACATTAAATTGCACATGCATGCACCTAAAATTCAATAAATAGCAAATTTGAGCAACTCTTGAGAATTTTCATGTCTGGATACATAAAATTGACATGCAATACATATATTATATATATCTCAAGGCTCATGATCAAATTTTCTACATGCATTTTAATAAAACACCTAATAGTTGGAAAATATTTTTCCACCCACCTTTAAATTGGAAATTGTGAAATAAAAGGATAAATTTCACAATTTTTGGATGAGGCTTCTTAGGTCAGCCCCTAAGTCAAGAAATATCAAAAATTTGAAGTTAGAAAAATGAGAGAAAAATTAAGGAGAAAAAGAAGGAAATAAGAAAATGAGAAGGACTACACTTTACCTTGTGTAGTAGGTGTTTGGAGACTAGTTGAAGCTTAAAAATTGGAAATTTTGGTTCAACTCCAAAATCACCTAAGGTCAGCCCCTATTTCTCAAAAATGAAAAAGAGGTGTTAAAATTTGAAAAAAATAGAAAGAATAGGAAAGAAGGGGTCTAGTACTCAATTCTTACCTTGTAGTCCAAATTTCTCTACTAGTTCTTCTTCAAGTTTGAAATCCTTCTTCAAAATGATGTCAAGTTCTAACCTTCAAAGTCTTCTAAATGTACCTCCAAATCAAATTCAAATTAAGTTAAGAAGGTGGAAGAGGTGAACTATGTGATATCAAAAATGGATTGAAGATAAAATTTCTTACCTTGTAGGGGGGGTGTTCGACTTTTTTTGAAGAAATAGGGGGAAAAATCTTGAAAATTTTCTAAGTGTAGAAGAAGAAAGTAAGAAGAAGAGTAGAGAGAAGTTGGGAGTTTAGAGAGAAGGAGGAGGATTTTGTGTATGAGATGAATGTGTTAGTGATAAAATGAAATGAAATTTTGGCACAAAAATGGCCATATGGCCGTCCACCTTGATGAGAGAGGGGGGAGGAATTTTGTTCAAATTGTGTCTTGCATTTTGCCTCATGCATGGGAGACAATTTAAGGTCAAAGGTATGGGCAAGACTTGGTTTGAATGGAATGTTGGAAGACTTCCAACATGTTGGCAAAAATAATATTAAAGAAGTAATATAAGAGATGATGTGTATAATGTTTGAATTAATGGTATAATTATACACAAGATGACTAATATAACGTGTAGGTGTACAAGAGTTGGATGATATTTTTACTCCAAAAATATCCATGTTGGCCGTCCACTATGAGGGCATTATGGTAATTCCATATATTTTTTTTTGTCCCAAATTTGATGATAACAGATGAAATATATCAATCTCCAAAATAATTAGTGATTTCCTTGATCACTTGTAAGTCTCATGATCACTTAATCTAAATCAAAATCTTAATTCTATAAGGTAAAAGTCTCTAAAATAAATAATCTCTTAAAATTCTAAGGTGACTAATAATCACAAAAATAGTAATAATGATCAATCAAGTGATCATAAATGCAAAATAGAATTAATGATGATCATGATCACAAGTAATTAAATAAAATGAAATAAAGTACAAAATGTATATATTATTAATAATTACCCATCAAAATGACGCGGTAAAATAGTCGATCAAATGTATAAACGACAATAAGGATCAATTATAAGCTCGGAAAAATCGGGGCTTCACAAAAATAACTAGACCTATGAATCGAAACTTTTTCTAGGCTATTTTTTTCAGCTGTTAAAAGTTCTAAATATTTTTCAATATTTTCAACATATCAAAAAATGAACAGAGTATATCTGGTTATTTTTCAACACAAAATCTTAAATGATTAGAAAAATTAAAATTTCGAACTACCACAACCGATAATCGGTTTCAAATTTTTCTGGATTTGAAGATAATATTTGACAAGATTTTCTTCTCCATCGCCATAAAATGGTGAGGAGATCAGAAAATGTCAAAAATCGAACACAGAGACCGAAATACTAGTGTTAGAAACCGGCAGAGGAGATTTAAAATGAGTTTTACATGCTGAAATTTGTAAAAAATTGAATAACAAATTTGAAAAATATGAATAACAATATATAGAAAACCCTAAAACTTTTGCTGAGGACTATTGTGAAAAAATATATGAAATCTGTAAAAGATGTTTCATTAATAGTTTTCGAACCATTGTGAGAAACCCTAATAACACGGTAGAAATGACATAGAGAGAAGATAAGAAAAATCGAAATTTCTGGGTTACAGAAACCCTAACAACACGTAAGATATGAGGGAGAGAGAAGATGACAAAAATTGAAAAATGACAGAAGAGATGTGAAGCCCCGATTTTTCCGAGCATATAATTGATTCTTATTGTCGTCTATGTATTTGATCGACCATTTTACCGCGTCACTTTGACGGGTAATTATTAATAATATATATATTTTGTATTTTATTTCATTTATTTAATTACTTGTGATCATGATCTTTATTAATTCTATTTCACATTTATGATCACTTGATTGATCATTATTACTATTTTTGTATTTATTAGTCACCTTAGAATTTTAAGAGACTATTTATTTTAGAGACTTTTACCTATAGAATTAAGATTTTGATTTAGATTAAGTGATCATGAGACTTATAAGTGATCAAGGAAATCACTAATTATTTTGGAGATTGATATATTTCATCTATTATCATCAAATTTGGGACAAAAAAAAATATATATGGAATTACCATAATACCCTATAATGGACGGCCAACATGGGATTTTTTTGGAGTAAAAATATCATCCAACTCTTGTACACTTACACCTTATATTAGTCATCTTGTTTATAATTATACCATTAATTCAAACATTATACACATCATCTCATACAGTAATTCTTTAATATTATTTTTCCCAACATGTTGGAGTCTTCCCAACATTCCTTCTCCTTCCATACCTTGTCCATACTTTGACTAGTCTAATTGTCTCCATGCAAGAGACAATTTGCAAGACACAAATTTAATCAAAAAATTCCTCCCCCTCTCTACCATGGTGGACGACCATTTTGGCAAGAAATGAACAAATTTTGTTCATTTCATCCAACACATTCCAACTCTCAAGCCTTTTCTCCTCCTTCTCTCTAACCTCTCTCTAAAATTCATTCACATCTTCAAATCTTCAAACAAAATTCATTCATATCTTCAAACCTTCAAACACCAACTCTTCACATCTTCAAATCTTCAACATAAGTTCTTCATATCTTCAAGTACCCCTTCTTCACATCTTCAAATATTCAAACGCAAGTTCTTCACATCTTCAAGCCTACCTTGAAACCTTCAAGAACATCTTCTTCCTAACATCAAACATACTTTCTTTCTTCAAACATCTAAACCAAAACAAACAATCTTACCACTAAAACTCAAAAAATTCGAACACCCCCTTTTCTCAAGGTAAGAAATTTCACTCCTCAATTCAACTTAAATTCTTTCTACTCATCACCTTCTTCTTTTAACTTAAGTTTATATTTTGGATTTTGAGGTACTTAGAAGACCACTTGGAGACATGCATGCATGGTGGTGAAACTTGAAGACTTGAAGAAGAACTAGTAGAGAAATCTGGACTACAAGGTAAGAATTGGACACTAGAACCCTTCTTTCCTCTTTTTTCTATTTTTTTCAAATTTTAACACCCCTTTTTCATTTTTGATAAATAGGGGCTGACCTTAGGTGATTTTAGAGTTGAACCAAAAATTCCAAATTTAAAGCTTCAACTAGTCTCCAATCACCTACTACACAAGGTAAAATGTAGTCTTTCTCATTTTCTTATCTCCTTCTTTTTCCCCTTAATTTTTCTCTCATTTTTCTAACATCAAATTTTTGATATTTCTTGACTTAGTGGCTGACCTAAGTGACCTCATCCAAAAATTGTGAAATTTATCCTTTTATTTCTAGGTTTTTTATTAAAATGCATGTAGAATTTCGAACATGAGCCCTTGAGATATATAATCTATGTATTGCATGTCAATTTTATGTATCAAATCATGAAAATTCTCAAGAGTTGCTCAAAATTGCTATTTATTGAATTTTAGGTGCATGCATGTACAATTTAATGTTTTATTTGATGAATTCTTGTATGTATTGGACATGCATGTGTATTATCTTTGAAATCCATATTTTGGATGACTTATAACCTGTACAAGTCGAGCATAATTGATTAAATTTCAATTTTGGACTTAAAAATGTAAAAATGGAAAGTTGGTGGACTAAATTTCAAGAAAATGAAAGTTAAAGGACCCCTCTGTAAATTTCAATTTTTGGAACTGTACTCAGGTTCAAAATGACTTTTGGACATTTTAATAAAGTTTTAAGAGTTTTAAGATAAATAAAATCAACCTTTAAAAGCCCAAGGACTAGATTGTAAAATTTTGAAAGTTTAAGGGCTACTTTGCAAATTTTAAAACTGTACCAGACCTTAACTTTAAATTTTGAAAATTTTATTTTTAAGGTACTGGAAAAGACATATTTTAAATGTATTCCAAAAATCCAAGTGTTTAGGGCTTGGAAAGTAAATTTTCTAAAATTGAGGGACTAATGTGTAAAATACTAAACTTGAGGACCCAAATAAAATTTCCAGGACTTATGCAGCCCATGCACCTGGAAATACTAACTTAACTATAACTTAATTATATTTTGGACCCAAGGTTCAAATTTCATAACAATTGGACCCCTAAAAGCCTTAAAGACAATTATTTCAAAATGGGACAAAAATGATATTTTCAAAAGTTAAAGGACCTACACTTATTTCTTTTAAAAACTGCTTTTGTCCCAATATCCTACTAACCTTAATGACATTTTCCAACTGGAATCACATTAAAAGCCCTTCCGGTTTGTGAGTTCCGATTATTTTAAACTTAAGGTCCGAAATGACAATTTTTACAAAATTGGGGCCAATGTGAGAATTTTATAAAAACTCAACCTCAAAACTTTAAAAACCTGAATCCCTGGACAATTTGGAGAATTTAGGAACTGACCTCATAATTGTTCAAGGTCGGGATATTTATTTGTTCAAATTTTAACCCCAAAAGTGTTAGTTTTTACAAAACGGGGCTAAATTGTAACTTTTCTTTTATAAAGGACCTAACTCAAATTATTTTCCCTTTTACTAAAATAGCCCTGGACCCTCTGACTTGGACATTTAATTAAAATATTTTATTTTCCCAAAAACCCTTGACTTATCAGACCGATTTGACCGATTAATACCCGATCGCGGAGCGACTTTCTCGCCTTGCGATTTTGAATCTATAACGGGACTTATGTTCCACCTAATCTTTCAAGATATCGAAGGTTGCTTATCTTTCCGATAATCATCTTCATCCAAAAACTCCACCAACGCCATAATAGCCACTCGCGTTTCAAAATTTTCCTGAACTGCTTCCCTGAATCAATAATACTCGACTGCCTGGTTGACTACCGAACTTGTATTTACTTTCTCGCTGAGTCAACTTGGTGTGTCGAGCTCACGATCAAAATGGATACGTCGGGGATGGAACAGGCAGCTCGGCCGCTATTCCACTCTTAGGCCCCATCGCCCTAATCCCGCATGGCGAGGGACGGAGTTTGTCCAAGGGAAGCGGGTCGTAGTACTTGAGGTATAATCATGATTATGACAATCAGGGCCTAGCTAGCTCTCTTTGTGGATTTGTCTTTGCCTATGGAGCGATAAGGTGACGGGTCTTGGACCATCTTGCTCGGGAAGTTACAAGGAAGAACGAAGGAATGTTTGTTCGATCCACACGATTTAGGAGTTATCGGACCCGTTTGGTTGGCGCTACAAACCGTCACGCAACCGCTACTTGTTTTGCATTGGTTGGCGCTACAAATCCGTGACGCAACCATTATACGCCTTGGATGGGATTGGCGTCACATTTCCGCACGCAATCCTACTGTCTTGGATCAATCACATAGTGCATGTGTGACCATGAATCGCTTTTCTTGAATCGTATAAGTATATTACTTAAATAAAATTATCACGACGTTTGTGGGGATGTGTGTGAATTCATGCATCATACTCACGCGCGTTTTCATATAATAAGCTGTTTTCGCATCAATCGTATATTGCCACACTTGCACACGATCACCACATCCACCGAGATTTTGTCTCATCCCCCTTTTTTCTAACCTTTAGATGAGGACTTCGTTGAAGATCCGAACTTAGGCCTTGGATTGAGCCTTTGTACTCCGCTTGTTGGATTTACTACTTCTTCTTGTTGTTGATAGACTCGTTTCTTGTGATTGTTGTTGGACTACTCTATTTTCTTTTCATTCCAGGTTTGTAATCGAAGGGCGTAGGACCCTTTGACTTTTAAGTTGTTATCGTTGGTTGATTTTCGAGGATGTAATTTGGATTATGGATTGTGGTATCGATTGTGCTTATTATTTTATTTTTTCACGCTATTTTGACTCTTGTTTCATTGGGTTCTCGATGATATTCGTCTGCAATCGTTTGGTTATTTGTATTTAAATTGTGGATCGTCGTCGCGTCCCGTTTGGGCGTGCGTGATTAGAGTGGTATCGAGCTCAGTTGGTAAGATGAAACTTACACCGAGCTGGACGACCATGATAGGACCCTCGGTCGTGTTTTGGGTAGTACCGCGACTTGACCAATTAAGTGTGAGATCGATTTCAAATTGGCATAGAACCGCCTTATTGATGTTTGAACTAAGTTAGAACGCATATTTTGAGATGCCATAGTCATACTTGTCTTGACTTAGTTGATTCTTGACTGATTTCCTTTATTCATTCTCTCCTTACTTTCTCCTTATCTTTCCTCTACCTTTGACTGATCCGCCTTAGTTTTGTTTGATCGGGATGGAGCAGTGCCGCCTTCTTGGTGGGATGTTTTCCATGCCCGTCTTTGAGCGGGAGTACTCTCGGGCACCGATGATTCACCGGCACCAGGGAGAGTGATCGTGCGACCTCGAGCTATCCGAGGAGCGCCGGTATGTGAGGACGACGGCGCTTGGCGAGGAGCCAAGATGAAAAGAGCGAGTTGAACACTACCATCAAGGACGCGACAACACCATAAGAACGGGAGGACGGATCTGAGAATATCCGGAGCGCTGGATAACATGCGAGAGAAGATGAAGAGGGCAAGTGACGGCCGCCGAGATATGGGAGATTGACGCCCGCTTTATCCGCGACATCGTTGAGCGCTTGGAGAGACCTCATCAAGCAAATGACAGTGATAGAGGACCTTACACAGGCCCTAGCTCGAGAGACGCCGATCGAGGTCGCTTTGGCGGCTAATGCCCGGCCATTGCCACCACCCGAGGTGGAGCGTGCTGACAGCGAGGAGGATCCCGAGGAGGATCCGATCGACATTGGAGAGCTCGAGGCAATTGAGGCTGCTCCACTTGATGAGGCCAGGGATTCGAGCGGTGGTTGGATTTCGTTGATTGGCACGAGGTCGAGGCGCCACCTCGGCCCAGACCCGGCCCCGATTATGGACATAGCTGCGAGTGACGATGATGGCGATCTCACTGATTAGTTAGCTTGATTGTCAGTTTGTACTCTTGCTGTTGTAGACGCTCATTCCAGTGTTGTACCTTACTTTTTATTGTATTAGATTCAGTTGTATTTTGGTTCTGATGTATCTGACTTAGTATTACTACTGTTGTACTATGGGTGTATTCAAGTTTTACATTAATGGATATGCCTTTTGCTATTTATTCAGTGTCTTTTGTTTGTTGTTACTTTCCCTGCGATATAACTTGCTTTATGCGAATAATTATTCTATTCATCTACTCGTGAATCGCAACTAATGCTTCAAGATACAGAATAGCCGAACATCGAGGATGTGGGAGACCTCGCCGCGTTCCACGAGGGGATGACGACGTACCTAGGGACCGGGTACCCTCCCCTGAATTACCACCGCCTCCTCCACCTGCTGCAGGGGACAACTTGACTGCGCAGGCCCTACAACAAATCTTTTGGTTTTCATGAGGCAACGGCGAGCCTCAACCCCGTGCTCCCGAACCCGCGCAGAGGCGAACGATCGCACGTTGGAGCGATTTCTACGGTTCGACCCACCAGCCTTCTTAGGAGAGCGGGGATGATTTGAAGCGCGGAAGAATGGGTAGAGAAATTGGAGAATATCTTCAACGCTCTCCAATACTCGGATGAGCGAGAAAGTCACACTCGCCGTTTTAAATGGAATCGGCTGCTTAGAGACCAGTGGAGGCGGTGAAAGAAGATGGGAACAGGACAGGGTAGCGAACATGGGGAAATTTCTTGGCCGAGTTCAATGAATAGTACATTCCACGGGTTTTGAAAGAGGCGCGCAAGATGAATTCCACAGATTGAGGCAAGGGAACATGATCGTAGCTCAAGATGAAGTCTAAATTTCACCGATTGTCCAAGTATGCTCTTGGGACAATCGAGATCAAGAGGATAAGATTTACAAGTTCACTCGAGGATTGAAACGGAACTTCGAAACAATGTTGATGTTGAATCGACAACCTACTCGGCAGCGGTAAAGGTAGCTCTCCGCATTGAGCCGGGATGAACCGTATTGATGATTCAGCAGAGTAGGCCATCGAAAGCGATCTCAAGAGGACAACTGTGGGGACGACCATCTAAACCGCCCGCTAAGTTTGAAGGGACCGATTAATAAGACAGAGATAAGGAAAAGGACAAGACAAGGAAAGCGGTCAATTGTGTGCATATTGCGTAAAAGGACATACCGCCAATGATGTTGGCATAAACAAGGAAGGTGTTTCTTATTTGGTAGTAATCAGCATCAATCGAAAGATTGCCTGAAGTACGAGGACCGAACCAAACAAACGCAGCCGTAGAAGCTGGGAAATGGCCATGGTAATCGGGCAAGGATGCCCACTCGAGCGTTTGCACTAGCCGGACAGGAGGCTCCGGAGGCAACATATGTGGTGGAAGGTACGCTTCTAGTATCTAACCACTACGCTAAAATATTGTTCGACCCTGGATCAACGCATTCATTTGTTGCACCGCATTTTGTACACAAACTGCATGCATGCATGGAACATATGCCTATATGTCTAGAAGTGTCAACTCCTATGGGTGCAAGTCAGATAACGGATATTATCTATAATGCATGCGAAGTTAAGATTGTTGAGATAAACTTTCCTGCCGATTTATTTCTATTACCTATCTCCGAATACAACGTGATATTGGGGATGAACTGGTTATCTGCACACCATGCACAAATGGACTGCCATAACAAGTTCATTAAGCTATGTGGACCCGGAAAACCCGAAGTGGAAATTTCGGGAAGGGCACGAGTTAAGATTGCCCCAATCATTTCAGCAATGAAAGAGAGGAAGGCAATCACTAGAGGAGCTCGAGGGTACTTGGCGTTTGTAATTAACAAACCCAAGGTTGAGACACAAATCAACCAAGTACCTGTAGTATCAGAATACACGGATGTATTTCCACAAGAACTCACCACTGTCCCTCCAGATAGGGAAGTCGAGTTCACCATCGAGGTGTTACCAGGGACTGCCCCGATTGCCAGAACACCGTATAGAATGGCTCCTCTTGAGTTACAAGAGTTGAAAACGCAATTACAAAAACTGATGGATGTGGGATTTATCCGACCGAGTACGTCTCCGTGGGGAGCACCTGTGCTGTTTGTCAAGAAGAAACATGGCACATTAAGGCTGTGTATAGATTATCGTGGTCTTAATAGCGTGACCATCAAGAACAAATATCCCCTCCCGAGGATAGACGAACTATTTGATCAACTTCAAGGAGCGACGGTGTACTCGAAGTTTGATTTACAACAAGGATATTACCAACTGAAGATCCGTGAAGAAGACATTTCCAAAACTGCATTTCAAACTCGATATGGACACTACGAGTTTGTAGTGATGCCTTTCGGTCTGACGAATGCACCAATAGCATTTATGGACCTGATGCATTGAGTCTTCCAACCTTATTTGGATCAATTCGTAGTGATATTCATTGATGACATACTCGTATACTCTAAGTCTAGAGAAGAACATGAACGTCATCTGAAAATCATTTTGGAGATACTACGAGAGCATAAGCTGTATGCCAAATTCAGCAAGTGCGAATTTTGGCTTAGTGAAGTCGCGTTCTTGGGACACATAGTATCCGGCACCGGGATTGCAGTAGATCCTTCGAAGGTACATACAGTGGTTGAATGGAAACAACTTGAGTCCGTCAGAACGGAAATCGGGAGTTTCTAGACTAGTGGATATTCCAGAAGATTTATCCAGGATTTCTCCAAGATAGTTTTAAGGACCACTCACTCGACTAACCTGAAGCAAGTCAAGTTTGAGTGGAATGACAAATGCGAGGCGAGTTTCAAGAGTCAAGAAACGACTTACTACTGACTCAGTCTTAGCTCTTCCAAAGGGGACCGAAAACTTCATCGTCTACAGTGACGCCTCAAAGGAAGGACTAGGAGCAATGCTCATGCAGGAAGGAAAGGTTATCGCTTATGCATCACGAAAGCTCAAGCCGTATGAAGCCAATTATCCAACGCATGACTTGGAATTGGCAGTGATAGTGTTCACATTGAAGAAATGGAGACACTATCTCTACGGAGCAACATTCACGGTTTTCACGGATCATAAGAGCTTGAAGTATCTATTCTCCCAGGACGATCTCAATCTGAGGCAACTGAGATGGATGGAGTTGATTGAGGACTATCACTTTGATATTCAATACCATCCCGGGAAAGCTAACGTCATAGCAGACGCTCTAAGCAGAAAGGCGAGCTTAGCCAGACTTATGATTCGAGAGTGGGAATTATTAGAAGAGCTGAGCAATTGGAATCTGACGAGAACTAGTACTCAGATTTCATGTGCTAACATTTCGGTTAAACCCGATTTGCTGAATGAGATCAAAGAAGCACAAGGGAAAGATGCACATCTTCAAAAATTGAAGGAGAAAATACTTAAATGAGAGAGATCAGAATTCTCGGTACATGAAGATGGGGTTATCAGATTCCGGAATCGAGTTTGTGTACCAAGTGACCAGCAGATTAGGAATAAAATCCTAGCAGAGGCACACCGTTCGAAATACACTATACATCCTGGAGAAAACAAGATGTATAAGGATTTGAAACGGAGTTATTGGTGGGTAAACATGAAGAACCAGGTAGCGGAGTTCGTTGCGAGATGTTTAAATTGTCAGCGAGTAAAAGCAGAACACCAACGACCATCTGGTTTACTACAACCGTTGAGAATTCCCGAGTGGAAATGGGAACACATAACGATGGACTTCGTGACGGATCTACCAAGACCGAGAGGAGGCCATGATGCTATTTGGGCGTTGTAGACCGACTCACGAAATCGCACACTTTTACCCATCAAGAAAACTAATAGCTTGCGAAACTTGCCTGAGACTTATATCCGAGAAATCATTCGACCGCATGGAGTACCGATCGACATAGTATCCACTGAGACTCGAGGTTTGTCTCATTTTGGAAGTGCTTGCACGAGGAATGGGTACCTCGCTAAGTTCAAAGACAAAGAAGACATCCACAAACCGATGGACGGTCGAGCGAACAATTCAAACCCTTGAAGATATGCTACGAGCCCGCACATTGGATTTTCAAGGAAGTTGGGATTCGTGACTTACCATTAGCCGAGTTCGCTACAATAATAGTTATCAAGCCACGATTGGGATGGCACCCTACGAGGCATTATATGGGAGAAAATGTAGATCCCCACTACACTTTGGGAGATTGATGACCAATGGACTCGAAGAGAAACAAAAGTCGCTCTCGATTCCAAAGGTCGACTTAGTTCAGGAGGCCATGGAGAAGGTCAAGCTTATCAAGGAGCGGATTCGCACAGCTCAGAGCCGCCAAAAGAGTTACGCGGACAAGAGAAGAAAGGATTTGGAATTTGAAGTCGGAGATGAAGTATTTCTCAGACTCTCACCACGGAAAGGATTGATCAATCCGAAGAAAGGAGGCAAGTTGAGTCCAAGATATGTTGGACCTTACAAGATTTTACAAAGGATCGGGAAATTAGCCTACCGACTCGAGTTACCAGCACCATATGCGGGAAAGCACAATGTATTCCACGTATCGAGATTGAAGAAGTATCAACCAGATCCCGAGCATATCATCACTCAAGATACTCCTCCTCTAATGGAAAATCTATCCTACACCGAGAGGCCGATCCGGATCATTGATCAGCAGATACGACAATTGCGTAAGAGAGAAATTCCAATGGTTAAAGTTGTGTAGCAGAACCACAACCGAGACGAAGACGCAACGTGGGAGATGGAAGAAGACATGAGGAATCAATATCCAGTACTATTCTGAAGAGAATTTGGGGACCAAATTCTTTTAAGGAGGGGAGGATGTGAAGCCCCGATTTTTCCGAGCATATAATTGATTCTTATTGTCGTCTATGTATTTGATCGACTATTTTACCGCGTCACTTTGATGGGTAATTATTAATAATATATATATTTTGTATTTTATTTCATTTATTTAATTACTTGTGATCATGATCTTTATTAATTCTATTTCACATTTATGATCACTTGATTGATCATTATTACTATTTTTTAATTTATTAGTCACCTTAGAATTTTAAGAGACTATTTATTTTAGAGACTTTTACCTTATAGAATTAAGATTTTGATTTAGATTAAGTGATCATGAGACTTATAAGTGATCAAGGAAATCACTAATTATTTTGGAGATTGATATATTTCATCTATTATCATCAAATTTGGGACAAAAAAAATATATTTAATTACCATAGTACCCTATAGTGGATGGCCAACATGGGATTTTTTTGGAGTAAAAATATCATCCAACTCTTGTACACTTACACCTTATATTAGTCATCTTGTGTATAATTATACCATTAATTCAAACATTATACACATCATCTCATACATTAATTCTTTAATACTATTTTTCCCAACATGTTGGAGTCTTCCCAACATTCCTTCTCCTTCCATACCTTGCCCATACTTTGACTAGTCTAATTGTCTCCATGCAAGACACAATTTGCAAGACACAAATTTAATCAAAAAATTCCTCCCCCTCTCTACCATGGTGGATGGCCATTTTGGCAAGAAATGAACAAATTTTGTTCATTTCATCCGACACATTCCAACTCTCAAGCCTTTTCTCCTCCTTCTCTCTAACCTCTCTCTAAAATTCATTCACATCTTCAAATCTTCAAACAAAATTCATTCATATCTTCAAACCTTCAAACACCAACTCTTCACATCTTCAAATCTTCAGCATAAGTTCATCATATCTTCAAGTACCCCTTCTTCACATATTCAAATATTCAAACCCAAGTTCTTCACATCTTCAAGCCTACCTTCAAACCTTCAAGAACATCTTCTTCCTAACATCAAACATACTTTCTTTCTTCAAACATCTAAACCAAAACAAACAATCTTACCACTAAAACTCAAAAAATTCGAACACCCCCTTTTCTCAAGGTAAGAAATTTCACTCCTCAATTCAACTTAAATTCTTTCTACTCATCACCTTCTTCTTTTAACTTAAGTTTATATTTTGGATTTTGAGGTACTTAGAAGACCACTTGGAGACATGCATGTATGGTGGTGAAACTTGAGATATATAATCTATGTATTGCATGTCAATTTTATGTATCAAATCATGAAAATTCTCAAGAGTTGCTCAAAATTGCTATTTATTGAATTTTAGGTGCATGCATGTACAATTTAATGTTTTATTTGATGAATTCTTATATGTATTGGACATGCATGTGTATGATATTTGAAATCCATATTTTGGATGACTTATAACCTGGACAAGTCGAGCATAATTGATTAAATTTTAATTTTGGACTTAAAAATGTAAAAATGGAAAGTTGGTGGACTAAATTTCAAGAAAGTGAAAGTTAAAGGACCCCTCTGCAAAATTCGATTTTTGGGACTGTACTCAGGTTCAAAAATGACTTTTGGACATTTTAATAAAGTTTTAAGAGTTTTAAGATAAATAAAATCAACCTTTAAAAGCCCAAGGACTAGATTTTAAAATTTTTAAAGTTTAAGGGCTACTTTGCAAATTTTAAAACTGTACCAGACCTTAACTTTAAATTTTGAAAATTTTATTCTTAAGGAACTGGAAATGATATATTTTAAATGTATTCCAAAAATCCAAGTGTTTAGGGCTTGGAAAGTAAATTTTCTAAAATTGAGGGACTAATGTGTAAAATACTAAACTTGAGGACCCAAATGAAATTTCCAGGACTTATGCAGCCCATGCACCTGGAAATACTAACTTAACTATAACTTAATTATATTTTGGACCCGGGTTTCAAATTTCATAACTATTGGACCCCTAAAAGCCTTAAAGGCAATTATTTCAAAATGGGACAAAAATGATATTTTCAAAAGTTAAAGGACCTACACTTATTTCTTTTAAAAACTGCTTTTTTCCCAATATCCTACTAACCTTAATGACATTTTTCAACTGGAATCACATTAAAAGCCCCTCCGGTTTGTGAGTTCCGATTATTTTAAACTTAAGGTCCGAAATGACAATTTTTACAAATTTGGGGCCAATGTGAGAATTTTATAAAAAATCGACCTCAAAACTTTAAAAACTTGAATCCCTGGATAATTTGGAGAATTTAGGAACTGACCTCATAAATTTTCAAGGTCGGGATATTTATTTGTTCAAATTTTAACCTCAAAAGTGTTGGTTTTTACAAAATGGGGCTAAATTGTAATTTTTCTTTTATAAAGGACCTAACCCAAATTGTTTTCTCTTTTACTAAAATAGCCCTGGACCCTCTGACTTGGAGATTTAATTAAAATATTTTATTTTCCGAAAAACCCTTGACTTATCGGACCGATTTGACCGATTAATACCCGATCGCGGAGCGACTTCCTCGCCTTGCGATGTTGAATCAATAACGAGACTTATGTTCCACCTAATCTTTCAAGATATCGAAGGTTGCTTATCCTTCCGATAATCATCTTCATCCAAAAACTCCACCAACGCCATAATTGTCACTCGCGTTTCAAAATTTTTCGAATCGCTTCCCACTGAATCAATAATACTCATTTGCTAGTTGACTACCTGAACTTGTATTTACTTTCCTGCTTGAGTCAACTTGGTGTGTCGAGCTCACAGTCAAAATGGATACGTCGGGGATGGAACCGGGCAGCTCGGCTGCTATTCCACTCTTCCGACCCATCATCCTAATCCCACAACTGAGGGACGGAGTTTGTCCAAGGGAAGCGGGTCATAGTACTTGAGGTATAATCATGATTATGACAATCCGGGCCTAGCTAGCTCTACTGTGGATTTGTCTTTGCCTATGGAGCGATAAGGTGACAAGTCCTGGACCAACTTGCTCGGGAAGTTACAAGGAAGAACGAAGGAATCGGCTTGTCGATCCACACGATCCGGAGTTATCGGACCCGTTTGGTTGGCGCTCCAAACCGTGACGCAACCGCTACTTGTTTTGCATTGGTTGGCGCTACAAATCAGACGCAACCATTATCGCCTTGCATGGGATTGGCGTTACATTTCCATACGCAATCCTACTGTCTTTGATGAATCACATAGTGCTGTGTGACCATGAATTGTTTTCTTGAATCGTATAAGTATATTACTTAAATATAATTATCACGACGACATGGATCGTGTGTGAATGCATGCATCATACTCACGCGTTTTCATATAACTGTTTTTCGCATTAACTATATATCGCCATACTTGCACACGATCACCCCATCCATCGAGATTTTTGTCTCATCCCCACTTTGTTTTCTAACCTTTAGATGAGGACTTCGTTGAAGATGAACCGGCCTTGGATTGAGCCTTTGTACTCCGCTTGTTGGATTTACTACTTCTTGTTGTTGTTGATAGACTCGTTTCTTGTGATTGTTGTTGGACTATTCTATTTTCTTTTCATTCCAGGTTTGTAACTGAAGGGCGTAGGACCCTTTGACTTTTAAGTTGTTATCGTTGGTTGATTTTCGAGGATGTAATTTGGATTATGGATTGTGGTATCGGTTGTGCTTGTTATTTTATTTCCATTTGCTATTTTGACTTTGTTTCATTGGGTTCTCGATGATATTCGTCTAGACTGTTTGGTTATTTGTATTTAAGTTGTGGATCATCGTCGTGTCCCGTTTGGGGCGTGACAAGAGAGAGAGAGAGAGAGAGAGAGAGAGAGAGAGAGAGAGAGAGAGAGAGAGAGAGATGTGTTAGAGAGAAATGAGAGTTGGAAGAATATGGATAGGTAGGTGAAAGGCGATGGAGGGGGAGTGTACTGTTGCCCTAACACACTGAAATGACATCTATATCCTTTTGTTGTATCAGAGACAATCCACCCGCCATTTCAGTACACGTTGTCCCATCATGCTCACTCTCACCATGTATAACACGATTTTGACACGTGTCCTTTGATTTTTATACATTTTATTTTTTGGATGAAAACTTAGTGGGCCTAATTAGATGTTATGGGCTTAGTGTGTTGTTGGATTAAACAATTCTTATTTGTATTGGGCTATCATAATATAACTAAATTGGGTGGGTTAGTATAAATTATTTAATAATGAATTATAATTTAAATATATAGTATATATAGTATAAATAATTATTTTTTAAATCTAACTGCATTTGTAAATTTAAATATATAAATTATTATTCCAATTTTTTTTATTTAAATTACGTATTTCATTATATTTATTAGTTTGTATGTATATATAAATTAACATATATAAAGTCTAATTTCGATTTTTTTTTATATATAGATATTTATATTTTAAGAATAAACGTATTTTTGAGAAATTAATAATTTAGTAATTATTAAATAATGAAATTATAATTTCATTAATAATTTAATTTTTTTACGATAAATATATAGTATAAATAATTATTTTTTAGAGTTAAATGTATTTGTAAATTTAATTATATAAATTATCAATTACAATATTTTTATTTAAATTATGTATTTTTCAAATTAATTATTAGTTTGTATGTATATATAAATTTAAATATATAATGTATGAATTAGGATTTTTTTTATATATAGATATTTATATTTTAAGAAATAAACGTATTTTTGCAAAATTAGAAATTAAATCTAATATTTCAGTATACAAAATAATCCAGTATAAAAAAATTATGTCTTAAGTTTAATTTTTCCTTTTTAAAATATACAACTATAAAATAAAGTGTTCAAAAATTGATAAATTGCATTATACCTTGAATGATTTTAGTATTTATATAGTACAATTCTAAATTGAATTAAATATTTAAAGTGATATATATTACTGCCTATAATGTTATGATAATAGGCAAAATATTTGTTTGTAAAATACACCTATTCTGCATTTTTTTACCTCTGCATAAAATAAATTTATTAATAATCTTATATCTAGAAATAATTATTTATTAACACCTCATGTTTGTATCTTACTCTTTCTGGTATTTTACAGACAAGCAAAGTACATCTCCAAAATTGTCTGCAAGATTTGAATTAAACAACTCATTAAGAGGAAAATTATATTAATTGTCTAGCACCCCGCTCGGTGTCATTATATGTGGTAATTTTATGAATATATTAACTTTGTAAAATGTTAACAAAGATTTGATGAAAATAATATTTTTATGCTCTCAATTAAATATAGATTATAATTATTTTTGTAGGTAATCATTATTTTGATTTGTTTTTGTTCTAATCATTTTTTACCAGAAAATCACGAAAGACTTCAAAGGACTTTTCCAAAAGTATCTACAACATTTGATATACAAGGTTCATCGAGTAGAAATATCTATCCACTATCAAACACTCCGCTTAGTGACATTACAAACGGTATATCATTATTATTGTTGAATTTTTTAATGTTTTATAAATAAAATAAATTACTAAAGATGCATATGTTTATATCTAGTATTTGTATTTTATCCATGCGATGCAATCAGTTTGCAGCATGAAACCACACATTGGAAATAGAATTGAAAATCTTACCATAATCAAAGATCAAACATTTGGGTCATCTTCTAGGATGAGTTCAAATTCGGAAACAATAATTGATCTCACAACAGATAAGTCCACTGTAACTGCTGACGGAGCAAATGATATTACACTATATGTGTAAGTAGTGATACTTATGTGGGTCAGGTAAGTGAAAGAGATAGTTACCTTCTCTACAAATGGTGAGTGTGATTTCTTTTAATTAATTGTATCTATGTTAATGAATTAATGTTTTTATATATTTGTTTAACAAAGTTTATATTATATTTTTAGATTATTGGGATATGGGTGATCCGACATACAAATGTAAATTTTGTGGAGCTTTGTTTTGGTACGAAGAAAGGCTATCTTTGTATCCAAATAACAAGCCTCGATACTCTTTGTGTTGCAGCAATGGCATTATTCAACTACCTCCCATTAAACAACCGCCTGATGTGCTTCGCGATTTATTATTTGGAGATGGAAATAAATCTAAGCACTTTCAAGACAACATAAGATCATACAACAATATGTTCTGTTTTACTTCGATAGGAGGCAAGATCGACAAGGATATAAACAGAGGTCGTGGTCCTCCTGTGTTTCGAATGCATGGACAGAATTATCATCTGATTGGAAGTTTATTGTTGTCTGATGGTCCAACACCAAAATTCACACAAATGTATATATATAATACATAAAATAAAATATCATACCGATTAAATTCGGTCAGGTATTGAGCATTTAATTAAATTATCTATTAATTATTATTTCTTTAACTGAATTATGCTGATATTTCTATTTTTTATATCTATTTTATTTTTTTAGGCAAGGTAGTGAAAATAATAATTTGCACTAAGTTATCGCGAGTGACTTAAAGAGAATGCTAGATGAGAATAATATTTTAGTCAAGATCTTTAGAATGACCAAAGAGAAGATTCGACAACATGGTGATTCTGATGTGAGATAGCGTCTAATCGGAAAGCGGAGTACGGATGCTAGGAGATACAATATGCCTACGAGTTCAGAAGTTGATGCACTTATTGTCGGAGATTTTGATCAGGCTTTAAGAGATCGGGATATTTTAATTGAAATAAAATCTGGAGTTCTGAAACGTATCAACGAATTGAATGCATCATACTTGGCTTTGCAGTATCCGTTATTATTACCTTTTAGTGAAGACAGTTTCAGAGAAGACATAATATTTTCCAATCTGAAGAAAATTAATCAGCGAAGCAGAAAAACCATAAGTGTTTGAGAATTTTTTGCTTACAGATTGCACGATAGAGAACAAGAAGCTTCTACTATTTTGTCATCAAGAAGATTATTTCAACAATTTGTTGTCGATGCTTACACAATGGTCGAGTCAGCCCACTTTAAGTATATTCTGTTGCACCAAAAGAAGTTGCGTTGTGAAATATATAAGGGTCTAACGGATGCTTTGTTGAATGGAGATATCAATCCAAGTAGCCATGGGAAACGAATTATGATACAAAACTATCAGGATGCAATGTCTATATGTCGGTGGGTGGGCTATCCGAATTTGTTTATATCATTCACTTGTAATCCAAAGTAGCCAGAGATTGTTCGATTTCTTGATAGAAGAATCATAGTCCTGAGGACCGACCTGACATTATCTGCATAATCTTTAAATTAAAATTGGATTGTTTGATAAAAGATCTTCATCAGAATAAAATGTTTGGGAATGTAATAGCATGTTATAATCTTCTCAACTATTTTATTTCTATGTAAGATTTTATTTTTGTTTCTTACTTTTCACATTATTTTTTCTTAATCTTGACGTTGCAGTTATATACACGTCATGCACATATATTGCTTTTCCTGTCTAAAGAAGACAAGTATCCAACTGCAGATGATATAAATCGGATTATATCAGTGGAAATACCCGATGAGGGCGTTGATCCATATTATTATGTTGTAGTGAGAGACCACATGATTCATGGTCCATGTGAAGATGTTAGAAAAAACTCTCCGTGTATGGCTGATGGTCGTTGCACTAAGCATTTTCCATAAAAAATTGTGGATGCAACTACTATTGATTAAGAAGGGTATTCGTGTTATAGACGAAGAAATAATGGGAGAATTATTGAGAAAAATGATGTTCCTCTGGATAACAGATATATTGTGTCGCACAATCATCAGTTGCTGCTAAAGTACGGAGCTCACATTAATATAGAATGGTGTAACCAGTCCAGATCGATAAAATATTTGTTCAAGTATGTCAATAAAGGACATGACCAGGTTACCGCGTCGTTCTATACGAGCACCAATGATGAGGAATCCGGGAAAAATGTTGACGAAGTTAGTATGTTTTACGATTGTAGATATATTTCGTCGTGTGAGGCAACATGTAGATTACTTGGTTTTGAAATCCAATATAAATATCCTCCAATTGAACGTCTAAGCTTCGATCTTCCAATTGAGCAGAGTGTTATTTTCTCTGATTCTGAAAGAATAGATTATGTTCTATAGAAAGATTCAGTTAAAGAAAGCATGTTTTTAGCGTGGATGAAAGCCAATAAAATATATCCTCAAGCTAGGGAGTTGACTTACGCTGAAGCTCCAACTAAATTCGTTTGGAAATCAGATCTTAGAAAGTGGATGCGAGGAAGATTGGAAAATCAGTAGGCCAGGTTTTTTTATGTCTCTCCAGGTTGTGGGGATATGTACTATTTGAGGTGTCTCATTAACGTGGTCCGACGGGCTACGTGTCATGACGACTACAAGAAGGTCAACGGTGTGCAACACTCTTCATATCGCAAAGTTGGCTATGCTCTTGGTCTGTTAGAAGATGATAGGGAATATATTGACGCCATCATTGAAGCGAGTCACTGGGCATCTGCTGAGACCCTAAGAAGTTTGTTTGCGTCATTGTTGTCATCGGATTCTTTGAGCAGACCAGAAGCAGTGTGGGAGAAGTGTTGGGAGTTTCTTTCTGATGACATTCTATATAATCGAAGACGACTTCTAAATCATCAAGATATTAATATATTATATTTTATATCTTATGGAATTCCTTTTGGGCGATTATTTTCATAGTTTATAAATTTTAGAGATATTCATAATAGTTATGAAATTTATTATATTTCTTCTTCTTCTTTTGTAGATCTTGTATTAAGTGAGAACCAAATCAAGAATCTTTTCTTATCGGAGATTGAAAATTTATTGCGAAGTCGTGGTAAGAGTCGACGCAATTTTGATTTGATGCCATTTCCGGATGTTGACAATCTTCAAAACCACCAAAACAGACTGATATACGACAAGTTGCACTATGATCGTAAAGTGTTATTGGTTGAGCACCAGAATCTAATTTCCAAACTCAATGATGAACAATGTAGCGTTTACTCAAAAATAATGCATGCGGTGATATCCGATAAAGGTGGTATGTTCTTTGTCTATGGATATGGAGACATAGGCAAGATATTTTTGTGGAGGGCTTTATCTTCGGCGTTGAGATCAAAAGGAGAAATTGTACTAAACGTGGCATCAAGTGGCATAACGTCTCTTCTGTTGCTAGGTGGCAGGACTGCACATTCGCGATTTGTTATTCCCTTAACCCCAAATGAAAACTCAACATGCAATATCAATTAGGAAAGTCCACTTGCGGAATTGATTATTCTTTCTAAGCTTATAATCTGGGACGAAGCACCGACGATGCACAAGTATTACTTTGAAGCACTTGATGAAACTTTAAGATCTCTTTTAAAACTTGACAACCCATTGGCAGAACATATACTGTTTGGAGGGAAAACTGTTGTGTTTGATGGAGACTTTAGACAGATATTACCTGTTATACCTAAGGGAAGTCGTCAGGATATTATAAATGCAACGATTAATTCATCGTATTTGTGAAAAGATTGCACAGTTTTAAAACTGACTAAGAAAATGCATCTTCAAAGCTTAGGTGGAACCGATGATTATGCAAATTTGGTGCAATTTTCTGAATGGATTGCAAACATTGGAGACAGAACGATTGGAGGATCGAACGATGGTTGTGCAACTATTGATATATATCTTGATAGAATCTTCTGGTGATCCGATTGCAACTATTGTTAAAAGTACTTATCCGATGTTTAGAGACGCCGTTGATGATCCGACTTAGTTGAAAGAGAGGGCTATACTTGCACCAACCTTCGATGTAGTTGAGTCCATAAATCAATATATGACGTCTTTAAATTCATCTGAGGGCCAGACTTATTTGAGCTTCGACAGCACATGTAAATCTGATGCTAATGTTGACTTCTTGCATGATCTGCACACGCCAGAATTTTTGAACGGGATAAGATGTTCCGTTGTTCCTAACTATGAATTGCATTTGAAGGTTGGTACTCCGGTTATGATTTTTAGGAGCATGGACCATTCGATTGGACTGTGTAACGGCACTAGATTGGTTATTACAAGGCTCGCCAAACATGTGTTTGAAGCTAAAATTATCACCAGAACGAATGTAGGTCATAAGGTGTTGATTCCGCGAATGACATGACCCCATCGGAGCTCAAAATTCCATTCAAGTTTTAACAAAAATAGTTCCCTCTTATCGTATCGTATGCAATGACTATAAATTAGAGTCAAGGCCAATCTCTCTCCAATGTCGGGCTATTTTTGCGGAATCCAGTATTCAGTCATGGCCAATTATACGTTGATGTTTCCTGTCACCAATCGAAAGGGTTTTGAAAATATTAGTCTGTGGTGACGATGAATCAAACAACAAGCAAACAATGAATGTGGCATACAAAGAAGTCTTTCAAATTAGTAGTTTTTTTATATAGTGCTTTAATTTCAATAATTTGTTTGAATTCTATTTTATATTTTTATATTTTATTAATATTAATATTTTAACATCCATCCAATGGTTCGACACAACAAACTCTATATTGTTCAACACAATCCAATTGCAAAGGTCCACTATAACACTCACCGTGCGTTGCATGGGTGTAACACTAGTATATATATAATAGCAGAAGTCTGGTTTTTCCCGCCTAAATGTACTAGCTATTTTTAGCTATAATTATTTTTGTCAGTTTTTCTTTCCCCCCTTATTAATGTGTCTAATAAATGCAAATTAAAATTAATTTGGAATCTTATATTTTTGGCCTCTAATTTGTCAAATATCTAAATATATATATAGAGGATTAGACTACATTTAAAATGAATTATAGTTGTTAATTTACATATTTTTGGCATCTAATCTATAACATACATAAGAAACTAATTTTTCCTATAATTATTTTTGTTAGCTTTTCCCCTTCTTAATGTGCTTAAAAATAGTGCAATATTTAGATTGTTTTTTTGATGTGTGTAAAATATACGTGCATTTTGGGGCTTAAAATGATATATAATTGATGCATTTGCACGCATATTTACTATGTTTTTACTTGGTTTTCTTAAAAGGGCATGATACTGTGTATTCTTGTAATTCTTGTAGGAAACGGAGCTTACAATGAAAACATATCAGTTGAGGTGCCCAGATAAGATTGCCGAATGAGAAGAGAAGATCAAAACGACAGAAAAAGTGGACAAAAACACTTCACACGACCGGACCGTGTGGTGTCACACGGTCGTGTGGAGTGTCGGTGTGAAAATCACACGGTTGCATGTGTGAAGAAGGGAAGAAAGCAAAGGACGGAGCAGGCCCACACGGCCGGACCGTGTGAACTCACGACCGTGTGGGAAAAGAGTGGCCATCTCACAACCTGCCCGTGTTGAACCACACGCCCATGCAAGGAAGGGCTGAGCCCAGCACCACATGACAGTGTGGCCCCACATGGCCTGGCTGTGTGGGAGTCTGTTTTGACGCGTTTTTCAGTGTTTGCTTCCCGTTCCAACTCTACAAGTGATCTCTCCAAGCATCTATAAAAGGGGACCAAGTCTTGCACGAAAATACATCATTCCATACAGCAAAAACACATCAAATAACACAGGAACGAAGGAATCGAGGATCATCTGAGCAAAGAAGCCTAGGTCGCTAAGAACACCACAAGGCTTTCGCATCTAGGGAGCACAAGAGCTTCGAGGGCTTGGCAGGGGAATCCATCCTAATAAGAAGAGGTTTTCTTTATATGTCTACGAACTCTTGTCTGTGCTTATATGATGTCAAAATATTGATTCGATTTTATCTACGAGTTTGTAATCAATGTTTGGCGTATTTTTCGGATCTTAGGGGCATAATCAAAATTGTGGATTTGTATTAAATATGATTACTTATTTTCTTAATTAATTCATGCGTTCTATTTTATGAATTCGAGTGCTTATTTATAATTGATTTTTATTTGGCAATAATTTGCATGTCATATTTGTTAGTACAAAATTTCGGACGATGAGTTCTAACAAAGACAGAAATCGAATTCAGACATGAAACATGTGTGACAGGCGTTTGTGGGGAGTTATTCAATTCACAAATCTTTTTGGAGTTAATAAGAATTGTAACGATCTGGGAAGACTACAATTGTTATTAATCAACTATTTACGCACCGCCCGGAAGGGGGAGTAGATGAATTTAGGAATTGAACCCATAAAATTGCATGAATTGGTTTTTAATACTTTATTCACAATTAATATTGAAGAAGCATGTTGAGATTATGTGCCTAAGGTTGCTCCTAAAGATGTTGAAAATACTTTTGGGGTTCATAAATTTACTTAATTTATTTTCGAGTTTTAGTTAGATAAAATATTCAATTTTTGGTCGCTTCAATAAAATTGGAATACGATGTTAATATAGCCTAAGTGTTTTGAGATTCAATCCTTGAGGAATACGACATTGCTTGCCATTATTCTATAAACTACGTTGTACACTTGCAGTTATATGAACCAAAATATTTTTGGCGAACACGTTTTTGGCACCGTTGTCAGGGATTGATTATATTCTACTTAGATATAGTAATAAGTAGTTCAATCTTAATTGAAGCATATTTTTTTGTTTTTTTCAAAATTTTTGAAATTAATTTTGAATTTTTTTTTTCGGTTTTAACATTATTTTTGTTTAGTGCAGATAGTGCATGATCACGTGTTCCAGATCGACCCAGCCAATTCCTTTTGATTTGGAAATTGAAAAGACAGCTAAACAACTAAGAAAAAAAGTCAAAGCAATAGCAAATGGGACTAATCCGAACGTAGTGGAAAACAGAAATAATGAGGACCGCCCACCAGAGGCCGGCATCCAGGACGGAATTGTGGAAAGGCCCACGAAGAAGCGATTAGGGACTACTTCGGTAGGGAGTAAGCAAACTTATGGGGGTGTGGCCCATCTGCCGATCAATGCAAATAATTTTGAACTAAGAGGGTGTTTGGCTAAGCTTATTTAAAACATCTTAGAAGCTCTTACATCTGATAAGCTGTTTTAGGAGCTTATAAGATGTTAGATCTTATTTTAAAAATAAGTTGTCAAAGTGTTTGGATAAAACAAGATAGTTGAGCTTATAAGATGTTTTTATATCTTATAAAATTATTAAGTATATTTTTTATCTTTTGAATGTTTAAAATAAAGAGCTTATAAGCTCTTTTAAAAAAAGTTGGGGTGGAGGTACTTTTTTTTTAGGAGCTTATAAGCTCTCTGACATCTTTTTTTTAGAGCTTATAAGCTCTTTTGGAAAAAAATTATCAAACACATTTTAAGAGCTTATAAGCTCTTGAACATCTTATAAGCTATTTTTAAGAGCTTATAAGCTCAGCCAAACACCCTCTAAAACCGGTATTGATCCAGATGGTGTCACAAAACCAGTTTGGGGATAGAGCCGTTGAGGATCCAAACGCGCATCTAGCGCACTTTCTAGAAATTTGTGATAATGTTAAGATGAATGGTGTTTCTGAGGAAGAGGTCCTTAAGAAAGAAGTACTTAAATGGTTAGATAATGGGATAATTTTTGCTATATCTGACAGCAATTGGGTAAGTCCAGTACAAGTCGTACCAAAGAAGGAAGTAATGACGATAGTAAAAAGTGAAAACAATGAAATCTTAGCTACTAGAGTTGTTACAGAATGGCGTATTTGCATTGATTATCGAAAATCAAATGCTGCAACTCGAAAAGATCACTTTCCCCTCCCTTTTTATGAATCAAATGTTAGATCGCCTTGCAGGTTATGAATACTATTGTTTTCTGGATGGGTACTCGGGGTATAATCAGATTGTGATTGCTCCAGAGGACCAAGAAAAGACAGCATGTACATGCCCTTATAGTGTGTTTGCATTTCGTAGGCTACCATTTGGGCTATGTAATGCACCTGCAACATTCCAAAGATGTATGATGGCAATATTCCATGGAATGATTGAAAACATCATGAAAGTTTTCATAGATGATTTCTCAGTTTTTGATAGTTCATTTGATCATTTCTTGCATAATATAACCCTTGTTTTGCAGAGATGCGAGGAGATGAACTTAGTACTAAACTGGGAAAAATGCCATTTTATGGTAAGAGATGGCATTGTACTCGTTCTTTCGCAGGTTTGGAAGTCGACCGAGCAAAGGTGGTGGCAATTGAGAAGCTTCCACCTCCAAGGAATGAGAAAGCAATAAGGAGCTTTTTCGGACATGCAGGTTTTTATAGACGCTTTATTCGAGATTTTTCCAAAATAACCAAACCCCTTTCCCACTTACTTGAAAAAGATGTACCTTTTGCTTTCACCCCTGATTGTGTACAGGTATTTGAAACATTGAAGAAGGCTCTGGTGACTGCACCAATTTTGATCACACCATATTGGAGTCAACCTTTCGAGATAATGTGCGACGCAAGTGACTATGAAGTAGGTGCCGCACTGGGACAAAAATGCGAGAAGCTATTTCGTGTTGTTTACTACGTAAGTCGAACATTGGATCCGGCACAACAAAATTACACCACAACTGAAAAAGAATTGTTGGCAGTGGTGTTTGCATTTGACAAGTTTCAGGCCTAAAGTGGTGTTAGCATGAATTGTTGAGGTGTCCTTGGAGCCGAGAAATTATGAGCATATCCTTTGGTTTCACAAAATACTCTAAATTCACCGTCAAATTCTCCACCTCGATCGCTTCGAATAGACTTGATAGTATCTTCTTTTTCATTCTCAATAAGTCTACACAACTTAACAAACTCATTAACGGCATCGTTTTTATTGGTAAGAAAAAGAGCCCAAGTATATCTCGAATAATCATCGACTATAACAAAAGTGTAATGTTTTCCACTTAGACTAGCCATACCAATATCCCCATACAAATCAAGATGAAGCAATTGTAGGGGTTTGGTAGTGGAAATTTCATTTTTGGGCTTAAAACTACTCTTAACTAATTTGTTCTTTTGACAAGTGTCACATAAGCCAAGATTTTCAAAATTCAATTTGGGTAGTCCTTTCACATGTTGGTTTTTGTAAATATTTTTCAAATTCTTGTATCCAACATGTCCAAGTCGCCTATGCCATAAACTAGTTAAATCATTATTGGCGACTAAACAAGAAACATTTTGACTAACCAAATCACTTGTACAAATTTTGTAAAGATTGCCTTTTCTATTTGCTTCACAAATAATTTCACCATTTTTAAGAATAAGGCATTTTTCTTTATTAAAGGAAACATCATATTTTGAATCACAAAGTTGGCTAACACTTATCAAATTAAACTTAAGCCCTTCAACTAATAGAACATTACTAAGAGAGAAAGAAGAGTTACCAATTTCTCCATTTCCAAGAATTTTTCCTTTGCCATTGCGAACATGACCATACCCTCTTCTTGGAGCGTGATGTTGGTAAAAGTTCTCTCCTCCCGGTCATATGGCGTGAACATCCGCTGTCCACGAGCCATTTCGAATCCTCCATGGTTGTTATAGCCCCTATTACCTACAAAAGCATTTCTTTTAGGTACCCTATAATTTTGGGGTCCATGGGGTTAGTCTTGAGACCTTTGGGTCTCCAAACATGTCTTGAGCTATTTCTCAATTTGCAATTATTAGCATAATGTCCAACTTTGCCACAATAAAAACAAGTAGGAGTATTATAATTATTAGCACGTACAAAAGTCGGACCTTGGTTATTTTTCTTAAAAACACTTTGAAATGGCTTATAACCAAGTCCCGATTTGGAATGCTCACCTCTTTGTGCATCTAAAATTTTTGTGACTTTATCCGTACTTATGTTGAAACGATGCACGTCATTTTTCAAACATTCAATATCTTTTGTGAGCGATTCCTTTTCGGTTTCAAGAGAATGAATTCTAGAAAGAGTAAGAGCATGAGCTTTGTCTAGAGATTCATAAGAGGTAAATAATTTTTCCTTTTCAATCTTAATCTCCTTATGCTCCTTTTTCAAATTTTTGTATTTAACAATTAAATTTTGAAACTCAATTTGCAATTCATCAAAATCACATTGCAAGTCATCAACTATGGAGGAAGTAGAAGAATTTGAGTGTACCTCATTGTTTTCATCGTCTATAGCCATGAGACCGTGTTCGGTTTCTCCTTCCTCATCGGTTGTTTCGAGTAGTTCATCCCATGTTTTGACTTCCGCATTTAGAGCCTTCTTTTTTGTGAAGGGCTTCCTTTTCTTTTGCTCCTCTTCATCGAGCTTTGGGCAATCGGCAATGAAGTGCCCGGGTTTTCCGCATTTAAAGCAAGCATTATCTCTTGGTTTTCTTGCTTTATTTTTATTCACAAATTTTGCAAATTTTCGAACAAGTGCGGCCGTCTCCTCATCATCATCATCATTATCATAGTATGCATTATTAGAAGAAGAAGCAAGACCTTTAGGAATAATTTGCATACCCGATTGATTTGTGGATGGTTTGGAATTTTTCCTCTCCTTGAGATAGACTTCATAGATGAGTAGGTTTCCAATAAGCTCATCAAACTTGAGTGTCTCAAGATTTTGTGCCTCCGTGATTGCCATTTACTTTTTCGGACCATGAGCCGGAAGTGCATTTAGTACCTTGGTCACCTTGTCTTCTGCCGGAGATGACTTTGCCGAGGGCCACAAGAGGATTGACAATATTGTCAAGCCTTTCCACCATTTTGAGATGCTTTCGCCATCATACATGTTAAAGTTTTAGAAGTCTTTAACAAGCATGGTCTTTCTTGCTTGCTTGACTTTCTTAGTCCCTTCATAGATTGTCTCCAATTTTTCCCAAACCTCATGTGCCGACCTTATGCCTCTTATGCGATTGTACTCGGTGGCGGTAAGAGAACAATGCAAAATATTTAAGGCCTTACCGTTTAGAGAAAAGCCTTTTTGTCGTTTTCATCAAACTCCTTGAAAGGTTTAGGAGCCAAGGTGCCATCCTCCGATTTCTTTGTTGGTTGATCAACTCCTTCAATGACCACATTCCAAATGTCGAACCGCACCCTTGTAGGAAGCACTCCATACGGTCTTTCCAAAATGCGTAGTTGTTGGCGTCGAATAGTGGTGGCTTATTGGTAGAGGCGCCGGTGGTGAGATGAGCATCATTTGTAGCCATGGATCTTTCCTCTTTACTCGGAGCGAGCTAGCCAAAGAGTTTGGCTTTGATACCACTTGTTAGTCCAAGTGGCTACGATAATCTAGAGGGGGTGAATAGATTATCTCGGTTTTTCAAGTTTTGCCCTCTTTTTCGAATAATCAAACAAAGACGAGAATGTAAATGCGAAAATAAAACAACACTCGTCGATTTAAAGAGGTTCAACCCACCTAGGGCCTAATCCTCTACCACCCCAGTATATCCGGGATGGATTTCAAAAGAAAAAAAGATTTTATTAATTTACCAAAAATTAATATAACACCTTGAGGATTACCACAACCCTCTTACACCACTTTAAGGATTACCACAATCCTCTTACACCACCTTGAGGATTACCACAACGTCTTACAACACCTTTGAAGATTACCACAACCTTCAAACACCTATCACCTAGATCACCCAAGTGTATTCTTACCACAAGAATACTCACAAGGATGTCTTGTGTTGAATGATGACCAAAATCAAGATTACAACTCAATAATGATTGATACAATATGAGTACAAGTGTAATCAAGAATTGAAAGCCTAGACCTCAAATTTGTGCAAGTGAAAGTGCTAAGGCTAATACAACAAGATATGAAAGTGTTTGCTTTGTTTGCTCTTTGCTTGTATAGAGTGTTATATCTTGTTGCTTGAATGAAGCCTCTATTTATAGGAGAGGTCTTGGCTTTGATTTCCGTGACATTGGCTCCTCCTTGGGGAGTGATTTTGCAAAAGAAACCATTTAAAATCATCAATATACTGTTAGAAATCAATCCCACAAAATAGGGAAAAGATCAAAACGCAATAGCGGATAGTTTGCCGATAAACAGGGGGGTTCGACCGTCGCAGAGATAAGATTGAAATTGAATTCTCGCGAATTTTTACACAGGGGGACCGGTCGAAGGGGGTGCGGCCGTCGGTCTTAGTCTTAGTCGGTTGCCGTTCTTGCGTTTTTACGAAACAGAGAAGTCTCGAACAAAAATCCAACTTGCAGTGCAGTCGCCCGCCGGTCGACCGGTCGACCACACCGGTCGCCCACCTGGTCGAGAATCGGTCCCCGCCCTTTTTTTTTCCTTACGCCCCATTTTCTGTTTCAAAACTCAACTCAGGTACGGGTTGCCCTATAGGGCGACCGGTCGAGCCTGAAACAAAAGTGTTGTCCAATTTTAAATCGAATATTAACTACAAGAAATACTCCGAAAAATAGTAAAATCATTTTAGATCGATCGGAAGTGTTGGGACAACATTTAGGGACATTGTTTTGGTATAAAAACTCATTTGAACAAAATCATCAAAATTATGATAAAAACATTTATCTAACAAACTCCCCTTTTGATGATTACAAACCAAAACAATTTTCAAGAGGACGATTTGAAAAACAAAATATTTTTCGGTTTATGAGTAAACTATCCGTTTAAAAACATTTTACAAAGGCTCCCCCTATCAACAAGCACATTAAGAAGAAATATTGCATAAGCTAGAAGCACAAGCTTTTACAAAATAAACAACAACTCTATGAGCTTAGAAGCTCCCCCTGTCACAAATACTTGTTATCCATGCAAACAAGTTCATAAAACAATCATTGGACTGAGTTTTCTTCACAACTTATGGCCTTAATAAGCCATAGCTTGTAGCTTCTATCATGAGCTTTTATTAGCTTCTTTGAGCTAACGAGCCAATTTCTGTTTCTCCCCTTTGGAATCATCAAAAGAATGTTAGGATGATAGAAACATCATAGAAGTATATCAAAGTGCGCAAAGAAATGGTTTATCAACCATTGAGCAATTTAGGCTTAAAAACCAAGGAAAATGGGAGAAATGTATCATGAAGAGTTCATACGCTCGTTTTATTTCCCAAAACATGATCTCAATGAGTATAGAAGACTTTTGGAAGCGAGAGAATCATGTAGAAGTTGAAATTTTCATTGAAACATTTCATCGAACACATTGTGGGCGTGAAAAATAAAAAGAGTTGTATATAGCCCTTGTAAATGATCCAAGCCAAAAAAATTTCATCACCAATCCACATCAAACATCATACAATACAACATAATAACTAATCTCAACAAGATCATAAGCAAAAATTATCAAGAAATATACAAGAAAGCCATAAACTCAAGGGTTCAACCCAATTGAGCAAAGTAAGGAAAATTCTTACCATTTGATCGGAAAAAATGAGCAATGATGATGATAAACATGCTATATAAGGTCCAAGATATGAATTGAATGCATGAAAATCAATTTTGAGTGACAATAGTGTGCATTTGGCAAAGGGGACGAAAAATGGCAAAAAGAAGTGAAATCAAATGTCAAGACAGAACTAACTTAAACCAAAATTTAGCCTAGGGCGGCCGGTCGTGGTTGAGGGCGACCGGTCGACGTTGAGGGCGACCAGGTTGCCCTCAACCTCTTCACCACCTAATCATCTGTCAAATTTTTCAAAATCCGAATTTTCAACCAAAAATCCGATTTTTCGCCCCTAAGTTTTAAAAACATGCAAAATGCAAACGTAGACCTCATTCAATATGCATTATGCCTAACCGAGCTCGTATTGACGCAAAGGTCTCGGAAGTTAGCGGTTTTGTAAAAATGTCCGCTAATTGATCTTGAGATGGCACAAACGATATCTCAATTTTTCGTTTTGAAACACAATCCCTTAGAAAATGATGTCGAATCTCAATATGTTTAGTACGGTTATGATGAACCGGTTTTGAGCAATATTTATAGCGGATATATTATCACAAAAGATAGGTACGTTTTCAAAAGAGCATTTGTAATCCGCTAAGGTTTGTTTCATCCAAAGAAGTTGAGTACAACAAAATGCGGCGGAAATATATTCGAGCCGGCCGTTGAAAGAGAAACACGATTTTGCTTCTTTGAAAACCAAGAAACTAGGCAATCGCTAAAAATTGACATGATCCAGGAAGTATTTTTCCGATCATCAATATTACCCGCATAGTCCGAATCACTATAACCTTTAAGAGAAAAATTTTCATTCTCTGGATAAAATAAACCATATTGAATAGTGCCTTTCAAATATCGAAAAATCCGTTTAACGGCACTCATATGAGATTCTTTTGGATTGCTTTGAAAACGAGCACATAGGCATACGGCATGAAGAATGTCCGGTCTACTAGCGGTTAAATAAAGTAAACTACCAATCATACCTCGATACTTGGATTCATCAACCGTCTTGCCTTTTTCATCTTTGTCAATTTTGACATTGGTTGCCATATAGAGTCGAGACGGTTCTTCCTTCTTCAATGCCGAACTTCTTCAAAAGTTCTTTTGTATACTTTGATTGCGAAATATAGATACCTTCTTGGCATTGCTTAATTTGAAGTCCAAGGAAGAAGTTTAGCTCCCCCATCATACTCATCTCGAATTCACCTTGCATTAACTTGGAGAATTTCTTGCACAAAGATTCATTAGTAGCACCAAAGATAATATCATCAACATAAATTTGCACAAGTAAACAATCTTGCCCTTTTTCAAAAACAAAGAGTGTAGTATCAACTTTACCTCTTGTAAAACCATTTTGCAAAAGAAATGAGCTAAGTCTATCATACCATGCACGGGGGTGCTTGTTTTAAACCATACAAAGCCTTTTTAAGTTTATAAACATCATTAGGCCTAGAAAAATTTTCAAACCCGGAGGTTGTTTTACATAGACTTCTTCTTGAATAATACCATTTAAGAAAGCGGATTTAACATCCATTTGGTAAAGTTTGAAATTTTGAAACAAGAATAGGCAAGTAAAATACGAATAGCTTCTAAACGTGCTACGGGTGCAAAAGTTTCATCATAGTCAATACCTTCTTCTTGACAATACCCTTGAGCTACTAACCTTGCCTTATTTCGAACAATGTTGCCTTGATCATCAAGTTTGTTTGGAATACCCATTTAGTACCAATAATTGTTTGAGATGGAGGACAAGGTACTAATTCCCATACATCATTTCTTTCAAATTGATTCAACTCCTCTTGCATTTCCAAAAACCAATCTTCATCCTCAATAGCTTCCTTAGCATTTTTAGGCTCTTTTTGAGATATAAGAGCTTTCTCGGCAAAATTCCTTCGAGTCATTACTTTATCAAGGGGATCACCAATAATAAGATCTTTTGGGTGATTTCCCTTAAATTTCAATGCTACGGGAAGATTCGAAGTAACACCCCTATCTTCTTGAGGAACATTTGAACTTGAAGGTTGATCATATGAAATAGAAGGTTTATCATTATGAGCATCACTTTGAACAATAGGTTCAACAATATCCTCTTCATCACTATCGTCATTGGGTATTCTTTCAACACCCGAGGCTTCATTAAATTTGACATGAATAGATTCTTCAACAACCATGCTAGTCTTGTTGTAAACCCGATATGCTTTGCTCTTGGTTGAATATCCCATAAATATTCCTTCATCGGCCTTAGGATCAAGTTTGTCCAATTGATCCTTAGTATTCAAAATAAAGCACTTACATCCAAATATTTTGAAATAACTAATATTTGGAGTTCTTCCTTTCCAAAGCTCATATGGAGTTTTATTCATTTTAGGACGAATATAAACTCGGTTAATGACATAGCAAGCGGTACTTACGGCCGGCCCAAAAATACTTTGGAAGTGAAAATTCATTGAGCATGGACCGACTCATTTCTTGTAATGTTCGATTTTTCCGTTCGGCTACTCCATTTTGTTGAGGTGTCCTTGGAGCCGAGAAATTATGAGCATATCCTTTGGTTTCACAAAATACTCTAAATTCACCGTCAAATTCTCCACCTCGATCGCTTGAATAGACTTGATAGTATCTTCTTTTTCATTCTCAATAAGTCTACACAACTTAACAAACTCATTAACGGCATCGTTTTTATTGGTAAGAAAAAGAGCCCAAGTATATCTCGAATAATCATCGACTATAACAAAAGTGTAATGTTTTCCACTTAGACTAGCCGTACCAATATCCCCATACAAATCAAGATGAAGCAATTGTAGGGGTTTGGTAGTGGAAATTTCATTTTTGGGCTTAAAACTACTCTTAACTAATTTGTTCTTTTGACAAGTGTCACATAAGCCAAGATTTTCAAAATTCAATTTGGGTAGTCCTTTCACATGTTGGTTTTTGTAAATATTTTTCAAATTCTTGTATCCAACATGTCCAAGTCGCCTATGCCATAAACTAGTTAAATCATTATTGGCGACTAAACAAGAAACATTTTGACTAACCAAATCACTTGTACAAATTTTGTAAAGATTGCCTTTTCTATTTGCTTCACAAATAATTTCACCATTTTTAAGAATAAGGCATTTTTCTTTATTAAAGGAAACATCATATTTTGAATCACAAAGTTGGCTAACACTTATCAAATTAAACTTAAGCCCTTCAACTAATAGAACATTACTAAGAGAGAAAGAAGAGTTACCAATTTCTCCATTTCCAAGAATTTTTCCTTTGCCATTGCCGAACATGACCATACCCTCTTCTTGGAGCGTGATGTTGGTAAAAAGTTCTCTCCTCCCGGTCATATGGCGTGAACATCCGCGTCCACGAGCCATTTCGAATCCTCCATGGTTGTTATAGCCCCTATTACCTACAAAAGCATTTCTTTTAGGTACCCTATAATTTTGGGGTCCATGGGGTTAGTCTTGAGACCTTTGGGTCTCCAAACATGTCTTGAGCTATTTCTCAATTTGCAATTATTAGCATAATGTCCAACTTTGCCACAATAAAAACAAGTAGGAGTATTATAATTATTAGCACGTACAAAAGTCGGACCTTGGTTATTTTTCTTAAAAACACTTTGAAATGGCTTATAACCAAGTCCCGATTTGGAATGCTCACCTCTTTGTGCATCTAAAATTTTTGTGACTTTATCCCACTTATGTTGAAACGATGCACGTCATTTTTCAAACATTCAATATCTTTTGTGAGCGATTCCTTTTCGGTTTCAAGAGAATGAATTCTAGAAAGAGTAAGAGCATGAGCTTTGTCTAGAGATTCATAAGAGGTAAATAATTTTTCCTTTTCAATCTTAATCTCCTTATGCTCCTTTTTCAAATTTTTGTATTTAACAATTAAATTTTGAAACTCAATTTGCAATTCATCAAAATCACATTGCAAGTCATCAACTATGGAGGAAGTAGAAGAATTTGAGTGTACCTCATTGTTTTCATCGTCTATAGCCATGAGACCGTGTTCGGTTTCTCCTTCCTCATCGGTTGTTTCGAGTAGTTCATCCCATGTTTTGACTTCCGCATTTAGAGCCTTCTTTTTTGTGAAGGGCTTCCTTTTCTTTTGCTCCTCTTCATCGAGCTTGGGCAATCGGCAATGAAGTGCCCGGGTTTTCCGCATTTAAAGCAAACATTATCTCTTGGTTTTCTTGCTTTATTTTTATTCACAAATTTTGCAAATTTTCGAACAAGTGCGGCCGTCTCCTCATCATCATCATCATTATCATAGTATGCATTATTAGAAGAAAAAGCAAGACCTTTAGGAATAATTTGCATACCCGATTGATTTGTGGATGGTTTGGAATTTTTCCTCTCCTTGAGATAGACTTCATAGATGAGTAGGTTTCCAATAAGCTCATCAAACTTGAGTGTCTCAAGATTTTGTGCCTCCGTGATTGCCGTTACTTTTTCGGACCATGAGCCGGGAAGTGCATTTAGTACCTTGGTCACCTTGTCTTCTTCGGAGATGACTTTGCCGAGGGCCACAAGAGGATTGACAATATTGTCAAGCATTTCCACCATTTTGGAGATGCTTTCGCCATCATACATGTTAAAGTTTTGAAGTCTTTAACAAGCATGGTCTTTCTTGCTTGCTTGACTTTCTTAGTCCCTTCATAGATTGTCTCCAATTTTTCCCAAACCTCATGTGCCGACCTTATGCCTCTTATGCGATTGTACTCGGTGGCGGTAAGAGAACAATGCAAAATATTTAAGGCCTTACCGTTTAGAGAAAAAGCCTTTTTGTCGTTTTCATCAAACTCCTTGAAAGGTTTAGGAGCCAAGGTGCCATCCTCCGATTTCTTTGTTGGTTGATCAACTCCTTCAATGACCACATTCCAAATGTCGAACCCGCACCCTTGTAGGAAGCACTCCATACGGTCTTTCCAAAATGCGTAGTTGTTGGCGTCGAATAGTGGTGGCTTATTGGTAGAGGCGCCGGTGGTGAGATGAGCATCATTTGTAGCCATGGATCTTTCCTCTTTACTCGGAGCGAGCTAGCCAAAGAGTTTGGCTTTGATACCACTTGTTAGTCCAAGTGGCTACGATAATCTAGAGGGGGGGTGAATAGATTATCTCGGTTTTTCAAGTTTTGCCCTCTTTTTCGAATAATCAAACAAAGACGAGAATGTAAATGCGGAAATAAAACAACACTCGTCGATTTAAAGAGGTTCAACCCACCTAGGGCCTAATCCTCTACCACCCCAGTATATCCGGGATGGATTTCAAAAGAAAAAAAGATTTTATTAATTTACCAAAAATTAATATAACACCTTGAGGATTACCACAACCCTCTTACACCACTTTAAGGATTACCACAATCCTCTTACACCACCTTGAGGATTACCACAACCCTCTTACAACACCTTTGAAGATTACCACAACCTTCAAACACCTATCACCTAGATCACCCAAGTGTATTCTTACCACAAGAATACTCACAAGGATGTCTTGTGTTGAATGATGACCAAAATCAAGATTACAACTCAATAATGATTGATACAATATGAGTACAAGTGTAATCAAGAATTGAAAGCCTAGACCTCAAATTTGTGCAAGTGAAAGTGCTAAGGCTAATACAACAAGATATGAAAGTGTTTGCTTTGTTTGCTCTTTGCTTGTATAGAGTGTTATATCTTGTTGCTTGAATGAAGCCTCTATTTATAGGAGAGGTCTTGGCTTTGATTTCCGACATTGGCTCCTCCTGGGGAGTGATTTGCTGCAAAAAGAAACCATTTAAAATCATCAATATAGTGTTAGAAATCAATCCCACAAAATAGGGAAAAGTCATTCAAAACGCAACGGATAGTTTCTTCGATAAACAGGGGGTTCGACCGTCGTGCAGAGATAAGATTGAAATTGAATTCTCGCGAATTTTTACACAGGGGGACCGGTCGTCGAAGGGTGCGGACGGTCGCCTTAGTCTGTGACAGTTGCCCCAGCGTTTTTACGAAACAGAGAAGTCCGAACAAAATCCAACTTTGTGAGTGCTGTCGCCAACGGTCGACCGGCCGACCACACCGGCCGCCCACCTGGTCGACCGGCCGCCCTGCCCTTTTTTTCCTTACGTCCCATTTTCTGTTTCAAAACTCAACTCAGGTACGGGTTGCCCTATAGGGCGACCGGTCGAGCCTGAAACAAAAGTGTTGTCCAATTTTAAATCGAATATTAACTACAAGAAATACTCCGAAAAATAGTAAAATCATTTTAGATCGATCGGAAGTGTTGGGACAACATTTAGGGACATTGTTTTGGTATAAAAACTCATTTGAACAAAATCATCAAAATTATGATAAAAACATTTATCTAACAGACTGGTCCTTTTGTAGTCAAAAAGGTGCTATCACCAGGAGGAGCCGTTGAACTATTAGCAACGAATGGTCGAACTTTCATCGTAAATGGACAAAGAATTAAACACTACTATGGGCCAGAAACTCCACAAGAAGTTTCGACCATCTTCTTGCCGTAAACAATCTCTGTAAGTACTTATTACACATTTCTCTTTCTTTTTGATAATTTCCTCATATGTTCGGGACGAAGCATATTTTAAGTTTGGTGAGTTGTCAAGAATGCGTAATTTTGTACTGTTGCATATTGCATTGCATTTAGGACTGCATGTAGAAGCACTTGCATATTAATTTTTGAAAAAATATATAAAAAAATTGTTTTTTCTGTTTTTTTATTGTTTTAGCACGTTTACCGCTTTAGCACGTTTAATTACTCTTGTGTGTGGTTTTTTTTTTCAGTTCATATGCCCAGCTCCCTATGATTTTACAATGAATATTTTATGGCATGGAATAACATACTTGTGGAAATAATGTAATAAATTCTTAGAAGGAAAGTTATTTATTTGCTTGGCATGTGATAAGAAAATTGGCTATTGGATTATGTTGCAAAAAATAAGCATGTGAGCTTTTGTGCCTTAAACTGCTTTATATTATGCAGACTTATTTTTTCTTGAGTGTGTCATTCATGATTGATAGAACTCTATAACTTGCTCTGGTATCTTCATTGAAGCCATGTGTGTGTGCAATTTTTGAAAATGATCTAAGGCCATCTTTGTTTTAGCCTACTTAACCTAAAAAGCCTACCTATGAACTCATGATTCCCTAGTTAGCCAATTTTGAGCCAAAACTATTATTCTAAGCCACATTGATCTTTAAAATTTACATGTTTTTATCCCTAAAATTTCTTGAGCTTGTAGAAAATAAATAAGTTTGGGGGAGATGTGGTGAAAATTTATGAAATAAGAGAGGAAGTTGGCAAAAGAATGAGAGATGGGCGGTATCTGGGTAAATGTACATGAAGCTCGAAAAAGAAAGAAAATCTCTGAAAAATTATTATGTAGAGAAATCGAGCAAAGCAAAAAAAATCTGAAAATTGTGAAAAAATGAGAGTTTGAGGGTAAAGAAAAAGTAAAGAAGGCAAAAAAAAAAAGGGCCTAAGAATGAAAAAGGAGAAATAAGGGTGGAATTGGGTTGGTGAATTGCAAGTATGTGCGCTTAAATTCTATTTGCTCAAGTCAAGTCACTTAATCCAAATTTTCCTACAATTACCAAAGAGCTTATATTACAACCAAATGAAAAGTCCTTTTTGATTCTTAGATTGTGCACACAAAAGTGGTAGAGATGTTAGACGATTTGCCAGGTTATGGTAGTTCTACTTTCATTGAATTGAATTTGAGAGTAAACACTTACCATACACTTTTGAGAGTAGAATGATACACTATTTACTTGTGAGTCGCGATGTCAAGTACCCGAGAGAGTATTAATTATGCCGAGTTTATGAATAATGACTTCTTGATGATGAATTACATGGTTTCTTTAAGTATGAAGTCAAATGTCATTTAATGTTTATAGTGTTCCTGGGTGTTCTTTCGTTGATACTCCTTATATTGTTTTTCTGAATTTGCTCGAGGACGAGCAATGCTTTAAGTTTGGGGGATTTTGATGTGTGTATAATATACGTGCATTTTGAGGTTTAAAATGATATATAATTGATGCATTTGCACGCATATTTACTATGTTTTTACTTGATTTTCTTAAAAGGACATGATACTGCGTATTCTTGTAATTCTTGCAGGTAACAGAGCTTAAAATGAAGAAATATCAGTTGGGGTTCCTAGATAAGATTGCCGAATGCGAAGAGAAGATCAAAATGACGGAAAAATTGGACAAAAATACTTCACACAGCTGGACCGTATGGTGTCACACAGCCGTGGGGAGTGCCGGTGTGAAAATCACACGGTTGTGTGAAGAAGGGAAGAAAACAGAGGATGGAGCAGGTCCACACAGCCGGACCGTGTGAACTCACACGGTCGTGTGGGAAAGGAGTGGCCATCGCACAACCTGCCCGTGTTGAACCACACGCCCATGCAAGAAAGGGCTGAGCCCAGCACCACACGACCGTGTGGACCTATATGGCCTGGCCGTGTGGGAGTCTGTTTTGACGTGTTTTTCAGTGTTTGCTTCCCGTTCCAACTCTACAAGTGATCTCTCCAAGCATCTATAAAAGGGGACCAAGTCTTGCACGAAAATACATCATTCCATACAATGAAAACACATCAAATAATACAACAACGAAGGAATCGAGGATCTTCTGAGCAAAGAAGGCTAGGTCGCGAAGAACACCACAAGCCTTTCGCATCTAGGCAGCACAAGAGCTTCGAGGGCTTGGAAAGGAGAATCTATCCTGACAAGCAGGGGTTTTCATTCTATGTCTAAGAACTCTTGTTTGTGCTTATATGATGTCATAATGTTGATTCGAATTTGTCTATGAGCTTGTAATCAATGTTTGGCATATTTTTCGGATCTTAGGAGCATAATCAAAACTGTGGATTTATATTAAATATGATTATTTATTTTCTTAATTAATTTATGCGTTCTATTTTATGAATTCGAGTGCTTATTTATAATTGCTTTTTATTTGGCCAATAATTTGCATGTCATATTTGTTAGTACAAAATTTCGGACGATGAGTTCTAACAAAGACGGAAATCGAATTCAGACACATGTGTGACAGGCATGTTTGTGGGGAGTTCTTCAATTCAGAAATCGTTTTGGAATTAATAAGAATTGTAACGATCTGGAAGGACTATAATTGTTATTAATCAACTGTTACGCACTGCCCGGAAGGGGGAGTAGATGAATTTAGGAATTGAACCCATAGAATTGCATGAATTGGTTTTTAATACTTTATTCGCATTTAATATTGAAGAAGCATGTTGAGATTATGTGCCTAAGGTTGCTTCTAAAGATGCTGAAAATACTTGCGGGGTTCATAAATTTATTTTATTTATTTATTTTTATTTTCGAGTTTTAGTTAGATAAAATATTCAATTTTCGATCGCTTCAATAAAATTGGATTACGTTGTTATTATAGCCTAAGTGTTTCGAGATTCAATCTCTGAGGAATACGACCTCACTTGTCATTATTCTATAAACTACACTGTACACTTGCAGATGTATGAACCAAAATATTTTTGGCGAACAACTGATATCATATTGAAATTGGGTTGGTGAATTGCAAGTCTGTGCGCATTCTATTTGCTCAAGTCAAGTCACTTAATCCGAATTTTCCTACCCTTACCAAAGAGCCTACATTACAGCCAAATGAAAAGTCCTTTTTTGATTCTTAGATTGTGCACACAAAATTGGTAGAGATGTTAGATGATTTGCAAGCTTATGGTAGTTCTACTTTCATTGAATTGAATTTGAGAGTACTTATGGTAATTCTACTTTCATTGAATTGAATTTGAGAGTAAACACTTACCATACACTTTTTAGAGTAAAGTGATACACTATTTACTTGTGAGTCGCGATGTCAAGTACGCGAGAGAGTATTAATTATGCCGAGTTTATGAATAATGACTTCTTGATGATGAATTACATGGTTTCTTTAAGTATGAAGTCAAATGTCATTTAATGGTTATAGTGTTCTTGGGTGTTCTTTTGTTTTTACCCCTTATATTGTTTTTCTAAATTTGCTCGAGGACGAGCAATTCTTTAAGTTTGGGGGATTTTGATGTGTGTAAAATATAAGTGCATTTTGGAGCTTAAATGATATAATTGATGCATTTGCACGCATATTTTCTATGTTTTTACTTGGTTTCCTTAAAAGGGCATGATACTGCGTATTCTTGTAATTCTTGCAGGAAACGGAGCTTAAAATGAAGAAATATCAGTTGGGGTGCCCGGATCATTCCATACAGCGAAAACACATCAAATAACACGGGAACAAAGGAATCGAGGATCTTCTGAGCAAAGAAGGCTAGGTTACGGCGAAATCACATCAAATAACACAGGAACGAAGGAATCAAGGATCTTCTGAGCAAAGAAGGCTAGGTCGCGAAGAACACCACAAGGCTTTCGCATCTAGGGAGCACAAGAGCTTCAAGGGCTTGGAAGGGAAATCCATCCTAACAAGAAGGGGTTTTCTTTCTATGTCTGTTGAACCACACGCCCATGCGACCAAGGCCAAAGCCCAGCACCACACGGCGGTGTGGTTTCACACGGCCTAGCCGTGTGGGAGTCTATTTTGACTCGTTTTTCCGTGTTTGCTTCCCGTTCTAACTCTACAAGTGATATCTCCAAGCATCTATAAAAGGGGACCAAGTCTTGCATGAAAAAAACCAACTTGATACAGCAAAAACACATCAAATAACACAGGAACGAAGAAATTGAAGAGCTTCTGAGAGCAAAAGGCTAGGTCGCGAAGAACACCACAACGCTTTCGCATCTAGGGAGCACAAGAGCTTCAAGGGCTTGGAAGGAGAATCCATCCTGACAAGAAGGGGTTTTATTTATTTTTTGAATATAATAATTTTTCAGAGATTTTCTTTCTTTTTCGAAAATTAAAATGCAAATGCTTCTACATGCAGTCCTAAATGCAATGCAAAATGCAATAGTACTAGATTACGCATTAATGCATTAATGAAGTTTGCCGATAATCATGTTTAGATTGATATATTCCATGTGAAAAATATAAAATATATTATTTATCTTATATTGGTAATAGATGCTAGATATGAGAGTTTTGTTATGTGACATGTTCATTTTCCTAATAGTTTTAAGAATTTTATCTCCCATATATTCAACCAACCCCAATCCTTTTACCCATTAATATCTTAGAAGATTTCACAAAGCCCTTATCACTTAGTTTTCGACTTTTCGGGAATATCTTAGCGGATGAATTAGTAGTTGTTGTTCGTGTTTCTTTAGTACCTTCTAGTGGTTCCTATCCCTGTAATTTAACGCCAAATAAATGATCGACATTACTGTAACTAGAATTGTGACGACCCCTCCAACTATGAATATTTTTAGCCCTACCCTTTATATTCGGATCTTCACTTTCACTAGTATTTTCAATAGGACCAAGATTTTCCGTTGATTTCTTTATCCCATACCTACGTTCTAACTCCTTCTTAAATACCATCGAATTAAACCACCATCTTTCCATAGAGTTTTCTTGCCCCTTAATTTGCATAAAAATAATAATTATAAAATAGCACCAGACAATAGTCGGGAAATACAATTCAATGTTTTCTACTGATGAAGTCAAAAAAAATTATACTCCCTCCGTCCCAAAAAGATAGGCCACATTTCCTTTTCCGTCCGTCCCAAATTATAGGCGTATTTCCTTATTGAGAGTATTAACTATACAACAATATACTAAATTACCCCTATTTAATTCACTTGGAATGATATATCACCATTTAATGCAAGGACAAATAGCAAGAATATGGAAAAAAATTATAATCCCAATTACATTTATTATGTTTTCTTAATTTGTGTACATTCTTCTACTTGCCTATTTTTATGGGACGGAGGGAGTAGCATACATCATAATCATGAAAAATATATTCAAGACTATATATTTGTCTTCTTACATATATATAATGTTATGAATGAATATATATAATATATATAATAGTGGATACATATTCTCTTTAATTAAAAATTGAATTTAATCACCATATGAATAAATAGGGCAAGCTAAAATAATAACGGTACATATATCATAAATATTCAAAATACATGAATATACAAATTGATGTCCTTTAGCCAAAATGGATAATTTTTTAAAGCGACTTACAAAATAATATTTTGAGTATATATATATTTTTGTTATATGCAATATGAGTGTCAAACTGAAGATTGTAAAAATATTATTAAATTGATATATTATACGTCAAAATAAGATTAAAAATGAATAAAATATTAAATTAAAAAAATAACAGACATAATAATTAATGCAGTACAAACACAAATTTGGAAAGCTAATTTTTATATAATTCTAATTAAGGGACTTTAAAAGTTGACCATCAAAAGCTGCATCGCATTTCAATAATAATCAACATTTTTTAGTGTACATATTTTAATTACTTTTAATAGTCTTGTGAAATGAATGGGGAAATTTTTGTGATATTATTTATATAAACCTCTTTATATATATATATATATATATATATATATATATAAGAGCAGTTTAAGATTAGGTGATGTTAATACATTAATAATTAGAATAACATATTTATTCTTTATTTGGATAATTTTTGTCAGTTTCTCCCTCATTAATGTGTACTTAAAAATAGTGCAATTTTAAGGCTAATTTTGTATCTCATAATTTTAGCTTCTTATAATTATAATTGTAAATGTTAATGCAATAATATATTTTTTTGCCAATGACAATTAGATTAATAGTACTCCTTATGAAGCAACAAAAATATTTTATTTATCTTATATTATTAATTGATATTTTGGGAGTTTAAGATTAGTTAATTTTTAATGTATTAATAATTGGAATCTCATATATTTTGAATTTAATTTATAATATATATGCATATAAAGATCGGACTACGTTTAAGATTAATTATTTATGTCATTTTACATATTTTTTGGCTTTTAATTTATAAAATACCTATATCACACACTAATTTTGTCTATAATTATTTTGTTTTCAATTTTCCACTTATTATTGTGCTTAAAAATAGTGTATTTTTAAAATTAATTTGGAATCCATATTCTTGCCTCTTATAACTGTAATTGTAAATCTTAATGTATTCATAAAATTTACCGAGAATCATACTTAGATTGATAGTAATCAGTGTGAAGCCAATAAAAATTTTATTTACCTTATATTGTCAACATATAATTTTTCCGGTTTAAGATTAGTTAATATTAATGTATTAATCATAGGGATCTCATATTTTTCTATTATCCAGATTACAACAGTTTGAAGCCAACAAAAAAATATATATAACTTCATAGGCAGTTGAGTATGGTTTTGAAAGTTACATTGACACCATTTTTTTTTTTTGTGATTCCATGAATCATTATCATATTATTTAATCGTTTTTAGTGTGGTTTCATCTTTACGTTTCACTCTAGTGCCATCTTCATCAAATATTTTGCCAATATTGATAGGATATGTATTAAATTAGAGTATTTTTGAAGTTCATTTTTTTTGGATCAACTTGAATGTCTTATAGTTAGTTTAATAAATAGTATTTTGTTTTGTTTATTTTTTATATTTTTGTTATATTTTATTTTTATAAAACATACATGTATATATTAATTTTTGATTCATATGGGACTAAATGTGTTAAATAAATCTATTGGGACCAAAAGAGTAAGCATGGGACTAACAATGTTTGAACCTTTTTCTTATGGGACCAAAAGTGCAATTTTCTCTATTAAATTACATCATTGAATTATGAATCTATTTTAAAGATTAACAAACTATGTACAGTAATATCATGTTTTTGAATGAGTCAGATATATTTTTTTTTTTTGAAAGAAGCTATATTGTTTAACAGTTGTCCAATTAAGAGATAATTCCAATTTCTAGGTTGAACTGACAATAATTATGGAAGTAGTTATAGCAAATATTTGAATGTGATACTTGTCATAATATATTGTAGAAACAATATGTTTAAAGAATCAATGAACATAACTTCCAAGTTAAAATATCGTTATATGATATTTACTACATTTATATTTAAATGAAATCTGATTGACAAGAATTACAAAACTAATTATCGAAAAAAAACAGTATATGATAGTTAAAAACTATAGAAAGTTGACAAGATATCTATAAGAAGAGATATATATTAGTTATAAAAAAACATTAATAAATTGGGATATATATTAGTTAAAAAATAATAAATTGTTACTTACCGTATTAATTTTTTAATTCAATTGGATAATAAAATAATGAATACACTAAATAAAAACTATAATTATTTTAGATTATAAATTGATATAATAACATTTCATTTTGAAATATTTGATATTTTTCTTAGCATTTAATACTCTTTAATCGATAACCACAAAACCAACAAGAGGTTTTTTTCGTTTTCTGAGACTAGCAAAGCTTCATTCAATGATAATTGAATACGAGACATATTTCAAGTGTTTATATTTTTTATTATATTATATCAAGCAAACGATTTTATGTTTTTTGATTGCAGTATGGTCTTAGTTCAATGAAAACGCTTTTGGTAGTAAAACTTCATTTGACAATTTGTAAATTACACTTCTTCATAAAGATCCTTTTTGTGAAAACATGATAAACTTATATGATATTTCTGTTAAGAAAAACATTTTCTTACATTGTGAAATATTCATTTTTTTCAACAATACAAATTCAATATGAAAATACATGTTTTACAAATATATACATACATATATATAATTATTTATAGAGAGGTAGGAACTCTACCACGTGTGTGTGTGTGTGTGTGTGTGTGTGTGTGAGAGAGAGAGAGAGAGAGAGAGAGAGAGAGAGAGAGAGAGAGAGAGAGAGAGAGAGAGAGAGAGAGAGAGAGATAAATATAAACCAGATGAATTTGGCATTTAAGGTTATTATTGAAAATATAACTTTGAATTTGTAATAGATAATATTTATTTTTATTTACCTTATATGAATATTCTGATAAAAATAAAGTATAAATACTTAATCATATTAATAGATATTTGTAATATAAAATAATAATATTAAAATAAAATACGCGTGCAACGCACAGGGAGAAATACTAGTAAATCTGATAACTAGAAAATCATGAATATTTTATAAGCTAGATATTATTCATTAATTATGAAAAGCAAAAACAAATTATTGTTTTTAGAAATAAAAAATGGGTGGAAAAAAGATTTGGTTACTATTTTGATAATAATCTCTTTATATATATATATATATATATATTACCTTGAGATTTGGAGTTATTACTAAAATATACAACTTATAAGTTTTAAAATTACGAAAAATACTCCTAATGTTTGAAGAATTATGGTAAAATTAAAAGAAATTTATGTAAAGTCAATAATGACCTTGATGGAATTCCAATAATAAAAAAAAAGGAAGAAGTGAAGAATAAAAAGAAATGGACTAACAAAATTACACCTATCTAGTTCGAAGCTTTTTTTCTAGTTTTTGGAAAACCTAAGGAGTGATTTTTTTTTTTTTTGTAACCAAAGAGTGTTTATAAGATTTTGGAGAGAGTTTTTGGTATTTTGAAAAAAGTGAAAACTTAAAATAAATTTCAGTTAACCAAATGACATCTTTATCTCCTCATAATATGTGAACAATACTACATGGGAATTTTTGACTTTTCAAGTCAATTTTGTGATGACATTAGCAAATTTTATTAGCTCAACCAACAGTTGGGGTAAAATATTAGGCAGAATAAAGTATAAACCTCGTGGTACTTTTATAATTTTTAAATTCAGTAGTTTTTGTTTTAATTACTTCACACCTCAACGGTACTTTTTGTAATTAAATTCAGAAGTTTCTTCCAATTTTTTCAAAATCTCTCAATCCTTTAACAAATTAATGCGTCCCTTATATATTACGGTGTGACCAAATTCTTAGTATATCATGAGTGTCTTCTTAAAATTCTATGAGGTAAAATATAAATTATAATAAATAGAATGCAACTTATATGAAGACATTAAAGCCAAATTCACAACGAAAAATAGTTTTTCTTTATTTATAGGCGAGCTGGCCGGCTTAACCCACGATCGATGGTGGGTTGGGTGTTGAGGTTTTCCCGACCAACCAACTTGACGGGAAAGACACTTTGGCAGGTTTTGGCAGATTATGGGCCAGCCGACCATAACCACACTGACCCGTTTTGATAACTTTATTCATGTCAACCTCAGACTCTTCTCATTTGTGTGAGTCTTAATAATGTAAAATAGGTTTGAGTTGAGTTTGTATTATGATTTTGAGACTTGATTCGACCCTTTATTAAAATTATTAAAACTACTTTTTATGAAAATATTTACTAATGATTTTTTTTAAAAAGTAAATTGTGCACTTCGTGAAAATATATATCTAATATATATATATATATATATATATATATATATATATAGGGATAGGATCCTGTGAGACCACCCTCCTATGTTAGTCCATAAGACCGAATCTAAACCATCCAAATAGTAAATCAATGGCCGAGATGCATTACAATCTATACAGGTTTTCGAAAGTAACTATACAATAGAAGGGGTAAAATTGGAATCCATAAAATCAGACATGGTAACCTCCTCCTACATTATAGGGACGTGATCTATTATTGATCACGTCCCCATAAATCACGCAATTCACCATATACAATCAAATGTATGTCTCCTTCTCAACGTAAACATTGCATCGCCATTGTCAAAACCTCTGTAATCACCATTATCGCTCAAAAATCGGCCTCCAATTGATCCACAAAAAATTAAACGCGGCGGATTTCTAACAATTTGCAAGGAGTTATCATCCATTTGATTGGAAAGATTTATATAATTGCAAAAAATATTGATTTCAACGCAACTGAAGAATGTCCTCGAGGTAATTTCTAACGAGAAACTTGTTACAATATTCATATGCTTCTGAATCAACAAATTGATTACTGAATGAAATATATGCACCTCTGTTATTGTTGGTTTGTATGTTTAGTATACAAATGTTGTCTATTTAGTGTGTCAACATTGTATATATAGTTTTATATTTTTGTGGATCAACGACTTGTATGAAGATTGCATCTCAAATAATAGTTTGTATGTTTAGTACAGATAGTTTGCCTATTTAGAATATAAGTCTTGCGTATATAGAATTATGTATATGCATACTTACGCCTTATCTGCATATAGTACATTTGTTACCAAATCCGTTGCCTGTTTATTTAGTATTTATATGTATATATTCATTTATTCGTTGTATATTTATAATATAACACTTGTATATTTTCGTCTGTAATTTGTTCAATTAAGAATCTACTCATGCTTATTTCATTGTATGGTAGAAATTATCATCATAATAAATTAATCAGTTTGATCAAAAAAAAATTGAATATCAACTAAACGTTCTTTGTATACTTATAAATCAAAACGTGCATAAATAGATCGTTAAAAAAGCGTATAATTTATACAGATTGATTATTGTATTCTAACAAGTCTTTGAGAAGAAGAGAGGATGCATTTTGTATTATTAGGTAACAAACGTGTATGAATGAAATTATATAACTATATGTATAATATACCCATTTTGTATTATTGTGTAATAACTTTTGTGATGTCAAAAAAACGTAGGCCAACGGCTCGAAATCTCGCCGGGATCAACAAAATATTGGATACCAGAGGTGGAACAAGAAAAGATTCCACGAGTGGGAATGCATTTCGCTACGTTGAAAATCGGTGTACAATTTTACCGAAACTATGGGACCATTAAAGCAAGCACAAAACTCAAAAGATGATGTGGAACATGCGGTGAGATCGGAACGCCTAACAACAGAACGTGTCCAAACCGCGACACCACACCCTAGTGCAATGTTTCTATTTTTGCAAAAAAAACAATGGGTGAAACAGTGTGAAACCTGTTAGTTTATTGTTTAATGAATTTTTTTTGTGACTATTAATTTATCTTTAATGTTATTTTTTCTCCCTAAACATGTATTGCATATAAAAATTACATTCAACTAAATATGCAAAAAAAAAAAAACGCTAAGCATACATAATTATTTTATTATGTATACAATTACACTGTATACTGCAACTGTACCTTAAGATTCATGCAAATGTATTAATCAAGTTATCCAACAAATAATACAATTCAACTAATCCAACAAAATAGATAAATGCAACACATTAAACATACAATTCTACATATCTATTTATACAAGTCCATAAGCACCTAAATACAATTCAACTGAAAACTAAAATCAAATAAATCACCCATACGACTAAATATACAAATCCACCAAATAAATATGCAATTCAACTTAACTAAGTAAACAAATATATTAATCTACTAATCAAATAATACAATTCATCTAATCCAAAATAAACAAATGATACACATTAAATATACAATTCGACATATCTATTTATACATGTCACCGAATCGTATACAATTCCATCGAACTAAAATCGGTGAATCACCCATACAATTAAGTATACAAATCCACCAAATAAAGATACAAACCCACGTAACTAATTAAGCAAATATATTAAACTATTTATACAACAAAAATACAATTCAACTAACCCAAAAATAAACAAATGGAACCCTTAAATATACAATTCGACATATCTATCTATACAATTTTCGCATCTATTGTACAAATCAAAAATAATTTCATCTTCAAAAAAGATCACTCTATATAGAAAAAAATCGGGAAACTGATAGGTATCAGTTTTGAAAAGATACGATTGAAATCTATGGTTTTTCCCCCCTACAAATCGGGAAACTGATAAAGGAAGTATTCTGTTTTCCTAATAATTAGCAATTAACGTGATTTACTTAAAAACTGAAAAAAATGTAAAAATACAATCATACCCTTATATCCCAAAAATAACTAAAGAGATCTACACCATTAAAAAATTAAATCAAGGGTCTATATGCGGTCTTATGGACTAACTTTGAAGGATTGGTCTCATTTGAACCAATCCCTATATATATATATATATATATATATATATAATAGATAATTGTGCACCCATTAATTATCTCTATATAGTTTATAAGTGGTAATAGGACAAATTGGTCATTTATGATTTGTAAAAATAACAAATAGTCATGTTAAAAACATGTTTTTTTAAGTAAATTGACTAAAATGATGGTCATATCCTTCTTGTATTCTTTGGCGAGGTATTTGATCATTTTTCAAAAAGTCGATGAGGTACATTTCTCGATACTGAGAAATGAGTCTCTGTCACGCCCCAAACGTGACGCGACAACGATCAATCACTTAAACAGAAATAAATCAACAGTCTAAACCAAAGATACCAAACTCCAAGTGAAATAGAGTCTAATGCAGCGGAATTAAAATAAACACGAGTACAAATTACAATCTTAAAGTCTGGCGGTATCCGAATACAACCCAAAAGATTATCTGAATTAACTTACAGTCCAAACGAAAATAAAATGAAGGAGTCCAACAACAAATAAAAGTAAAAGGAAATGTCGCTCCACATCACTGATAGGGATTCAATCTGTAGGTTCGGTGTCTTCAGCGTACTCTTCATCTAAAGGTTAGAAAACAGGAGGGAATGAGATAGAAATCTCAGTGGATGGGGTGATCGTGTGTAAGTGTGGCGATATAATCAGTTAATGCAAGAAATATAGTTGTATGAAAACGCGTGAGAGATGATGCATGATTTCACACACAAGTCCACAATCGTCGTGATAAATATATTAAGTAATATACTTATATAGTTTAAGAAAATAGTTCGTGGTCACGCAGGCACTATGGTTCAAGCAGACAGGAGGATTGCGTACGGATTTGTAACGCCAATCCTATGCAAGACAAGTAGCGGTTGCGTACGGATTTGTAGCGCCAACCTATGCAATACAAGTAGCGGTTGCGTACGGATTTGTAGCGCCAACCAAACGGGGTCCGATTAACTCCGGAATCGTGTGGATCGACAGCGATTCCTTCGTTCTTCCTTGTAACTCCCGAGCAAGATGGTCCAAGACTGTCACCTTATCGCTCCGTAGGCAAAGACAAAATCCACAAGTGGAGCTAGCAAGACTCGGATTTGTCATAATCATGATTATGCCTCAATACTACGACCCGCTTCCCCTTGGACAAACTCCGTCCCTCGTTGCGGGATTAGGGACGATGGGGCGGAAGAGTGGAATAGCAGCCGAGCTGCCCGGTTCCATCCCCGACGTATCCATTCTGGATTGTGAGCTCGACACACCAAGTTGACTCAAGCAGAAAGTAAACACAAGTTCATGTAGTCAACCAGGCAGTCGAGTATTATTGATTCGGGAAGTAGTTCATGAAAAGTTCTCAAAAATTTGCACAAGATAGTTATGGCGTTGGTGGAGTTATCGGGATGAAGATAATTATCGGGAGGATAAGTAGTCTTCGATATCTTAAGTATTAGGAGGAACATAAGTCCCGTTATAGATTCGAAATCACGAGACGAGGGAGTCGCCCCGCGATCAGGTATTAATCGGTCAAGACGATCCGATAAGTCAAGGGATTTTTAAGAAAATAAAATATTTTAATTAAATATTAAAGTAAGAGAGTCCAGGGCTGTTTCTTTAAAAGAAAATAATTTGAGTTGGGTCCTTATAAAAAATAAAATTTACAATTAGCCCCGTTTTGTTAAAACCAATACTTTTGGGGTTAAAAGTTAAATAAATAAATGTCCCGACCTTGAAATATTATGAGGTCAGTTCCTAAATTCTCTAAATTGTTCAGAGATTCAGGTTTTTAAAGTTTTGAGGTCGAGTTTTTATAAAATTCTCACATTGGCCCCAAATTTGTTAAAATTGTCATTTTGGGCCCTAAGTTTAAAATAATCGGAACTCACAAACCGGAAGGGCTTCTAATGTGATTCCAGTTGGAAAATGTCACTAAGGTTAGTGGGATATTGGGATAAAACAGTTTTAAAACGTCATAAGTATAGGTCCCTTAACTTTTGAAAATCTCATTCTTGTCCCATTTTGAAATAATTGTCTTTAAGGCTTTTAGGGGGTCCAATTGTTATGAAATTTGAACCTTGGGTCCAAAATATAATTATGTTATAGGTAAATTAGTATTTCCAGGTGCATGGGCTGCATAAGTCCTGGAAATTTCATTTGGGTCCTCGAGTTTAATCTTTTATAATTTGGTCCCTCAAGTTTTATAAAATTACTTTCCAAGCTCTAAACACTTGGATTTTTGGAATACACTTAAAATATGTTATTTCCAGTCCCTTAAGAGTTAAAATTTCAAATTTAAAAATTAGGGTCTGGTACAGTTTCGAAATTTGCAAAATAGCCCTTAAACTTCTCAAATTTTACAATCTAGTCCTTGGGTTGATTTTATTTATCTAAAAACTCTTAAAAATTTATTAAAATGTCAAAACATCATTTTTGAACCTGAGTACAGTCCCAAAAATCGAAATTTACAGAGAGGTCCCTTAAGTTTTATTTTCTTGCACTTAAGTCCACCAACTTTCCATTTTTGCATTTTTAAGTCCAAAAATCAAAATTTAATCAATTATGCTCGACTTGTCCAGGTTATAAATCATTCAAAACATAGATTACAAGAGTCATAAACATACATATCCATTTCATGCAAGCTTTCATCAATTACCACAATAAAGTGTACATATATGTCCTATTTTTCGATAAATCGCATTTTTGAGCAACACTTGAGAATTTTTCCAACTTGATACAAGAAAATAGCATGCAATACATAATATATATCTCAAGTGCTCAATAACAAAATACTACATGCATTTTTATGAATTAAAACACCTAGGAGTTGAAAGGATTTTTCCACCCACCTTAAAGTTCGGTTTGTTGGGAAAAAATGAAATAAATCTCTCTCGATGAAGGAGTGACTTAGGTCAGCCCCTAAGTCAAGGAATATCAAAAAAATATAGGAGTTAGAAGAATGTGGTTAAAATTTAAGGGGAAGAAGAAGATAGTGAGAAAATTGGAATTACTACACTTACCTTGTGTAGTGAATAAAGTGTGACTAGTAATGACTTCCAAGTGTAAGATTTTGGTCACCCTTAATGTTAACCTCCAAATTCAGCCCCTAAAACTCCAAGAATGAAAATTTTGGTGTTAAAATTCGGAATTAATAGGGAAGAAGAAGATGGTACCAAAAATCCCATTTCTTACCTTGTTGAAGGGGGGTGTTCGAATTGATGTAGGTAGAAGAGGGGGTTCTTGAAATTTTGGTTAAGTGTTTGGGAGATATGAAGAAGAAGGTATGTTTGAAGATATGAAGAACTTATGTTTGAAGATTTGAAGATGTGAAGAGTTGTGTTTGAAGATTTGAAGATGTGAATGATTTTTTAGAGAGAGGTTAGAGAGATGTTGGAGAAAATGATATTTTGAACAATGATGAATGAGTTGGATAAAAATGATATTTTGAACAATTTTTTATCATCAAAATGGCCCTTGGCCGTTCACAATGAGAGAGGGGGAGGGAGACAACTTTTGTTTTGTTCTATGGCTTGAAAGGTGTAGCTTGCATGAGGGACAAGGACCTTGGTCAAGATGAGGTCTTGCATGGGAGGATGAAATTGAAGGAATTGAGGAGGATGTTGGCATGGAATGTTGGGAAGCCTCCAACATGTTGGGTAAGTTTATAATAAAGAATTGGTGTATAAGGTATTGTGTATAAGATTTGAATTAATGGTGTATTAATACACAAGATGAATACATAAGGTGTATGTGTATAAGAGTTGGGAGATATTTCTACACTAAAAATACCCATCATGGCCGTCCTTAAGGGGTATTTGTGGCATTTCCATATTTTTTTGTCCCAAATTTGATGATAATAGATGAATAATATCAATCTCCAAAATAATTAGTGATTTCCTTGATCACTTATAAGTCTCATGATCACTTAATCTAAATCGAATTCTTAATTCTATAAGGTATAAATCTCTAAAATAAATAGTCTCCAAAATTCTAAGGTGACTAATGAGTACACACATATTAGTAATGATGATCGATCGAGTGAACATTAATGCGAAGTAGAAGTAATAAATGCTTATGATCACAAGTAACAAATAAAAAAAAAGAAAAGAAATTAAATGCGAAATATATTTATCATTAATATTCACCCGTCAAAGTGACGTGGTAAAATAGTCAAAAGAATACAAGGACGATACGTGAAACAAATACATTATTGAATAAAAATCGAGGGCTTCACAGTCTCGATCCCAAATTCTCGGTCCCGAAAATTGTACCGATCCCAAGAAAAGAAAAAAGGACAAAGTGGATAATTGAATTCAAAAAATGGCTAAAAAAACATGTTTTAGAAAAATATGGCTAAAAAATATTTTTATTATGAAAAAATGACCAAGAATTCGATAGACTAATTGTATTAATATTGTGCCCCTATTATAAAAGAATTCTGGATATGTCCCTATCTCTACATGCTCATTTATGAAACCACATATATGTTTATTAATTTAAAATATATAAAGGGGATTCAGATTTTCTATTCTATTTTTGGTTTCATTTCTTGTTCCATCATACTAATATACGACATGTATAAATATATTAAAACGAATTTGTATTTGTTTAAATGACATGTGTTGATTCGTCATTTTTCTTTTTGTGTGTTTTGAAAGGATTATTCATCACTTTAAGTGAATCATGAAATGGAACAAAAATCTGACCCTATATAGAGGAATATTGTTACCGTGGCCACGTCATGTACTACTTGAGTTTTGAACGTTGAATACTCACCATTTTAAAACGTCAGTAGTGGGGACCCCGAAGAATTAGTTTTAATGGGAATAAGAGTATCACAATGGGAGGTTTTTGGGGGAGGTTTTTAGGGAAAAACCTATGGAAAAAACCTCACACCATTGTGGTGATGAGGTTTGAGGTTTTTAGATACAAACCAGGTTTTTTGGGGAAATTTAAAAAAAAAACAAATTATTGTGAGAGGATTTTTAAAAAAGTAATTGAATTGTGGGGTCCATAAAAAAGTTGTAGGAGATTTTTTGATTGTGGAGAATAGATTAAGGTTTTTTGCTTTTGATGTGGCAGTGTAGGATCCATAAAAAAACATGTTTGTGATTTTTACCACTTGTGATGCCCTAAGATTTGGTCTTAGAGAGGTGGCCCCCAATGGACACGTGGTCCATCATGGATGAAAGTAGTGTTTGGAATAAATGGAAATTGAAATGGAAGAAGAGGTGGAAATATGACGGGGCGATGTGGGCAATCAGGCAATGTTCAAAGAGGGACAATGGTGCGTCAGACATGGAGTGCTTTTCCGCGTCGAAAAGTGTGTGTAACCTCTTTGCCTGGATTTATGCATTGACATCTCTTCTCATGCGTAATTCTTGCTCCTTTGTTACTGGGACGTTTTTCAAAAAATTATGTTTTTAGAAAACGTAATTTATTGTAGTAGAACTGAAAATAGTTGAGAATTAGAAATCGATATTTGATAGTGTTTAAAAATAGAAACATAAGTTGAGAGCGTTTGGTGAAAAAATCGGAAGAATATTTATTTATTTGTAAAAGTCAAACCATAATTAGAAACATAAATCTAAAATACCCATCTCCATACTTTTAGATTTTGATTACATAAAGCAGAATCAGAAACATAATTTGTCATTTGCAAATATAGGGAGTGTTTGTGTTTGCAATCACTAAAAAAAACACTTTTTAGTTTTTGGTTAAAAAAAGCATTTTGTAATGTTTGCAATTGACCAGAATCTAAAACCATGGAGAGATGTGCTTTAAATTTTTGCTTCTGGTTTGACTTTTGCAAATAAATAAGTATTTTTCTTACTTTTTTACCAAACAGTTTCAACTTCTGATTCTACTTTCAAACACTACCAACTTATGATTCTCAACTAATTTTACTTCTACTACAATAAAACACTTTCTCTGAGGTAAAATTTTTTGCAAACACTCCCATTACAAAGTGCTTTTTTTTTGTAGCAAAAACTAAGAAATATTTTTTTTAGTGATTGCAACACTCGCATTATTAAGGCCAAAAACATTAAACATGTAATGTACTGCATTTTTTATCGTAAAATTTAAAATTTTATTTTCACACTCTTTTTTTTGTTGAGAAAATTACTCTAATTTGTTAATACATGTGGTGTGTATATATATGTGTACTGTACTAATGAAATAAAATAAGATATGGAATATAATTTTACAACAGAGACTTCAAATTATGTTGTGGGGCATAATTGCAGAAGCAGATATTTAATTTTGCAAATAAATACAATGTAATCGTTTAGTAATCAATAATCTATTTTCACACCACATATAACCTTCGATTTCATTCTACATTCATACTACAAAAACAACCGTGTAACACATGGGATTTGTGTTAATTCGATTAATAATCATCAAAATGGAAGGAAATAAAAAGTTAGTTGTTGGGGACAAAAATGGTATTTCATAATATAATTAAATATAATTCATTTTATATTTTGTATATTCAATAGTAATTGTCCAATGGGTTCTTGATGATTAAACCGGCCCAAAGGAGTCCAGGTTTGGCCCAAGCAGTCGTTTTCTCCTACGTGGACTGGCCCATATGCCAAATTCTTCTACACGGTCTACGGGGCCCATGTCTCAGGTATAAAAATGTCCCTCCTATTATATGTAAGTAATAAACTCATAATTAATTATTCTCTACGCATTCAGTATCGTTTAATGTCTTAATTGTCTCTCGTTCACCGTGCTGACATAAGCATTGGAGGGGCCTCCCCGGGCTCTAATGTTTGCACGTGTGTGCAGACAAATTCCCAATCAAATGAGTTAGCTGTTCCAGGAGCAGAAGACGAGAAGACTTCCCCCTTGGAAAGAAGATAAACTCGAAGACTTTCCTCTCGAGAAGAGGATTTTGGTCAACTTAGTTGACTTGGGTGATCTGCTAGAAAAAGCAGCAACATCTTAGCGCAGTCTGTGGGAACAACAAAAGCACACAAAGATGCAGACTCAATCGCAAGCACGTGATGGTGGATCTCAAGTTGTAGGCCAAGGCATCGGAGACCAGCAAGAGGAACGATCGCTGGGAAGACGGCGAGCCAGCCCTCCTCCTCTTGGAGGAGTGCCACGCTCCTCCTCCATTTGCCAGAGGGGCATCGCCCCCTCCTCCTCCTGGGGGGGGCTCCGCCTGTTGAAGAAATTCGTTTATCTCGGGAAGCCCTCCAAGCTCTCTTGGATGAAGTTGTCCGGAATGCTCTGAGACATCAAGCCACATCAGATGCTGCAAGAGGACCACCGCGGGCTCCACCCGCCGATGAAGACCCTGCTCGAGATGATCAGGAGGAAAAAGAAGAAGGTCGCGGCGAGAATCATAATCGTGATGAGCCGCCACCGGTTGAAGAATCTCAAGTTGTGTAGCCTAGCCAACTCGCAGGCTATGGCATTGATAAAGAGGAGCCCTTTGGCTCCAGTTATCTTATATGAACCTTTGCCATCAGGAATCAAGACCTCCAACCTCCCGGAGTATGATGGCACTGGAGACCCACAGGAACAATTGGACAAATTCTATGCCTAGGCAGATCTTTACGATATGACGAATGCCTCTCACTGCAAGGTATTCCACACTACTCTTACCAAGCGGGCGCTGACATGGTTCAATCAGCTCGGTGGGGTCGATCTCCGGGATGGAAAAGCTCACGTAGGCGTTCATGCAGCAGTTCTCCATCAACAGAAAGTATCCCAAGACCATCGCTCACCTCTTTCAGGTGAAGCAAAAGGAAGGAGTGACACTGCGGGAGTTCATGAAGCAGTTCGTAGAAGCCGTCAACAAAGTGGCCAACGTCCAGCAGGAGACATTAGCAGGGGATACTACAGCGGAATCTACGCCATGGGCATCTGAAGGAATCTCTTGCCGGGAAGCCTCCATCCAACATGGAAGAGCTGTTGAGCCGAGCAGAGAAGCATATTCGTGTCGAGGAGTCTACCAAACCTGAGCCTGGCGTCAAGCGCAAATCCCACGAAGAGGATAAGAGTCAAGCGCGAAAGGGCTCGAGGGAGGATAATCGACCAATCTATACATCTCTTAACGCTCCAATAGCGGAGGTGTTAATAGTCACTCAAGAAAAGGGGATCATTTATCCTCCGCAACCGCTGAGGAATAACCCTTCGCAGGCGCGTTCCAATTTATACTGCAAATATCATAGAGATCGGGGGCACACCATCGAAGACTATTTTGTTTTGAAGAAGGAGATAGAGCGGCTCATCCAGAAGGGCCATCTCAAGGACTACGTGGATCAGAGCAAGTTTCGGCGTGATCCTAGGCCACATGAAGAATCTCCACAAGACCAGCGTCGTTCAGATTGCCATAGCGAAGAGGGGGGAAACAATCACACTGGTGGAGTCATCAATGTGATCTCTGAAGGTCCAGAGGTAAAGGATGCCCGGAGTTCCCTCTGGGAGTGTAGCAAGGATAGAAGAGGACGCCCCGAGGAGAATCCATCCAAGAAGAGAGTCGTGGAGCAGCTTCAAGCCAAGGGCATGCCAATCACCTTCGGCACTCAAGACTACATCCCAGAGACCCAAGTTCACCTGGCTGTCATAGTCATATTGATTATGCTGGCCAACTTTGTGGTTAAAAGGGTCCTGGTCGACACGGGGAGCGTGGTGGACGTCATATTCTGGGAAGCCTTCGATAAGATGAAGATTGATCCAGCGCAAGTTGTTCTGATCTCGGCACTGCTGATTGGCTCACAGGAGAGGTGATCAAGTCATCGGGCGAAATCAACCTGCCACTCACACTGGGCATGGTCGCCCCTCACTAGGTCACAAAGATGGTCCGCTTTCTCATAGTAGATGCCCCATCTCCGTATAACTTGTTTAGGAAGGCCAAGCTTGAATCACTTCTGGGCTATCCCATCTACGGTTCACTTGAAGATGAAGTTCCCTACAGAATTGGTAGTAGGAGAGACTGTCGGAGACATCAAGACGGCTTGGGAGTGCTACTTCGCCACCTTGAAGATGAGCAAGCTACCGAGACCGAATGATGAAAGCCCCTCACAGTCATGAACAACAACTGTCCCTAGACTCCCAGGGATTTTTAGTATTTTTTATTGTTTTTAGTTCATTTTCGCCAAAGAGGCGTTAAAAATTTATTTACATTTCAGTTATGTTTCCGCCCACATAGCGTAAATCTTTTTCATTCTAATGAATATGAATAAAAATGCTCTCACGTTTTCTACTTTGATGTGATGAATGCAGTTAATGGCCACACATGGCCAGGGCGCAATTAATGGCCACATGTGGTCACGGTCAATGACCAGTTAGACGTTTTTCTCAACAAACCCCATCTTACCAGCTACAACCCTGGATGGAAGGGGCCTCCTCACGGGGGTCCTCTTAAATAACCTCATTCTGCTAAGACCGTGGATGGGATGGCCTCACCCGGCTAAGACCCCGGGTGGGATAACCCCTCCCGACTAAGACCCAGATGGGAGGGGCCTCTTCTTGAGAGGTCATAGTAAATTACCTCATATGGCTAAGATCCCGGAGGGGATGTCCTCACCCGACTAAGACTCCGGGTGGAATGACCCCTTCTGGCTAAGACCCCGAATGGGAGGGGCCTCCTTATAAGAGGTCCTAATAACTTACCTCCACCGGCTAAGACCCCAGAGGGGATGACCTCACCTGGCTAAAACCCCAGGTGGGATGACCCTTTCCGACTAAAATCCCGGATGGGAGGGGCCTCCTCACAAGGAGGTCATAGTAAAAATTATTTTCTCTCCGACTAAGACCCCGGAGGAAGGGGCCTCCTCACAAGAGTCCTGGTGAAATCTTCTCCATGATGAAAATGTGCAAGGAAAAGAAGGTAAAAATTGTTAACACATGTGGACAAGATCAGAAGCATAAAGAAAAAATTGTGGTGGAAGCTTCAGGAGGGATCCCTTTCAAAGCTTAGAAAAGACGCCCCGTGAACTCCGAGAGAGCGCCCACTCCGGCTCTGGAAGGACACCCTTCAAAATATTACTCCCCGGTGAAAGAAGAAAGAAAAACTTTAACACCTGGGGAAAATATCAAAAGCGAGGCCAGAGAAGAATTCCAGAAGGAAGCCCCTTCCAAGCCCCGAAAGGGTGCCCTCTCCGAGATCCGGAAGGGCATCCATTAGGCTCCGAAAGGGCACCCTCAAGGTCTCATGGGATGGCGCCTGTTAACCTCAAACATAAGTACTCCCGACTATTTCGAAAGAATCAAGACTTCCCTCCGAAGGGAAGATCCACCTTAATGTGGAAATGAACAAGTCTCCTACGAAAAGAAGTTATCACTACAATGAGCGATGACTTGGGGAAATATTTTGCATATTTTTGTGTGTGTTTTATGTGATGATTTATACATATTTTGGTGTGTTTTGTTTGCATTTGCATATTTTAGTGTTATGTTGTGTTATTTTATTGATTTTTTAGGTTTTGGTGGAAAAAACAAGTTTTGGAGCAAAAAACATTAAATAGTCATTTCGTGCAACCGCGGCAGTCATCGTATCACATCCGAAGCCCAATTGACATGATTCATGAACCATTAGAAAGATAATTCAAAGTTCTACCATGTTTATCTCTGCTACGAAATGCAAATGAAAACGTTTAGATGGGTTAAAATCATGTACAAGGAAAACTAATATGTCAAAATCTCGAAAATGACACATCTTGGTATTTTGGCCATAACTCTCTCTAGAAAATTTATATTGAGGTGATTCAAGTGGCTATGGAAAGCTAAGAGATAGAGATACAATTCATAAGAAGATAACAAGACGAAATTACGATATTTAGAGGCCGTGCGGTCGCACATCAAGCCAACAAAATGACAACAAAGAATAAGGCCGTGACTCGGCCCGAACACCTAAATTTTCGATTTTTTTCCGATTTTTGGCTCTTCCACCTTGTTTAGGACTCTAGGCTTATAAATAGTAATTGGGGAGCCCCTATTTTCGACACACTCTCATTCATAGCACTTCTAGACTTTAGTTTTTGGTATTTTTCTCTTCCATTCATCATTGGGATTGCTTGGGTTCTTGTTATTTTGCTTCTTAATCAAAGAGTAAGATTTCTTCATCTCTTTTTTCTGATTTCAATTATCGGGTGATTATTATTATTGCATGATTATGTTTATGATTGTTTTCTTTCCTTCAATTGAGATTATGATCCTATCTCCAAGCATGAACTAATTTCCTTGTTATAGGATTAGGATGATTTGATTCAACCAAACAAGCATGAATATTGATTAATTGATCTGCTTTCCTGAATAAATTGTTTTACTTGTTGATTGATTGTTTGGCCAACTCTTGATTGTTTAAGGGGATAATTGAGATCGATCGAAGATATTATTCATGGACTAAATTTATTTAGGGGGTTAGATATGAATCAGAAATGTATTATCTAACCCTAGGCTTAATGAAAATAGCAAATTATGTTGGGATAGTTCTAATATGTGAATACGTGAGTTATCACATCTAGACCTAGTCTTTACATGTTTGTTATATTTGTTAACCGCATGATCAATTAATTGATATTCTGCTTGCAAGTTTGATGAGATGATTCTGAAATCCTAGACTTTCTTCCATATCTTTTTCTCCAAATTTAATTGTGCTTAGTTTTAATTCGTTTTTTTTAATTGTTTTCTTTTAGTTTATTTAAATCAAACTAATCTGGTTAGAGTGCTTAGGTTTTATTTTCTGTCAATTGTGTTGCATAATAATTATTTGCCGGCTAAGTCTTCCTTGAGAGACGACTTGTGGTCAACTTGCTACCATGCGATTGATCTCGTTCTCATGCAAGGTTTGCTAGATTTATTTTAGGTGTTTAGCAGTCGAACAAAATTTTGGCGCCATTGCCGGGGAAGGCTTTAGTCGTACTAATTATTGTGTCTATTTGTTTCGTGTTTTTAGATTAGGATTCTTTTTGTTTATTTTTTTTGGGACTCTTTTTGTTTGCGTTTTGATTTTACTTGATTCTGCTGGTGCATTTGATCTGTTTTTTTCGTAGACAACATTCATCGCGTTGCGAGACATACAAGGAATGAAGGGGACAATTCTACAGATAGTAGCGAGGATTCTCGTGATCACATTCCGAAAGAAGAACAAACAAACGAATCAGAGATGAGTGATAATCAAAACGGAGATAACATGGAGGCATGCCAGCCTTCGATGCGTGAGTTCGCACGCCCTGTCATTGGGACTGCGACCTCTTGCATCACATTGGGACAAGCAGCACGGATCAACTTAGGATGTGCTATTTGCCTACACTCTGAATGACTGGGAAAAAACTTGGCTTATGTCTTTGCCTCCTAACTCTCTTACTGATTGGGAGGGTGTGTACAATAAGTTCATGGGCAAGTACTACTCTCATTAGAAAACTTCAGATCTGCGAGGTAAGATAGCTACTTTTAGTCAGATGGAAGGCGAGCCTTTTCACGAGGCCTGGGATCGCTTTAAGGATTTACAGATTAAATGTCCACATCATCACTACCCATTGGAATTGTTAAACCAATTTTTCTATGATGGATTATCGCATAATTATCAATATATGGTTGACAATGCCGCTGGGGGTGACATGGGTGTACATACGGCCTAGGAAATCTATGATATTCTAGAGATGATGAGTGATAATTCACAACAAAAGAGTACCAGAGGCAAACGGGCTGTCGTGAATGAAGTAGCCCCGAGCTATGATGTTACAAAACAATTGGTTGAACTGACTAAGCAAGTACAATTGTTGGCTACAAGGGGGCATTGATGTGTGTAAAATATACGTGCATTTTGGGGCTTAAATTGATATATAATTGATGCATTTGCACGCATATTTACTGTGTTTTTACTTGGTTTCATTTAAAGGGCATGATACTGCGTATTCTTGTAATTATTGCGAGAAAGCGAGCTTAAAATGAAGAAATGTCGAGGGATGCCGGATAAGATTGCCGAATGCAAAGAGAAGATCAAAACGACGGAAAAAGAGAACAAAAGCAAGTCACACAGCCGGACCGTGTAGTCTCACACGACCGTGTGGACTAGTGTTGTGAAAATCACACGGTTGTGTTAAGAAAGGAAGAAAACAAAGGACGGAGCAGGTCCACACGGTCAGACCGTGTGAACTCACATGGCCGTGTGGACAAGGATTTCAACCGCACCACCTACCCGTGCGACCTGCCTGCCCGTGCGACAAAGGGTTACGCCCAAGGCCACACACCCGTGTGGGAGTCTGTTTTAGCGCGTTTTTGGAGTTTTTTTCCTGATCCAACTCTACAAGTGATCTCTCCAAGCATCTATAAAAGGGAACCAAGTCTTGCACGAAAAATCATCACTTCATACAGCAAAAACACATCAAATAACACAGGAGTGATGAATCGAAGAGCTTCTGAGAGCAAAAGGCTTGGTCGTAAAGAACACCACAAAGCTTTCGCATCTAGGGAGCACAAGAACTTCGAGGACTTGGAGGGAGAATCCATCCTGACAAGAAGGGGTTTTCTTTCTATGTCTAAGAACTATTGTCTGTGCTTATATGATGTCATAATATTGATTCGGATTTGTCTATGAGTTTGTAATCAATGTTTGGCATATTTTTCGGATCTTAGGCGCATAATCGAAACTGTGAATTTGTATTAAATATGATTACTTGTTTTCTTAATTGCTTCATGCTTTTTATTTTATAAATTCGAGTGCTTATTTATAATTGCTTTTTATTTGGCCAATAAATTGCATGTCATATTTGTTATTGCAAAATTCAGGAGATGAGTTCTAACAAAGACGAAAATCGAATTCAGACATGAAACATGTGTGATAGGCGTGTTTGTGGGGAGTCATTCAATTCACAAATCTTTTTGGAGTTATTAATGATTGTAACGATCCGGGAGGACTACAATTATTTTTAATCAAATGTTTACGCACCACCCGGGAGGGGGAGTAAATGATATTAGGAATTTGAACCCAGAGAATTACATGAATTGGTTTTTAAAACTTTATTCACATTTATTATTGAAAAAGCATGTTGAGATTATGTGCCTAAGGTTGCTCCTAAAGATGTTGAAAATACTTGTGGGGTTCATAAATTTACTTTATTTATTTTCCTTATTTTCGATTTTAGTTAGTTTAAATTACTTGATATTCGATCGCTTCAATAAAATTGGAATATGATGTTATTATAGCCTAAGTGTTTCGAGATTCAATCCCTGAGGAATACGACCTTGCTTGCCATTATCCTATAAGCTACACTGTACACTTGCAGTTGTATGAACCAAAACAATTTTTGGCGAACAAGTTTTTGGCGCCGTTGCCGGGGATTGATTAGATTCTACTTAGATATAGTAATAAGTAGTTCAATCTTAATTGAAGCATTTTTTGTATATATTTTTTTCTTTGTTTTCGGTTTTTTTCTTTTTGGTTCGATTTTAACATTGTTTTTGTTTAGTGCAGATAGTGCATGATCACGCGTTCCAGATCAACCCAGCCAATTCCCATTGATTTGGAAATTGAAAAGACAACCAAGCAACTAAGGAAAAGAGCCAAAGCAATGGCGGATGGGACCAATCCGAATGCAGTGGAAAACATAAACAATGAGGAGCGCCCACCAGGGGCCGGCTTCCAGGACGGAATTGTGGAAAAGCCCGCGAGAAGGGCAGTTAGGGACTACTTTCAGCCGGAGGTAAGCCAAACTTATGGGGGTGTGGCCCGTCTGCCGATCAATGCAAATAATTTTGAACTAAAACCGGCATTGATCTAGATGGTTTCACAAAACCAGTTTGGGGGTAGAGCCGTTGAGGATTCAAACGTGCATCTGGCACACTTTCTAGAAATTTGCGATAGTATTAAGATGAATGGTGTTTTTGAGGATATCATTCGATGCCGCCTTTTCGCATTCTCTCTGCGCGATAAAGCCAAGGGATGGTTATGCTCTTTAACACCACCCACCGCAAATTAGGCAGAACTAAGTCAGCGGTTTCTAGCCAAATACTTTTTCCCAAGAAGACGCTAGTAGTTGAAATCTGAAATTGCCCAGTTTAGGCAATTAGATGCTGAGCCGCTATATGAAGCATGGGATAGATTTCGAGAATTACTAAGGAAGTGCCCTCAACACGAATATCCCGACTACCAACATGTTCAGTACTTCTATAATGGTTTGAGTGGTAACACAAGAACAATTATAGATGTTGCATCTGGAGGTGCACTACTAGGGAAATATCCTGAGGAGGCACTAGAGTTACTAGAGAAGTTGGCGAACAACATCTATCAATGGCCATCCGAAAATAGATATGTCACAGAAATTCAGGATGAGGATAGAATCGCCATACTCACAGAACAAATATCCATGTTAAGTATGAAACTGGATGCGACACATCAAGTAAATTCAAGGGAGGTAGCAGTGGTTGTAGAAGAAGCAAATTTTGTAGGGCATCAAAGATACAACTACTGCAGAAATAATCAGACACAACCTCACTACAATCCAGGGTTGCCAAAGGAACCGAAACCATCCCTAGAAGAAATGCTAGCTTCATTCATTGGAGAAACTCGAGCGCGATTAAATCAAGATGAAGCCAAGATAGACAGAATCGAGGATCAGGCAACTCAATTAAATACTAACATGAATGATAAATTAAAATCTTTAAAAAAACAGGTGGGGCAGATAGCTACATCAATACATGGCCAACACCAAAAAGGAAAATCCCCAAAAACAAAAAAAGACAGACCTGGGAGAACAGTGCCAAACCATTTGTCTGAGGAGTGGAACAAGTTATGAGGGTCCAAAGATACCAACTGATCAAGAAAAAGAAGCAATCGAGGAGCAAGACACAGAAGAGGAAGTGGCGCCACCCCTCATGGAAACAGAAAAGGTAAAATCTGCTCCAACCATTGCAAGAACTGAGGTACCTATCCCTTTCCCGCAAAGGTTTCAGAAAAAGAAATTAGATGATCAATTTCTCAAATTTTTGGAAATCTTTAAGAAAATTCAAGTTAATATACCTTTTGCGGGTGCACTTGAACAAATGCCAAACTATGCGAAATTTCTTAAAGATATCATGGCAAAGAAAAGAAAAATTTCGAAATATGAAATGGTTAAACTAACAGAGGAGTGTAGTGCAATTATTCAAAGGATGTTACCTCAAAAACGCAAGGATCCCGGGAGTTTCACGATCCCATGCGTAATTGGGGGAACAACCTTTGATAAAGCACTATGCGACCTAGGTGCAAGCATTAACTTGATGCCGTTATCAATATTTCGAAAATTGGGACTAGGCGAAGTAAAGCCTACAACAATCACCCTACAGTTAGTAGATCGCTCGCTAACATATCCAAAAGGAGTGATTGAAGACGTGTTAGTCAAGGTAGACAAGTTCATCTTCCCAGCAGACTTAGTTGTGTTAGAGATGGAAGAGGACCGAGAGGTTCCATTAATTCTGGGAGACCATTCTTGGCCACAAGTAGAGCACTTACCGATGTACAAAAAGGTGAATTAACATTGCGAGTAAATGATGAAAACATATTATTTTCAATATACAAGGCTATGCAATTTCATGAAAACGTCGAACATTGCAACATGATTGATGTGCTAACCCCATGCATGGAAGTTGAGTTTGAACAGGTTGTGATGAAAGACGCATTGGAATGGTGCTTAACTCACTCAGTGGAATCCCAAGGTATGTGATTGGATATTACTAACAATGATGTTATCGATTTTGTGTTTGCCTTTAGATTCGGACGAGAAAATTCAAGAAAATGGCAACCGACAATCCCACACGACCGTGAAGACACACGCCGTAACGTGCGATGCATGCCTCGGCATGCACACAACCGTGTGGATGTACACGGTCAGCCGTGCGGTATGCTGGAATTGGAAACCCTCAGTCACACGGTAGTGTGACCCTACACGGCCAGACCGTGCGTGCAAATTTCGACAGCCCAAGTCCACACGGTCGTGTGGTCTCACGCAACCTGACCGTGCGACACATTTTTCAAATTTGAAAATCCGAAAAATGAACTCCCGGGTTCTCCAAAACTTAAACCTCTCCTGCACCTTCTCAAATATGCATTCTTAGGCGACAACGAGACCTATCCGGAATAGTTTCCCTCTTCCCTTATCAAAATCAATTAGAAAAACTTCGCATGTCTTAAGGGAACATAAACCGCAATTGGATGGTCAATTTCTGTTTTGAAAGGTATAAGCCCTTCGATTTGCATGCATAAAATAAGAATGGAAGATGATTGTAAACCTTCTATGCAACATCAACATAAAATTAACCCAATTATGCAAGAGGTCGTTAAGAAAGAAGTACTTAAATGGCTAGATAATGGTATAATTTTTGCTATATCCGACAAAGAATTGGGTAAGTCCGACAAGTTGTCCCAAAGAAGGAGGAATGACAATAGTAAAAAGTGAAAACAATGAAATTTTATCAACTAGAGTTGTTACAGGGTGGCGCATTTGCATTGATTATCGGAAATTAAATGCTGCAACTCGAAAAGATCACTTTCTCCTCCCCTTTATGGATCAAATGTTAGATCGCCTTATAGGTTATGAATACTACTGTTTCCTAGATGGGTACTCGGATATAATCGGTAATTGCTCCAGAGGACTAAGAAAAGACAAAGCATTTACATGCCCTTATGGTGTGTTCGCATTTCGTAGGCTACCATTTGGGCTATGTAATGCACCTGCAACATTTCAAAGATGTATGAAGGCGATATTCCATGGGATGATTGAAAACATCATGGAAGTTTTTATGGATGATTTCTTAGTTTTTGGTAGTTCGTTTGATCATTGCTTTCATAATTTAACCCTTGTTTTGCAGAGATGCAAGGAGACGGACTTAGTATTAAACTGGGAAAAATGCCATTTTATGGTAAGAGATGGCATTGTACTCGGTCATCGTGTTTCTTCTGCAGGTTTGGAAGTTGACCGAGCAAAGGTGGTGGCAATTGAGAAGCTTCCACATCCAAGAAATGAGAAAGCAATAAGGAGGTTTTTAGGACATGCGGGTTTTTATAGACGCTTTATCCGAGATTTTTCCAAAATAACCAAACCCCTTTCCCACTTACTTGAAAAAGATGTACCTTTTGCTTTCACCCCTGATTGTGTACAGGCATTTGAAACACTAAAGAAGGCTCTGGTGACTGCACCAATTTTGATCACACCAGACTGGATTCAACCCTTCGAGATAATGTGTGACGCAAGCGATTTTGCAGTAGGTGTGGCACTGGGATAAAAACAGGGAAAGCTGTTTCGTGTGATTTACTATGCAAGTCAAACATCGATCCTAAGCACAACAAAAATTACACCACAATCGAAAAAAATTATGGCGGTGTGGTGTTTGCATTTGACAAGTTTCGGGCCTACTTGATTGGGACAAAGACAATAGTCCATACAGACTACGCTGCGGTCAAATACCTATTCGCAAAGAAAGATGCAAAATTGAGACTCATTCGATGGATACTCTTACTACAAGAGTTTGATATCGAAATTAGGGATAGAAAAGGTTATGCGAACGTGGTAGCTGATCATCTCTCACGACTGGAGCAAACAACTCACGAAAACAAGACATGCACAACAATTAAAGAAACATTCCCGGACGAATTAATTCGGATGGCCGAAACAACCATCCCCTGGTACGCTGATATTGTCAATTATTTAGTAAGTGGAGTTCTACCACCAGATATCATATATCATGCAAAGAAGAAATTTCTCCATGATGTGAGATATTTTCTGTGAGACGAACCTCTTTTGTTTAAAAGATGTGCAGATTCAATTGTTAGGAGATGTGTACCTCAAGAAGAATGGGCAAGCATTCTGGAGCAATGCCATTCATCACCATGTGGGGGTCACTTCGGGCCAACACGCACGGCGGCTAAGGTATTACAGTCCGGTTTCTTTTGGCCTTCTATTTTCAAAGATTGCTATAAGTTTGTTTTGCAGTGTGATAGGTGTCAACGTATAGGAAACATCTCAAGGCAACACGAGATGCCATTAACTAACATCATGGAAGTGGAACTATTTGATGTTTGGGTTATAGACTTCATGGGACCATTTCAAATCTCAAATGGGTACATGTACATCCTCCTTGCGGTAGACTATGTATCCAAATGGGTAGAAGCAACCCCTACTAAAACAAACGATGCCAGGGTTGTGCTAAAACAAAAGAACATATTCACTAGGTTTGGTACCCCACGGGCACTCATTAGTGATGGGGGATCTCACTTCTGCAACAAACTGTTTAATAACTTGATGGCAAAATATGGAGTGAAATATCGAGTGGCCACCGCTTACCATCCACATTCAAATGGGTTAGCAGAGGTATCTAATAGGAAATCAAGCGATCTTAGAAAAACGGTTAGCATAAATCGAAAAGATTGGGCTTTAAAGCTTGATGACGTTTTATGGGCTTATCGAACGGCATACAAAACACCTCTGGATATGTCTCCATATCGATTAGTTTTTGGGAAATCATGCCATCTTCCTGTGGAATTAGAACATAAAGCGTTTTGGGCAGTGAAAAAGCTTAACTTCGACATGACTGCAATAGGCGAAAAAAGAAAACTACAAATAAGTGAACTAGAGGAATTCCGTCAAGATGCATACAAAAATGCCCAAATTTACAAAGATCGCACAAAAAGATGGCATGACAAAAAGTTGCAAAGACGAGAATTCCTAACCGGGAAAGTAGTACTGCTTTACAACTCAAGATTGCGATTATTCCCGGGTAAGCTTAAATGAAAGTGGACTGGTCCTTTCGTAATAAAAAAAGTGTTATCACCAGGAGGAGCCGTTGAATTATTAGCAACAAATGGTCGAACTTTCATCGTAAATGGACAAAGAATTAAACACTACTATGGGCCAGAAACTCCACAAGAAGTTTCGACCATCCGACTGTCATAAAAATAATCGCTGTAAGTACTTATTACGCATTCTTCTTTTCTTTTGATATTTTCCTCATATGTTCGGGACGAAGTATATTTTAAGTTTGGGGGGTTGTCAAGAATGCGTAATTTAGTATTGTTGCATTTAGGACTGCATTGCATTTTAATTTTCGAAAAAAAAAAAACAATTTTTTTATTTTTTCGATTTTTAGGTATTTCTGTTTTAGCATGTTTACCGCTTTAGCACGTTCAATTGCTTTTGTGTGTGGTTTTTATTTTAGTTCGTATGCCCAACTCCCTATGATTTTACTATGAATACTTTATGGCATGGGATAACATACTTGGGGGAATAATGTAATAAATTCTTGGGAGAAAAGTTATTTATTTGCTTGGCATGTGCTAAGAAAATTGGGTATTTGAGCATGTTGCGAAAAATAAGCCTGTGAGCTTTTGTGCCTTAAACTGCTTTATATTATGCAGACTTATTTTTTTTCTTGAGTGTGTCATTCATGATTGATAAGACTCTAGAACTTGCTCTGGTATCTTCATTGAAGCCATGTGTGTGTACAATTTTTGAAAATGATCTAAGGTCATCTTTGTTTAGCCTACTTAGCCTAAAAAGCCTACCTATGAACTCATGATTTCCTAGTTAGCCAATTTTGAGTCAAAACTTTTATTCTGAGCCATATTGATCTTTAAAATTTACATATTTTTATCCCTACAAATTCTTGAGCTTATAGAATATGAATAAGTTTGGGGGAGATGTGGTGAAAAATTCGCAAGAAAAAGAGAGGAGGTTGGCAAAAGAAAGAGGGATGAGCAACATCTAGGTAAATAAGAAAATACATGAAACTCGAAAAAGAAAACATCTCTGAAAAATTACATATAGATAATCGAGCAAAGCAAAAGAAAATTCTGAAAATTGTGAAAAAACAATGAGAGCTTGAGGCTAAAAGAAAAAAAAAAAAAAAGGCAAAAAGGCCTAAGAATGAAAAAGGATAAATAAGGGTGGAATTGATTTGAAAAAGAAAAATTGATATTATTTTGAAATTGGGTTGGTGAATTGCAAGTCTGTATGCTTAAGTTCTATTTGCTCAAATCAAGTCACTTAATCCAAATTTCCCTACCCTTACCAAAGAGCCTACATTACAACCAAATAAAAAGTCCTTTTAGATTCTTAGATTGTGCACACAAAAGTGGTAGAGATGTTAGACGATTTGCAAGCATATGGTAGTTCTACTTTCATTGAATTGAATTTGAGTGTAAACACTATCCATACACTTCTGAGAGTCGAGTGATACACTACCTTCTTGTGAGTCGTGATGTCAAGTACCCGAAAGAGTATTAATAGTGCCGAGTTTATGAATAATTGATCTCTTAAGGACGAATTGCATGGTTTCCTTAAGTATGGAGTCGAGTGCTATTTAATGTTTATAGTATTCTTGGGTGTTCTTTAGTTTTACCCCTTTTATTATTTTTTTAAATTTGCTCGAGGACGAGCAATGCTTTAAGTTTGGGGGATTTTGATGTGTGTAAAATATACGTGCATTTTGGAGCTTAAACTGATATATATTTGATGCATTTGCATGCATGTTTACTATGTTTTTACTTGGTTTCCTTTAAAGGGCATGATATTGCGTATTATTGTAATTCTTGCAGAAAACGGAGCTTAAAATGAAGAAATGTCAGTAGGGTTGCCCGGATAAGATTGTCGAATGCAAAGAAAAGATCAAAACGACGGAAAAAGGTAACAAAAGCAAGTCACACTGCCGGACCGTGTAGCCTCACACGGCCATGTGGACTAGTGTTGTGAAAATCACACGGTTGTGTGAAGAAAGGAAGAAAACAGAGGACGGAGCAGGTCCACACGGTCGGACCGTGTGAACTCACACGGCCGTGTGGACAAGGATTTCAACCGCACCACCTACCCGTGCGACCTGCCTGCCCGTGCGATAAAGGGCTACGCCCAAGACCACACGCCCGTGTGGACCCACATGGCCGCACCATGTGAGAGTATGTTTCAACCGCATTTTTGGAGTTCTTTTCCGATCCAACTCTATAAGTTATCTCTCCAAGCATATATAAAAGGGGACCAAGTCTTGCATGAAAAATCATCACTTCATACAAAGAAAAACACATCAAATAACACAGAACGAAGAATCGAAGAGCTTCACAAAGCAAAAGGCTAGGCCGCAAAGAACACCACAAGGCTTTCGCATCAGGGAGCACAAGAACTTCGAGGGCTTGGAGGAGAATCCATCCCGACAAGAAGGGGTTTTCTTTCTATGTCTAAGAACTCTTGTATCCGTGCTTATATGATGTCATAATATTGATTCGGATTTGTCTATGAGTTTGTAATCAATGTTTGGCATATTTTTCGGATCTTAGGGGCATAATCGAAACTGTGGATTTGTATTAAATATGATTACTTGTTTTCTTAATTGCTTCATGCTTTCTATTTTATGAATTCGAGTGCTTATTTATAATTGCTTTTTATTTGGTCAATAAATTGCATGTCATATTTGTTATTGCAAAATTCGGGAGATGAGTTCTAACAAAGACGGAAATCGAATTCAGACATGAAACATGTGTGACAGACGTGTTTGTGGGGAGTCATTCAATTCCAAATCTTTTTGGAGTAGGGATGGCAATGGGTCCGGGTAAGACCCGGACCCGAACCAGACCCGCCTCATTTGGGGTGGGTATGGGTCCAATAAATGGGTATGGGGCGGGTAACGGGTATTGAGTTTTAGACCCGAGCGGGTATGGGTCGGGTAATGGGTATGGCAGGATCCGACCCAGACCCGACCCATATAATTTTTATTTTATTTTTTATTTTTTATATAGAATGAATATATTGTATTATTCTTGTTCAAGAACTCTTGATTTATATATGTTAGTGTTTATTTTATAATTTATATAATATCTACAAAATTATATAAATAACATAAATTTTGAGTGCACTATTTTGAGTAAAATCGTAAACAATTGGCCAAATATATGAAGTTGGCGGGTCTAATGGGTCTAACGGGTCTTACCCGTAAGACACGGGTATGGGTCGGGGCGGGTATAGGTCGGGGCGGGTATGGGTCTAGATGAGGCGGGGCGGGTATGGGTATTGTATTTTCTTGACGGGTCGGGTCTCAGGTCCAGGCGGACCCGACCCAGACCCGACCCATTGACATCCCTATTTTGGACTTATTAATGATTGTAACGATCCGGGAGGACTATAATTGTTCTTAATCAACTGTTTACGCACCACCCGGGAGGGGGAGTAAATGATATTAGGAATTTGAACCCATAGAATTGCATGAATTGATTTTTAAAACTTTATTCGCATTTAATATTGAAGAAGCATGTTGAGATTATGTGCATAAAGTTGCTCTTAAAGATGTTGAAAATATTTGTGGGGTTCATAAATTTACTTTATTTATTTTCTTTATTTTCGATTTTAGTTAGTTTAAATTACTTTGATATTCAGTCGCTTCAATAAAATTGGAATACGATGTTATTATAGCATAAGTGTTTGAGATTCAATCCCCGGGAATACGACCTTGCTTGCCATTATCCTATAAGCTACTTTGTACACTTTGATTGTATGAACGAGAATAATTTTTGGCTTAACAAAGATCCGCCTATCCCCCTCTCGCGGAGTTTTGCGGGATTTGTGGCGAATTTGGTCATGGGGCCAACGTTTGTAATGTTATCTCTCAAACGTAGATTTCAGGTTGGCGGAACCATCCGAACTTTAGTTGGGGCAATTCACAAAACTCCTCTCATATCTATCCAAGACCACCGCAACCACAAGGCCAACCAATCAACCAGCCAAAGGCCCTATCTGTTGAAGAAAGCTTGAATTCCTTTATTCAGGCGGTCAAAGAAACACAAGAAGGTAACAATAGGCGGTTTAAATCTATGGAAGCTTTTTTAAGCGTCTTGAGACTCAAGTTGGTCAATTGGCGACTCAAGTTGGAGAGATAGCTCGACATGTCTTAAAGCGGGACATACATCCTAGTCAACGGCAAGTAAGCTCAATCCATCACCGTTCTAGAATTTGGTGGGATTTCTCGATCATGAAAGTGAGATTCTTCTTTCTATTGTCTCATCTAACCCCTATGGGTATCACGAACATAGAAAAGGAAGTTGATGCAGGTGAAGAAGACATGAATATGGAGGCAAGCATGGGATTGCCTTCCCATGAACTTTTTATTCCGTCTCTAAGTCCATGCCCAAAACACGATCCAAGTAGTTTCACTATCAATATTTCTTTTGGGAACGGTAAGGAAGCCACATGTATGCTCGATCTTGGAGCCGGAATTAACCTTATGCCTTACTCTACCTTTAAATAATTATATTTAGGGGAATTAAAATTCACCGAGTTACGTCTGCAACTTGTTGATAGGTCCATTAGGTATCCTACAACCATTATTGAAATTATTTTAGTCCAAGTAGGTGGTCTTAAAATTCTCACTGATTTTGTTGTTTTGGATATGGAAAAGGATAGAGGTAATCTTAAAGATCATACTATAATATTGGGTAGACCATTCATGGCAACCACTAATACTTTGATCGATGTCAAAAATAGAAAACTCAGTATGAATGTCTTGGGCGAATCTGTAACGTTTTCAATTTTTGATAGAGCTCGTAATCCTGCATGTGTTTTGAATGATTATCTCGATTGTTGACTGATCGATTCTATCGTGAAAGATGTCCTATGGTAGGAACGCAATATGCTTCAAAGCGGAAAACAACCGAGATAAAAATTACAAGGTGGTAAATAGGGTTTTGCTCGATGATCCGCCTTGAATCTCTCCATTGACACCGTCAAGCTAATGACGTTAAAGAGCGCTTCTTGGGAGGCAACCCAAATATTTTCACTTTGTTTTATTAAAAAAATTGTGTGTGTTTTCATATTTGCATGTGTGTGGTGTTATTATTTTGTCCTATTCATGGCTTTTGCAGATTTGTAGGCGGATATGACACGGTGCCATTTATCAATCTTCGCATTTTTCAGGGACGATATCTTTTTCCTTCTCTTTTTACGCATTGAGGTCATTGCGTGATTTAAGTGTTGGGGGGATGATTAGTCATTGATAAAATATGATGATTGCATGTGGCTATGTTTTTACTTTGCCTAGTGATTATCCCAAGTTTAATAATAGTATTGTTTAGTCAACTTGATATAGATGTATTAATTTGAGTTTCAAATATGAAATGACTTTGTGAACTTGATACGTAGGATTTGACTAAGTCATGAATTAGCTTTTGTGGTGAACGAATTAGGTGATGGTTAAACAATAGTCTGAGTTGTGGGGCTTGAATTACGAGATTCTATTGATGTGAATTAAGTTAAAACCCTATTTTGATTTGCGTGCACACAAAATTGCTAGCCTTGCGGAAAAAAAATGCATTATATAGCTATAAAAAACAACATTATAGAGATATATAAAAACAAAAAAACAAAAAAAAATGGAACAATCGAGATTATACTCCGCTGGTTGAGCTGCTTAGTAACTAGGAGCATTCATGAGCCCCATGTTTGACTTTTACGTAAAACGACGGCTCAAACATGAGTATGGAAAACCACCTTAGGAGCCTTTGGAAAACATCCGAAGTTTATACCTAGTGGAATAATATCTCGGGAGTTCTAGCAGCAAAATAAAAAAAAAAGAAAAAGAAAAAAACATGGCTAGTAATTGTGTGATTGGTTGTGTGAGTAAAATGGTTGAAACTTTTGACACAAATTTGAAATTTAGTAAGGAAGGCTAAACACTTTGATTAATACTTAACTTTAGTCGAGTGAGTATATTGTGAAGGTTGGGGATCGATGAGGAATAATCCGAGGTAGATGCTTCATGGTGTTATGGATTAATTGATTCTCAAATTGGACATAATATTTCTTGTTGGTGTATTGGCATTATTATTTGCTTGAGGACAAGCAAAAGGCTAAGTGTGGGGGACTTGTTTTGCATATTTTTGTGTGTGTTTTGTGTGATGATTTATAATATTTTGGTATGTTTTTATTTGCATTTGCATGTTTTAGTGTTATGTTGTGTTATTTTATTGATTTTTTAGGTTTTGGTGGAAAAAACAAGTTTTAGAGCAAAAAACGTTAAAAAGTCATTTCGCACAACTGCGACAGTCATCGTATTTTGGATGTAACATTCGCATCTGGAGCCTAATTGATATGATTAATGCACCATTAGAAAGATAATTCAAAGTTCTGCAATGTTTATCATTCTACTAAATGCAAATTAAGACGTTTAGATGGGTTAAAATCATGTATAAGGCACATTAATATGTCAAAATCTCAGAAATGACACGTCTTGGTATTTTGGCCATAACTCTCTCTAGAAAATTGATATTGAGATGATTCAAGTAGCTATGGAAAGCTAATAGATAGAGCTACAATTCATTAGAGACTTAAAGACGAAATTCCAATGTTTAGAGGCCGCGCAGTCGCGCGATGAAGCCAGCAGTTGCACAGCAACAGGGTACGTGCGCGGTCGCGCGCCGTGAGTTGCTGAACACGAAATTTCCGATTTTGTTTTCGATTTTTGTCTCTTCCACCTTGTTTAGGACTCTAGGCTTATAAATAGGACTTGAGGAGCCCCTATTTTCGACACACTCTCATTCATAGCACTTCTAGACTTTAGTTTTTGGTATTTTTCTCTTTCATTCATCATTGGGATTGCTTGGGTTCTTCCCCTTGAAGTTATTTTGCTTGTTAATCAAAGAGTAAGATTTCTTCATCTCTTTTGTCTGATTTCAATTGTTGGGCGATTATTATTATTGCATGATTATGTTTATGATTGTTTTCTTTCCTTCAATTGAGATTATGATCCCATCTCCAAGCATGGACAAATTTCCTTGTTCTAGGATTAGGATGATTTGATTCAAACAAACAAGCATGAATGTTGATTAACTGATTTGCTTTCCTGAATAAATTGTTTTACTTGTTGATTGATTGTTTGGCCAACTCTTGATTGTTTAAGGGGACAATTGAGATCGATCGAAGATATTATTCCTGGACTAAATTTATTCAGGGGGTTAAATATGAATCAGAAATATATTATCTAACTCTAGGCTTAATGAAAATAGCAAATTATGTTGGGATAGCCCTAATCTGTGAATAAGTGAGTTATCAGATCTAGACCTAGTCTTTACATGTTTGTTATATTTGTTAACTACATGATCAGTTAATTGATATTCTGCTTGCAAGTTTGATGAGATGATTCTGAAATCCTAGACTTTCTTCCATATCTTTTTCTCCAACTTTAATCGTGCTTAGTTTTAATTCGCTTTTTTTTAATTGTTTTCTTTTAGTTTATTTAAATCAAACAAATCTGGTTAGAGTGTTTAGGTTTTATTCTGTCAATTGTGTTGCATAATAATTATTTGCCGGCTAAGTCTTCCTTAAGAGACGACTGGTGGTCAACTTGCTACCCTACGATTGATCTCGTTCTCTTGCGAGGATTGCTAGATTTATTTTTGGTGTTTAGCGGTCGAACAGGAAACACTGAAGTGGGTGCCCTCTTCCGAATTCCATAAGTGCGCCCCTGGAACCCCAAGGGGCGCCCTTCTCTAAGTCCCGGAAGGGCACCCCGTGATGTTAAAATGCAACGTAAAGTCTAATCTCCTGCAAGACGTTATACGCAAATATCACAAGTAAACCATGGCGACGAGAAGCTAATAGACATGAAGGTAAATAGAGAAAGCATCCATCCCGGTGGGGCAATATCAAACATCTCGAGGTAAAGAGGAAGGGAAAAATGTCCAAGTACATAGAAGAAATACCCAGAAGCGCAAAGCGAGCCCCAAACAGGTGGGTGTGAAGGAAAACTATCAGTACTGGTCAAGAAGGAGACGCATCATCAATGGTAGCAGCAGCAGTCTCCGTAGGCTCTGCTCCATCACCACTAGCTTCTTCAGGAAGATCTGCCAAAGCCTCAATCTCTCCCTCCTCCTCATTTGAAACGCCACAATCCAGGATGTCGATCAACTCGCTGGAAGCCTTCCCACTCTGCTGAAGAAGTTTCCGGCAATGGCAAACAGCTCTGTCAAAGTAGAGAGAAGACTCCTGCAACAACTCGGCCTGATACTCCAGGGAAGATCTGTAAGCCTCAATTGAGCGGGACCTCTCCTGATCTAACCTATGGGTGCCAGCTAAAGTACCAAGAAAGACCTCACCCGTCTTTGACTCATGGTTAAGCTGGGACTTCGCCCACTCAAGATCCTTCGACAACTCTGACATCTTTCCACCATTCCGCGCTGCATCATTTGCAAGCTCTTCACCTTATCCCAAAGCTGGTGGTTCTCCTCCATGGTCGCCTCTCTTTAATGGGTCGAAGCCGCAGCAAGGTTTAGAGCCATAACGTGATTTGTGCAAGTCTTAGCCAAATAAAGATTCAAAGCATGAAGAATGGAAGTGTAAAGAGACTATGGAAGCTTACCCGAGCAAGGTCCTTGCTATGGAGAGTCTCAATGTATTTGAAGGACAAAGACCAAGGCGCGGATGGTCATCGACTCGATGCAGCTCCTCGGGTATGGGCGTAGCCAAAGCCAGTATCAGTGTAGTCCCAATGATCCCCTCGCAACAGTTCACTCCATCGGAGAAGAGAGCTCGGGGACAAACATAGTCAGAAGCAGCAACACCGGGCTCCATCCTCGGCCTCTTCCCTCCTGAAGGGCCTACATGATGAAGAGCTAGAGTGACATCAATATGATCATCGGAGCGTGATCCATGGTGCTATCACCCTCCACGGCGGGAAGGGCACCTCTCACTCTCTTGGGGAGGAAGCGTGAAGCCAACTGAGAAGCTATAGAGATAAGTTGTGTAGAAGCCTCGGGTGGATGAGTGAGCTTGTTGCCCGACCCAAGGTTAGCATCGAAAAAGTTGGGGGAAGATCAAGTCACTCGACTGACCAACTCTCTCGGGACAATTTCTCGACTCCCAGGAGATGGCCTAGGCTGATACTTGGTGGCGCAGACCTTTTCAGGGCTATCACTTTTGGACTCCGCCTTAGAAGAATCATCACTTGAGCTCGAATCCGGCTCAAGATCTACCTCCTCATCACCATCGAAACACAAGTCTGGAGCAAGGGAAGGGATGTCAAACTTTATGGAGAAGCATGGGCATGGAATAACTTAACTAGAAACAGATCTCCCGGTAACACATTGGCCTCCAAGCAGAATGGAAAAAGTACCGAAATCTGGGACGTGGCTCAAAACATACGAGAACTCAGGGGAAGACGGAGAATAACAAAAAGAAAAATATATTGAGGGGCTCGGGATGCCCCCGGGGTAGCGCCCTCCTCTGCCGAAGAGGGCGCCCGGGCACGCCCTTGTGGCCGCCTGGGGAGGCGCCTAGGAGGCGCCCTTCTCCGCCCCGGGGAGACGCCTCAGGGCGCCCTCGACGATACTCAACTCTCTCTCCGCGTGATGCACTCCGCCTCTCCATCAACTTTCATCTCAAGTCTCATCACAAGTCTCACCTCAACTCTCACCTCAAGTCTCACCTCACCTCTCACTTGTAAGAAATTTACTAAGTCTTCTACAAATCAAAAAAAATCAAAGATGAGAGGTGGGGAAAGAAAATTTACTTTCGGAAGACATGGTCAGAGGCTCTCCTCTCAAGCATCCTCAAGCAATTAGAGACCCTCCAAAAGCGAGACAAGAGGTGCGAGTAGGACAAGCCAGATACACACCGGACTAGCTCATGTACTGCTTCATCCCTCCGCAGCACCGGAGCTGGGAGGCTTATGTTGAGGATAAAAATGGTATTTCATAATTTAATTAAATATAATTTATTTTATATTTAGTTTATTTAATCTCAATTTCCCAATGGGCTCTTGATGATTAAACCGGCCCAAAGGAGTCCGGGTTTGGCCCAAGCGATCATTTTCTCCTACGTGGACTAGCCCATAGGCAAAATCTCGCTACATGGCCCACGGGCCCATGTCCCAAGTAATAAAAGGTCCCTCATATGATCTGTAAGTAATTAACTCATAATTAATTATTCTCTACGCATTTAGTATTCGTTTACTGCCTTAATTCTCTCTCGTTCACCATGTTGACTTGAGCGTCAGAGCAGCCTCCCCAGGACAATCCCCGGGGCCCTCTAACATTTGCGCGTGTGTGCAGGCAAGTTCCCAATGGAAGGAGTTAGATGTTTCAGGGCAGAAGACGAGAAGACTTCGCCCTTGGGAAGAGGACAAGCTCGAAGATTTCCCTCTCGGGAAGATTATTTTGGTCAACTCAGTTTACTTGGGTGATCTGCTAGAAAAAGCAGCATCATTAGTCATATATGATAGTTACTACAATTTTTAGTATACTGTCAGCCAACCTTTTTATTATAAAAAACATCAAAAACCATTTTTAGCAAGTGCGTTTAGGAGCGAAAATAAACTACATAGATAAAATAAACTACATTCAAACAAACAAGCATGAGTATTGATTTATTGATCTGCTTTCCTGAATAAATTATTTTACTTGTTGATTGATTATTTGGCCAACTCCTGATTGTTTAAGGGGATAATTGAGATCGATCGAAGATATTATTCCTGGACTAAATTTATTCAGGGGGTTAGATATGAATCAGAAATGTATTATCTAACCCTAGGTTTAATGAAAATAGCAAATTATGTTGGGATAGCCCTAATCTTTGAATACGAGAGTTATCAGATCTTGACCTAGTCTTTACATGTTTGTTATATTTGTTAACCGCATGATCAATTAATTGATATTATGCTTGCAAGTTTGATGAGATGAATCCAAAATTCTAGACTTTCTTCCATATCTTTTTCTTCAAATTTAATCGTGCTTAGTTTTAGTTCATCTTTTTAATTGTTTTCATTTAGTTTATTTAAATCAAACAAATCTGGTTAGAGTGTTTAGGTTTTATTTTCTGTCAATTGTGTTGCATAATAATTATTTGCCGGCTAAGTCTACCTTAAGAGATGACTTGTGGTTAACTTGCTACCCTGCAATTGATCTCGTTCTCTTACGAGGATTGTTAGAATTTTATAGGTGTTTAGCAGCCGAACAAAATTTTGGCGCCGTTCTTTTAAGTCCTTAGCGTAATAATTATTGTGTCTATTTTTTCCGTGTTTTTAGTTTAGGACTTCTTTTTGTTTGCTTTTTGATTTTTACCTGATTCTACCGGTACATTTGATTTGTTTTCCTAAGTTTGTTTATGCAAGGTCGTAGGAATCTCAATCTGGAGCTTGCACCTTTGGTAGACGACATTCACCATGTTCCGAGACGTATAAGGAACGAGGGGGATGATTCTTCGGTTAGTAGCAAGGATTCTTAGGACCACGTCCCAAAGGAAGAAGAACAGACGAGCAGCAATGGGTGATAATCAAAACGGAAACAATGCGAAGGCACGTTAGCCTTCGATGCGTGAGTCCGCGCGCCCAGTCATCAGAACCGCAACCTCTTGCATCACTGTGGGACAAGCAACACAGAACTATGAGCTAAAAAATATACACTTCAATCGCTGAAATGCTTTTTATGGAATGCCCAATAAAGATCCTCTCAACTTCATTCGGGAATTTTATTCTGTCATTCAAACTTTTCCTCTGCAGGATTTGAATGAGGATCAGCTAAGGATGCGTTGTTTCCCATATACTCTGAAGGATCGAGCAAAAACATGGCTTATGTCTCTACCTCCCAACTCTCTTACTACTTGGGAGGTGGTGTACAATAAGTTCATGGCTAGGTACTACTCTCATCAGAAAACTTCAGATCTACGAGGTAAGATAGCTACCTTTTGTCAAATGGAAGGTGAACCTTTTCATGAGGCATGTGATCGCTTCAAGGATTTACAGACTAAATGCCCACATCATCACTACCCATTGGAATTGTTAAACCAATTTTTCTATGATGGATTATCACGTAACTTTCAATATATTGGTTGACAATGCTGTTGTGGGTGATATGGGTGTGCACACAGCCCAGGAAATTTATGATATTCTAGAAATGATGAGTGATAACTCCCAACAAAATATTGCCTGAGGCAAACGGGCTACCGTGAATGAAGTAGTACCAAGTTACGATGTGGCAAAATAATTGGTTGAGTTGACTAAACAAGTACAATTGTTGGCTACACGGGGGCATCCATCTAACACCCCTCCCTCTGCCGAGTCATGCGGAATTTGTGGTGAATTTGGTCATGGGGCTAATGTTTGTAATATGGTGGTTGATCAACGAGGGTTGAGGATATTATGCTATCCAGGGTTTTCAAGAAAGGCCTCGTAGTGATCCCTACGCTCAAACATACAACCAGGTTGGCATGAATCATCCCAACTTCAGTTGGGGAAATTCGCAAAATCCATCTCAAATCCATCCGAGGCCACCTCCCAATGTCGAGTCATCAAATCAATCTCGACCTCCATCGATTGAGGAAAGCTTGAGTTCGTTCATTCGGGTTAGTAAGAAAACTCAAGAGGCCAACATTCAGCGATTTTGAGTCCGTGGAAGCTTCATTCAAACGTCTTGAAACCCCAAGTTGGTCAATTCGCCACCCAAGTGGGTGAAATTGCTTAACATGTGGTAAATAAAGAAAAGCTACCTAGCCAACCAGAACAGGCTCAAGCCGTCACCGTGTAACAAAATGGTAAGGTTATTGATAACAAAGTTGAATTTCTATTTTCTACTACTTTGACTAACCCTGTAGGCGACGAGGAGATCGAGAATGCGTCAAATTCTAAAAAGGAAGAAGAGGGGAGTAAAGGATATGTCTTGCACAAAACCAACAATCCTTAAAAACCTCCAATTCCTTTTCCAAGTCGCCTTCGGAACGAAAAATAGGAAAAGCAGTTCTAGGATTTCTATAACATGTTATTTAAGGTTAATGTTAATTTACCTCTACTAGATGTTATAAGAAATGTGCCAGCTTATGTCAAATGTTTCAAAGAACTCGCATCCAACAAAAGGAAGTTTGGCGACAATGAGAAGGTAATATTTTCCGAAGTGGCAAGTGCGATTCTTCAGCACCAATGGCCTCCTAAACAATGAGATCCAGGTAGTTTGCAATGGGAAATGGTAAGGAAACTTTTGGGATGCTCGATTTGGGGGCCGGGATCAATCTGATGCCTTACTCTATTTTTAAACAACTGATTTAGGGGAACTGAAGCCCACTAGAATGTGTCTTCAACTTGCCGATAGTCCATTCGGCACCCTAAAGGTATTGTTGAAGATATTTTGGTAAAAGTGGGTGGTCTCATTGTCCCTGTTGATTTTGTTGTATTAGGAGTAGGGAAGTACAAAATCAATATAATGAGCACACACTTCTGTTAGGCCGTCCATTTATGGCCACCACGCACACACTTATTGATGTTAAAAATGGGCACATGACTATCATTTATTTTGTGAACCGCTGTGACTTTCTCTATTTCTGATATTAAACCTATCCCTTTGCATGCATCACTTGAAAATTGCTCTTTCGTTGATTTAATTGATGGGGCAGTCGAAAACACCTTCTTGCATAATTATAGTCTTGACACTTTATTTCTTGAGCAGGATGATATTTTTGACGTCATGGAAGACGTTTGGGCTAGCCTAAAACGAGGGGGTGATGGAAATATTCGTGTTAGAAGATGTGGACAGTAAACCCCAACAAAAGCTTGAATTGAAAGAACTCCATAAACATTTAAAATATGTGTTTTTAGAAGCAGATGATTATTTCCGCTTTACTTTCTAAAGAAGAAGAGGGAGAATTGTTGGGAGTGCAAAGAAAATTTAAAAATTCAATTGGATAGGGGTTGAGTGATATCAAAGGGACTAGCCCTGCTACATGCATGCATAGAATTATTCTAGAAGAAGGGGCTAAGCTTTAGTAGAGAAGCTTAAAGAAGATTGAACCCGTTATGATGGAAGTAGTGAAAAAGAGGTATTAAAACTCCTAGCTGAAGGGGTGATATACCCGATTACGGATAGTGAATGGATGAGTCTGGTGCATGTTGTACCAAAGAAGAGTGGGATAACAGTTTTAGAGAATGAAAAGGGTGAAATTATTCCCACTAGGAGCACGACTGGATGGAGGATGTGCATAGATTATAGGAAGTTAAATCTGCTTTACTAAAAAGATCACTTCCCCTTCCCCTTTATTGATCAAATGCTTGACAAACTTACAGACATAGTTTCTATTATTTTGGATGGTTTGTCAAGTTATTATCAAGTGGCCATCGCGACCGGATGATCAAGCAAAACTACTTTCACATGCCGGTTGGGACTTTTCTGTTTCAACGAATGTCGTTTGAACTTTGCAATGCGCCAACAACTTTCCAAAGGTGCACGTTTTCAATTTTCTTTGACATGGTTGAGGACTTCATTGAGGTATTTATGGATGATTTTTCTGTATTTGGATCCTCTTATTCTGATTGTCTTAATAAATTGGCTAAGGTTCTTGAACGATGCATTGAATACAATTTAACTCAAGTTGGGAAAAAAGCCATTTTATGGTGACAAGTGGAATTATTTTAGGCCATGTGGTTTCAAAAAGAGGGATTGAGGTTGATAAAGCTAAAATTGATGTTATTGAAAAATTACCTCCTCCCATTAATGTTAAGGGCATTAGGAGTTTTCTTGGGCATGTTGGATTTTATAGAAGGTTTATTAAGGATTTTTTAAAAATTAGCCAACCTCTTTGTAAATTGCTTGCTCAAGATGCCCCTTTTGATTTTGATGGAAAATGTTTGAATGATTTTAACACATTAAAAGAGAAATTGATAACTGCTCATGTTGTTGTTGCTCCTGATTGGTCATTGCCTTTTGAAATTATGTGTGATGCATCTAATCATGCTGTAGGGGCCGTCTTACAATAAATAATTGATAAATTGCTGCATGTGATTTACTATGCTAATTTGACTCTTAATGATGCACAAGTAAACTACACCACCACTGAAAAAGAACTATTAGCTGTTGTTTTCTTCTTGGATAAATTCAGATCTTACATTGTTGGGTCTAAGGTAATTATTCATAGTGATCACGCAGCCCTGTGATACTTGTTGAGTAAGCCATAAGCTAAACCTAGTTTAATTCGGTGGATTTTGATGTTGCAAGAATTTAATGTTGAAATAAAAGATAGAAAAGGGTGCGAGAATGTAGTAGCAGATCACTTGTCTCGTCTCACTTTGCATCGATGATACTCTTGCTTCTCATAAAAATGAGAATATAATTGATTCTTTCTCCCATGAGCAATTATTTGAGGTTACTTCAATTCCTTGGTATGCCGACATTGTGAATTATCTTGCATGTGGAATTGTGAGAACTAACCTTTCATTTCAGGAAAAGAAAAGATTTTTATCTACCTGTAGATTCTACTTTTGGGATGACCCATACCTGTTTAGAATCTGCAAGGATGAAATTATCCGAAGATGCATTCCTGAAGACGAACAAAATGATGTTTTGGTATTTTGTCATGAAATGCACTGTGGTGGGCACTTTGGAGGCCGTAAAACAGCCTTTAAGGTTCTACAGTCAGGACTCTATTGGCCAACATTGTTCAAAGACGCACATAATTTTGGGCTGACATGCGATAGATGCCAAAGAACTGGAAATAGTAGTAGGAATGAAATGCCTCTGAATTGTAACTTGGTAGTTGAAATATTTGATGTGTGGGGTATTGATTTCATGGGCCCCTTCCCTAAGTCTTTTGGTTATGAATATATACTTGTTGCTGTTGACTACGTGTCCCAGTGGGTTGAGGCAATCCCCACGAGGACATGCGATGCTAACACTGTCATCAAGTTTGTGCAGAAAAATATTTATGCAGGTTTGGATTCCCAAGAGCTATCATTAGCGATGGGGGAAAACATTTTTGCAACAAATTGTTCGAAAAACTGATGAAGAAAAATGGTATCACACATAAGGTAGCTACACGTTATCATCCTCAAACTTCCGGGCAAGTAGAAACCACCAACAAACAAATAAAGAGGATTATGGAGAAGACAGTAAACCCTACAAGGAAAGACTAGGCTACCAAGTTAAATGATGCGCTCTGGGCGTACAGAACAGCTTATAAAACAGTTTTGCGAATGAGCCCCTATAGACTAGTTTTTCGGGAAAGTGTGTATTTACCAGTTGAAGTGGAGCACAAGACATATTGGGCTATCAAAGCAACAAATTTCGACTTGGACAAAGCAGGAGTCGAAAGGAAGTTGCAATTGTCTGAACTTGACGAGCTTCGTAATGATGCATATGAAAATACGCGAATATACAAAGATAAAGTCAAGCGATTGCACGATAAAAGGATTATCCATAAAAAGCTCGAACCAGGTATGAAGGTCCTTTTATTTAACTCACGATTGCGGTTATTTCCAGGGAAACTAAAATCAAGATGGAATGGGCCATTTGAGATCGAAGAGGTATACCCTTACGGAACGGTAAAACTACTTAATCCAAGGACGCATGAATCTTTCAAGGTGAACGGTCATCTGGTTAAGCCATATTTTGAAGGGGTATCTCGGGCTGAAAAAATTGAGAGCATAGGCCTCGAAGAGGTCACTTAAGAACTGTACTCAGGTATCGTCAAGCTAAAGACGTTAAATAAGCGCTTCATGGGAGGCAACCCAATTTTTTTCCCTTTTTATATTCTTTTTATTTTTCTCTTTTTATTTTTCTCGACTAACCGTATCTAATGGTTTAATTGAGTTTTCTCTTTTTTGTATAAGTTAATTAAAAAGATACAGTGCCAAAGCTGCGGCGCACGCCGCGTGGCGTGGTCGCATGTAACAAGACAGCAGCCGGCGCGCGCACAAGACAAAGCGGGCCGAGGTTTAAGTTTTGCGGGTGGGGTTTTGAAACATAATTTTTCACCCCAATTGAAAATCCTCCTCCCCTTCCAAATTCTCTCTACCAAATCATAAAATTCAACGGTTGAAACCACATTCCGCTCTGATTAACCAATTCTAATCGATAAATCATGCATAGGAGGACCAAAAGGGCTCAAAATCAACAACCTAGGGTGGAAGAAGATGACCCGATGAATCTGGTGGATTTAGCCGAGCAATTCAACGCCCTCTTTCCGATTTATTCCGAAGAAGAAGGCCAAAGGTACACTAGCCTACTCTCTCGCGAGGTACCTCCATCTACCTTCTTGTCTATAGATACATTGCAAGAATTGGGATTGCTTGATGAATTTATGGGATTTGTCAAATTTTTTGGATGGAAAAAATTTGCCCCACTTACTTCTAGGTGTTGATTCAGTTGGTATTGGAATTTTATACGACATTGCATTTTTAAGATTCACATCTTACAAATTTTACATGTCATCTGTTTGGGGAGGAATGTGAAGTAAATTTTAGAGTAATGAAATCTGTTTTTGGGCTATCTAGGCATGGTATTCGGGTAGTGCCCAATTCATTTAACCCAGCTGAATTTTGGGCAGAATTGACGGGTTACAATAATGTTTCTAAAAGGGAACCCCAAATGGTTTTATTGCAGACCCTGCCTTATACTTATTGCACAAATTCATTACTCATTGCGTTTTTGGAAAATATGAGAGTAGTCGGGTGACTACCCCGGAGTTGTTTTTTATATGGTGCTTTCATCGTAACACCAAAATTTTCACTACGGCATTCATTTTCGACACTTTCTACCGCAACCTTCGGAACCATAAGCATAAGTTGGGTTTGGGACACTTAATTTTCCAACTAGCTATTCATTTCAACGTGCTCCCCAATCATCTAGACCACACTGTTGAAATTCCATGTGGGTCCTTGAACACGATTTTGCTAAAAAATACGCCTCGATACTATGCAGAGCCAGTTTGATCACTTTCAACATCAAATGACCAGGCTCCATGAACTTATGCGAAACATGAACACGAGGGTCGAGTCCATTGACACTCGAGTGCAAAACATTGAACAGAACTGGGTGAACATGTCTTTCTTGCCATTCCCGCCTCCACTGCCTTCGGATACACAACAGTGACGCTTTTAGAGTTTGTTTTCTTTTTTCTTTTATTTCCTTTTATGTGTGTTGCATGCATATTAGTGTGTTTCCATTCCGTGTTGTCATTAATATAGTTTTAGTGTTTCTATTTTGGTATTATGTTTCCCTCCACATATGTTTTTCCATAGTTGTAGGCGGATGCATCTATCATGCCATTATTCAATCATCCCAATTTTCAGGGATGTTTCTTTTTCCTTCTCTTTTACTTTTACGCATTGAGGTCATTGCGTGATGTAAGTGTGGGGGGGACATTTAGTCGCTATTAAGAATTAGGTGATTGCTTATGGTTCATTTTTTAACTTGCCTATTGATTATCCCAAGTTTAATAAGGGTGTTGTTTAGTCAACTTGACATAGATGTATTAATTTGAGTTTCAAATATGAAATGACTTTGTAAACTTGACACGTAGGATTTGACTAAGTCGTGAATTAGCCTTTGGGGTGAACTAATAAGGTGACAGTTAATCAATAGTCCGAGTTGTGGGGCTTGAATTACGAGATTTCATTGATGTGAATTAAGTTAAAACCCTTTTGTGATTTGTGTGTACACAAAGTTGCTAGCCTTGCGGAAAAAAAAAATCACCAGTAGAAGCATTATATAGCCAAAAAAAAATTCAAAAATAGGCATGATAGAGCTATATATAAAAATAGAACAATCGAGATTATACTCCGGTGATTGAGTTGCTTAGTAATTAGGAGCATTCATGAGCCCCATGTTTGACTTTTACGTAAAACGGCGGCTCAAAACATGAGTATGGGAAACCACCTTAGGAGCCTTTGGAAAACATCCAAAATTTACACCTAGTGGAATAATATCTCGGGAGTTCTAGCGCAGCAAAAAAAAAACATGCTAGTAATTGTGTGATTGGTTGTGTGAGTAAAATGGTTGAAACTTTTGACACAAATTTGAAATTTAGTAAGGAAGGTCAAACACTTTGGTTCATGTTTAATTTGAGCCAAGTGAGTATATTGTGAAGGTTGGGGATCGATGAAGAATAATCCGAGGTAGATAGAACATTGTGTTATGGATTAATTGATTCTCAAATTGGACATTATATTTCTTGATGGGTTTGTTGGCATTATTATTTGCTTGAGGACAAGCAAAAGGTTTAAGTGTGGGGGAGTTGTTTTGCATGTTTTTTAGTATTATTTTTGTGTGTTTTTGTTTTATTTTGTGTGTAATTATGAATATTTATGTAGATTTAAGTATTGGTTATAGTATCGAGTGCTACGTAGGGTGTTTTTGTCATTTTTATAGGTTATGATGAAAAGAGGCTCGAAAACTGATGAAAAATGGAGAAAACGGGCACAAAGACAAACGTCGGCCAAACAGGGGGCGTGCAAGACACCGCAGCGCCACGGAAGACAAAGCGCGGGCGCGGGAGGCGCGGGCGGCGGGTAAGCTGTGAGCGCGCGCGGTGTCGTGCTGAACACAAAATTTCTGATTTTTTTCCGATTTTTGGCTCTTCCACCTTATTTAGGACTCTAGGCTTATAAATAGGACTTGCGGAGCCCCTATTTTCAACACACTCTCATTCATAGCACTTCTAGACTTTAGTTTTTGGTATCTTTCTCTTCCATTCAACATTGGGATTGCTTGGGTTCTTCCCTTGAAGTTATTTTTGTTTCTTAATCAAAGAGTAAGATTTTTCTTCTCTTTTGTCCGATTTCAATTATTGGGTGATTATTATTTGCATGATAATGTTTATGATTGTTTTCTTTTCATCAATTGAGATTATGATTTCATCCCCAAGCATGAACTAATTTCCTTGTTCTAGGATTATGATGATTTGATTCAAACAAACAAGCATGAGTATTGATTAATTGATCCTTTCTGAATAAATTATTTTACTTGTTGATTAATTGTTTGGCCAACTCTTGAATGTTTAAGGGGATAATTGAGATCGATCGAAGATATTATTCCTGGACTAAATTTTTTCAGGGGGTTAGATATGAATCAGAAATGTATTATCTAACCCTAGGTTTAATGAAAATAGCAAATTATCTTGGGATAGCCCTAATCTGTGAATATGAGAGTTATCAGATCTAGACCTAATCTTTACATGTTTGTTATATTTGTTAACCGCATAGTCAATTAATTGATATTATGCTTGCAAGTTTGATGAGGTGAATCCAAAATCCTAGACTTTCTTCCATATCTTTTTCTTCAAATTTAATTGTGCTTAGTTTTAATTCATCTTTTTAATTGTTTTCCTTTAGTTTATTTAAATCAAACAAATCTGGTTAGAGTGTTTAGATTTTATTTTCTGTCAATTGTGTTGCATAATAATTATTTGCCAGCTAAGTCTTCCTTGAGAGACGACTTGTGGTTAACTTGATACCCTGCAATTGATCTCGTTCTCTTGCGAGGATTATTAGACTTTTATAGGTGTTTAGTGGTCGAACACTAGGCCTGATATTACATATGTTATTTCTTGCCTGAGTATGTCTAATCCTGGAATGGTGCATTGGAATGCTTTGAAGTGGTTATTGAGATATCTGATACATTCAACTGATTATTGCTTGAAATTTTCTAAGTGTTAAAGTGGTGTAATTTTGAAAGGTTATGTTGATTCAAATTATGCCAATGATAAAAACAACCTCTTATGTTTTCACTCTGTGTGGCTCTTGTATTAGTTGGAAATCTCAGTTACAACATATTGTGGCTCTGTCTACAACAGAATCAGAATATGTGGATGTAACTGAAGTTTTAAAAGAAGTCTTATGGCAGGTCTTATTTCTGAAATTGGTTTTCTAAAACAAAATATTGTTGTATTTTCTGACTCTCAATCTGGTATTCAGCTCTGTAAGAATCAAATTTTTCATGACAGAACCAAATACATTGATGTTAGGTTTCATTTTATAAGAAATATTATTTCAAAAGGATTAATCTGTCTTGAAAAAGTGGCATCTGAATACAATCCTGCTGAAATGGGTACTAAGTGTCTACCCTTATCAAAGTTCAAAACTTTTCTAAAAGTTCTTAATTTTGACACTGGTGACTAGGCTGTCCCTTGGTGATTACCCATGGCTTGCAGGTTTACTGTGTGTTTGTGTGAAGCCCTCGATGTTCGATTTTGTACGCGTGTATTTATTGTCGTGTATCGACTATATTTTATTCGTGACTACCTTATCGCGTCATTTTGATGGATAAATGTTAATAATATTTTCGCATTTTATTCTCATTTTTATTATCTGATCAACAACTTGTCTAATTATTGATCATTTATTATTTTCTATTCTATGTTTAATGATCACTTGTTTGATCATTATTGCTATGTGTGTATTTATTAGACACCTTAGAATTTCAAGAGACCTATTGTTTTTAGTGACTTATATCCTATAGAAATAAGAATTTGATTTAGAATAAGTGATCATGAGACTTATAAGTGATTATGGGAATCACTATTAATTTTTGGAGATTGATATTATACACCTATTATCATCAATTTTGGGACAAAAAAAATATATGGATACCACATAATCAAGCCATAGTGGACGACCATGAGCAATTTTGGTATAGAAATACCTCTCAATTCTTATACACATACACAATTATACCCAAAAATCCTACACACACATTTTTTATTCATATCTTCCCACATTATTCCCACTACTCCAATATTCTTCTTAAATTTCCCCCAACACCTATTCCTCACTAACTCCTACACATTCAAACCCATATTTTGACTTGCATGTTGTTCCCATGCAAGAGACACATTTCAAGCCTACACAAAAAAATAATCTCCCTCTCCCTCCTCTCTTGTATAATCGGCCATAAGGCCTTTTTGATAACAAATTTGATTCAAAATTTCTTTCTCCATATCTCTCTAATTGCCAATTCTCCTCCTTCTCTCTAAAAATCCTCCTGCTTCTCTCTTATTCTTCTACTATCAATACTTAGTCAAACAAATACAAGAAATTCTCCTCCTCTATCCCCCTAAATTCGAACCATATCAAGACAACAAGGTAAGAAAATTTCATCTTGTTCAATCACTTCTTACTATCTTCAAACCTTCTTTCCTCTTCTAATTTTAGTTAAAATTTCATCTTGTTCAATCACTTCTTACTATCTTCAAACCTTCTTTCCTCTTCTAATTTTAGTTTGTTATTTTCTTCATTGAGGTACTTAGAGGCTCTCAACTTGAAGGACTTTAGAGACTTGAGACTATCTTGAAGAGGACTTCAAGATTTAAGTGAAGAAACAAGACTACAAGGTAAGAATTTGAGTTTGTAGCACCTTCTTCTTCTTCCCCTTAAAATTTGGAATTTTGACTCCACCATTTTCATTTTTGGAGGTTTAGGGGCTGACCTTGGAAGCTTTGTTTAAGGGTGATCAAGATAATTATTTTTGAGACCTCCTACTTGACTAAAATTCCCACTACACAAGGTAAGTGTAGTACTTGGCCATTTCTTCCTTCTTCTTTCTTCTTGCTTTAATTCTCCATTTTTCTAACTCTATTGTTTTTATATTACTTGACTTAGGGGCTGACCTAAGTGAGGTTGACATTTTAACTTGTGATCATCTCTCTCTTTCAACAAAACAACCAACTAGACAAGGTGGGTGGAAAAAACCTTTTAATCCTCTAGTAAATTTTCGAAAAAATGCATGTAGTATTTTGAATTACTTGAGATATATATATATATATATATATATATATATATATGTTTATGTAATGCATGTACATTTTAAGTTGTGAATTCCAAAATTTCTCAAGTGATGCTTAGAATTTCTAATTATTGCAAATTAGGTGCATGCATGTGCAATTTAATGAATTATGTGATGAATTCTTGTATGATATGTATATGCATGTTCATGCACTTAAAAATTCATGTTTTAATTGCCTTATAATCTGGAAATTTCGTGCATAATTGGTTAAATTATAATTTTATTGGACCTAAAATGGAAAAATGACAAATTGGTGGACTTAATTGCAAGAAAATAAAACTTAAGGGACCCCACTATAATTTTTCATTTTTGGGACTGTAATTATGTTTAAAAATGACATTTTGACAAAGTTTTAAAGGTTTGAGATAATAAAAATCAACTCTTGAAAGCCGAAGGACTAGATTGTAAAATTTTGAAAGTTTAAGGGCTAAAACTCATACCTTTCCAAAACTCCTTTTGTCCCAATTAGAGTTGTCGAAATGGACCAAAATGTAAAATACTAAACATAAGGACCAAAATAAATTTCCCTTATAAAACCCGCCACTTGGCGGGCGGGACGGGCAAAAACTGGCCGAATTTTTTAAATGAGGTGGCGGGCCGAGAAAACTGACCCCAACCCAACCCGCCTAGGCTCGGGTCAGGGTTGGGCGTGACCCCGCCCAAAATTAAAAAAATAAAAAAATAAAAAAATATTTTAATCATATTATTAATTTTAATGAATTAAATATACTAATGGATAACATGTACATATTTTATAAAAATATTATATAGACTTTTATAAGAGATAAAAATATAAAATATCAATTATACTAATTTTTTTGTCTATTTTATCTAATTTTTCTTTTTTTTTTATTTCTGGCGGGCTAGCCCGCCCCGCCAAGCCCGCGGCCTGTGGCGGGCTAGCCGTTAGGCCCGCCGCCTGGCGGCTCTTAAATACTTAACCACCCCCTACCTTGCGCTTGATGGGCGGGTTTAAGACGATGGGCCCGACCCGTTTGTGACTCTAGTCCCGATAACCCACATTTGACCTTAGTAATATTTTAAAATTGGAATCACAATTAAAGCCCATCCGGTTTGTGAGATCCAAATATTTTAAACTCGAGGCCCTAAATGACAATTTTGACAAATTTAGGACCAAAATGGGAATTTTCCAAAATATTCGACCACAAACTTTTGAAAACCTAAATCTCTGGACAATTTGGAGAATTTAGGAACTGACCTTATAATTTTCCGAGGTTGAGACAAAAACTTATTCAATTTTAACCCGATAAAGACTAGTTTTTCCAAAACGGGGCTAATTGTAAAATTTCCTTTTAACAAGGACCTCAAATTAATCATTTTCCCTATTATAGCCCTGGTACTACTGACTTATATATATTATTTATAAGTTTAGTTTTCTTAAAATTTCCCGTGACTTAACGGATCCCCTTGACCGGATAATACGCATTTCGCGGGGCGATTTCCTCGCCTAATGACCTTGAACTTACTACGGTCGGGGCTTATATCCCACCTATATTACCAAATCCACCGAAGATTAGTTATCCTCCCGATAATTAATTTCATTCAATAATTACTCCACCAATGCCAATAAACACCACGTGTAAATTTTCACATACACGTACTTGTACCGCTTTCTTGAATTGTCAAACTCGACTACCTTGTTGATATGTTATATCCGTGTATATCTACTTGCTTGAGTCAACTTGGTGTGTCGAGCTCACGTTGGAGTGGACCAGTCAGGGATGGAACTGGGCAGCACGACTGCTATTCCACTCTCCGGCCCCATCGTCCTAATCCCACCCTTGGCGGACGGAGTGTCCAACGGGAGAAGTGGGTCGTAGTACTTGAGGTATAATCGCGATTATGACAATCCGGGCCTTGCAAGCTTTACAAATACTTGTTGGATTTTCGTGCCTATGGCATGATGGAGAGGCCTTGTGCCAATGCTTGGGGAGTCATAAGGTAGAACGAAGGAATTCTTTGCCCGATCTACACGATTCTGGAGTTACTCAGACCGGAATACTTGCTTGGGTTGGCGCTACACTTAGTATTCAACCAATACTTGACTTGTTTGAATTCACACATAGTGCTTGTATGTACATGAATCTCTTTTCATCAAACTGTATAAGTATATTATTTTAGAATATCATGTTGCTTGCGAGCTGTGTGCGATACACGCATCATAACTCACACATTTTTCACATAACAGTTTTCTTATATATATATATATATATATATATATATCGCCACACTCTCACACAATCACCCATCCATTGAGAATTTTCGTCTCACTCCCTCTTGTTTTTAAACGGCCAGATGAAGATTATGTGGACGATGCAGACCAAGCCACGGAGTGATCTTTTCTGTCTTTTTTCGACTTTTGGGGATTCTGTTTACTACTATGTTGGACTTTTTTTCCTTAAGCTGTAATTTAGGGCGTAGGAACCTTTGACAATTTAAGTTATGTATTTGGGATGTAATTTTGGATACTTGATGTTTTAGACTGTAATCTGTAATTCGCTGCTACTTTACTCTGTTTTCTTTTGGGTTTATGCTTCTTGATTGACTAGACTGCTTGGTTTATTTTTGTTTAAGTTTTGATCGTGTCACGTTCCGTTGGGGCGTGATGATTTCATTGTAAGTCCAAAATTTTGGACAAATGCTTGTTTGTGCTTGTATGAATCTAACATTAAAACCCAGCTTGCTTAAGTGTTTCTTTGGTACTATAATCTATTACGTGCGGCCGATTATGGAAAAGTCCTACTAACCTCTGTGTGAGGTAGGCATCACGGCAATGATGATGACTGGAACCCTTTTACATTGTCTAATTGAATTACAATGAGCCAAAGGTGGAGATTGTTATGTTTATTGGCCCATCGCTTGGTTGGCCCATTTACTAAACAATTGAGCCCACTTATACAACAACCCAAAAGCCACCATAAGCCCAATAGTGTCCGACCCACGGGTCCCTTATTCGGACTGCGGGATCCGAATCTCAAGTCCGCGGATCCTCTTTTGTTTGATCTCAGCCATCCATTTCTATGGACTGATCTGAGCCATTCACTTGCCCTATAAAACCCTGGTACCCAAAACCCTATTCATAATCTGATGTTTTCTTTCTCTCTCCTCTCTCGAATCATCTATGATCTGCGCTATTGTCTCTCTCTCTAGAATTTTCCAGATCCTCGTTGGATCTTTGAGTGATTCTTGGGTTGGGATAGATCTGTGTGATTATTGTTTGTGTCCACCATATCTCGGTGTACAATCCTTCTTTCTTGGTGAGATTAGGGTTTCTTCGCGTTCTCGGGAATTTCTAGGGTTTTCTGTGTGATACACTTTGAGGGCTTATTTGGAGGTATTTGTGGCGAGGCTATACTGTGGTTTCATACCTTAGTTCTCTGGGTAATTTGTGGTGACTTTGTGTTGGGGTGTTCCAGTCCCTAAGCCGATTCTATTAACAATCGGTTTTAGGGTTTTATCCCAAATATTTTTTATACTTTTATTCTTGTACTTTTACTTTCAGTTTTGTGTCTAGAGTACAATTTGTATTAGTAGGCTTTTATGAGGCTGTATTCTTTCGGTACTACGTGTATCGAGCTATTCTAAGGCGGATAGATACCCAACAGTGGTATCAGAGCACCTATCCGCCTTGTCACTACAAGAAAAATACGAATAGACAACACCAAAAAGACATCGTTTTCCTGATTTTTCTGTTGTCTAATGTTTTTAACATCGGATATTTAGCAAACTGATGTCTATGAGCGGATTTTTCCGCTAATAAACATTAGTTCTACTATACCGACTTCTTAACCAATGTCTATTATAGGAATAGACATCGGGCTGTGCGACGGTTTGGAATGACGATGTCTATATATTCTTTAACGTCAATGTATAGGCAACGTTTTTAGTACCCGATGTTGATTGGCTCGAAAATTCTCTTATTTTTTAAAATAAATTGAAAATGCGAATTGCCATTTTTTGGTTCCCAAAACACGTCTTAATTCATAAATAACACTTTTATGTAATTAGCTTTTTTTTGCCCAATTTATATTAAACAAAACATAATTATTATCTGAAAATTAATTTTTTGTACTAAACCCTTTTTCCTCTCACACCATTCTTCTCCACTTAGTCATTCTGTAAAACTGGAGCTCTCTCGCAAAGCTTCTAGGAGACTCTGCGTTAACTTTTCTGGACACTCTTCTCCTACTTCGGCTCCAACCTCTGCTGCGTTAACTTTTCTGAACACTCTCTCTTGACACGTTCTTCTCTCCATTTCGATCGTTGTACCGTAAAACTTCATCCATCGTCGGTGTTCCATCATTGCTCCATAAAACTTGGACCATCGTTGGAATTTCATAGCCACCGCTGCCTCTGTTCAGCCTATGCTGCGTAGCTCATCCCAAAGTCTGCAGCTCCATAAAACTCCCGCGCCTCTGCCCTTCATCCCAAAACCAAGGTCTGCCATCCACTATATACTCTAACCCTCGTAGTTTGTCTGTTTGGTTATGAGATCTTAGTACTAATGAGATGGTTTAATTCATAGTTTTTAATCTGAATTTATTTAGTTTGCTGCTCCTTATTTTCTAGGGTTTGAAATTGACTTTATTAAATTTGTGCTCTGGATTTCGTTTAGTTGAGAACACATTCGGTAAGGAGAACATTGACAAATACGTGGTCAGAAATTGTAGCTTTCAAATGGACGAAAATTCTATTTTGATTACTTATTATCTCTACTCTTTCGCCTGCCCCATCCCTTTCCTCCGATCCAAACCCTAACCCTAATCGCCCTTATTTCTACGCCCACTCCCGATTTCGCCACCCCTAACCAATGTTTTAGACGAGGATACCTACGTCAGAGTCATCGAGAAGAATATCGAGCGAGACTTCTTTCAAGACATCCCCAAGCTGTGTGATCGCCTCGACTGGCTGCAGGCTGTTTGAACCCATGACCCTGTGCTCATCTGAGATGCCCAACTTAATATCATCGAACGCCGTCACCTGCAGAAAGGTGGAGACTCCACTGCTGACGGAATTTTGGTTTAATTCTTTAAAGGTGACATTTAGTTAATCATTTCAGTGTAGTAGAATGTCAAAATCAAAACAAAACAAGAATTAAGATTGTGATTACCCTGTCCAAGAATTAAGATTCCAACGCGTAAAGAGCGAGAGAATGTGAGTTAGTTTTTCTTCAACCAGATTTCAAATGGATTTAACCAACAATTCGCTGGTAAATTGTTTATTTTTTTAATTATCGATGTATTTATGCAATTCATATGAATGTGTGTTGTCCAAGCGACTGATTTTGGTTGTTGATATAGTTGTTAATTGTTTTCGATGAGAAGCATGGTTCGAGCAATTTGAGATTTTCAGAAAAAATCTGCGCGTTTGTGATTCCGATTGTAGCAATAATTGAGGCGTTGATTTTCGTCGTTTCTGGCTATTTCGATTACCACAGGTCGAGTAATAGCAAGAAATCGCGCTATGGTTACCAGGAGATTGTTTGACTCTATGAGGAATCTCGATGTAAAGTTATTCTTATGGTGTACTTTTTCTGTTGTATCTGAATAATGATTTTTTTCCTTGCTTGTTAACTTTCTTATTGAGTTTGGAAACTACTTTTTCTATTACTTTTGCAGTTACTCTAAATGAAGTGGAGGCATTGCATGAGTTGTTCAAGAAGTTAAGTAGTTCGATTATTGATAATGGATTGATTCAAAATGTCTTCACAGGTTTATTATGACCTGGTAATCCATCAAATGACATTGATTTGGATTTCATGGAGTTGTCTTCTACCGAATCTTATTTAGACTTTTGGAAAATTTACAGGTTGACAATCTGTTTGCTTGCAAGATATGGTCGGCTTTTTACATATCTCCAAGTTAACTGAATTTTGTTTGGATTATTAGTATTATGGGTTTTTTCAAATTTTTAAGTTTGTTTTCTTTGGGCGTTTAACAAAAGCCTATTTTTGGATGTTTGCAAAATTGCATTTCCTGTGAGGAAAAATAACCTTATCATAACACTGTTTCTTTTTTCTTTAAAGTATTTGGTTTCTAGAAATGGATATGGTTCATCTGGGTGTATTTTCCCTTTTTGGTTACTAAACATATGTAAGTAGAGTTGAGTGGTGCATGTTCTCCAAAAACAGTTATTGAAATGCTGGAGATAGTTCATGTAATGTTATATTGCTATTCTGTTGGAACACGTGCTAACTCATATGTCTACAAATTGAATTTGGCAAAGTAGTCCAATTGCTAGAGATCTCAAGATGCTAACATGTTGCCAAAGAATTGGTTTGATCAACCAAGTTCTCGAGTTTCCTTTAATTATGTCTTTTTAGAACTTATTAAATTTTTTAAGGACATTATTTTGTTAAAAATAAATCCTAAATTAGATATGAAATTAGTATTAACATATATGGAGAATATCACAGTGGAGTTGGAAAGAAATGATAGAAAATTAGGCATAATAGAAAAAACAGAGAGAAAAGGCACTCTACCACTTACCAGCATATAAACAATTCAAAATCTAATTCATTAACATAACCAAACTAGACCTATCAATGCTCTAGAGAAGAGCTACAAGGAATAGTGTTATAGCTAACTTTGGTTTTTCATAATTGGCAAGTGATCAGTATTAGAGATTCTAACAGTTGCTTTCGGGAACAAGCAAGTTGCAAACGATGGTATACCTATAATGAGTACACCCTCTAGTAATGATCCTCTGCTAGCAAACAACTCTCCCCTCACAATGGCTTCTCTTAAATCGTGTTACCTTCAAATGCCTCGGTATTTTTCCTACTTTTATTTTCTTTTATGCGCCGTAGTTTAAAGAAATCAGATTTAGTAGTCGTAATTTGTTGTCGTCAAGTTTTCTTTCGCGCAAGAAGCCGTTGAAATGTAGCTGTTAGAGATGTTCATGTTTAGCAAGCAAGAACTAGCAATTTGACCATTTTTACTCTCATTTTATAGTTTATCATTCAGTCTTTGGATTTAGTTTTTTTTTTCTATAGAACTGCTGAAATTTTAATTTAATGTGTTAGTTGTGGCTATTAGTCTCTTACAAGCCTTTCATATTGTTGCTTTAGCCGAATCTGGAATGAAACCTGGTTGTCAAATTTTTTTTACAAGCCTTGAAATTACGAGCTTTTTGTGAAGCAATCCTTAAACATGGAGATGGCTAGTAATGGCACGGGTATAAATCGTTACGTGTCCAGAAACAGTTAAAAATGTTTTTTCGACAAATATTTAGTAAAATATTTGCATGTTATGATTCCAGGAGGCTGGTATAGACTGGATACTTCATCTAGATACTGATGAGTGATGAATTGATGCATCCAGCTGATGTAAGTAACAAAATCAGTTGGGTTATGTGTCAATGTGCTAGTTAGTGTTTTGTATACTGATGGACTGGATAATTGGTTGCTATTTTATCTTCCCACCATGTGCTAGTTAGAAAAACTGATGCTGGGTTTGCAGGCTCAAGGTATTGTGATATTTAAACATCTTTTGTTTCTTTGTTATAAGAGTGGTGCTATATCAGTGTTGCTTGCTCTGCAATCCCATAGTGTCACCTAGTTTTGTACGCTCTTTCTTGAAGATCGTCCATATTGCACTTTGATAAAATCAATTTTTCATTTTTCTGATTGTGTGTCAGGCATTCAGGGAAAATTAATTTTGGTGGTTGTTTCCGTTAAACCTTGTTCGGCATCATTTAAATCCAACATCATTTACTGTACGACACTTTTAGTGGAGTTTTGCTTTATATTGGTGAGTAAAAGTTGAATATGTGTTTGGATTATTAAATTGAAATAGAAAATTTAATGGTTTGAAAATTAGAATTTGTTTAGCTAAGTGCATTTTTGGTGTTTTTGTTATGAAGATATGTGATTAAACATAAAACTGTATGTTCTGAGTGAAATCAGTTGCATGATATATATATATATATATATATATATATATATATGTGTGTGTGTGTGTGTAATAATTCTAGAAGTTAGTTGAAGCAACTTTATTATTTTGTATATTTAATTAAAACATGAAGGAAATCAAAATCTAACCATTCTGAAATCCCATTAGGCTCAGAATTGGTTCTCTTTTAGCAATGTTTTATTTATTTATTAATTAATTATTATTATTATTTTGGAATATATGAATAGAACCTCCTGTGTATGTAGCTTCATTTGTTAATTAAGGTGGCCGAATGAAATGAAGTTTTGTAATGTCCCTGTCAGATTCAGCATCGCTGTCCTTAAGAGGAAATAGGTATGGGGCCAGCTTGCTTGTTATGGAATTATCTGAGAAGATGTGGTGCATCTGATTTTTTGCTTCCACTCTGTGCTGAAGTTGCTCGTTTTTCTATTGCCGCCATTGTTGGTTGCATGTGCCAGCTAGTCGTCAATGGTCAGTCCCTTTTCATCCTTTTATTTTGCTCGCTTAGAGGATTTGGCAGCTTGAATGCTTTTTAATACATTATAATGGTCCAAAAAAGGCATCATATGCTTAAATATATTGATTAGTATTTCAGTTTGATTTTGCGCTTTCTATGCTTGTTTTTTATTTCTTTTATAAATTTCAGGCTTCGTGCGGAGCAGGAGTTGTTGGAAACCCTACCAATACTGCATTTCGTTCCAAAACTAGCATGACCTACGATTTCGGCTTCTAGCAAGGACAAGTTCTTCGGACCAACTTGGACATGAAAATAAGCTCGAGTCAACTTACCTCTATATTTAGCGGAATACTGCCCAAGGTTTTAGCTACTTTATGATATTCAGGGATGAAATCTTTGATTCAATAATTTGTTTGAGCTCTTCAGTTAATTTTACATTTACAAAACTGTGTGAAAAATTTGCTAGGTTTTGAAGGGTTGTTTGTCGTGTGTATGGTGAAATAGTGACAGAAGTACTCGTGTGTATATTATTTTGGCCTTTATGTATACTCGTTGTGCACATTTTGAATGGATTGCTTAATGTAAGTTATATTTGTTAATTTTGATTGTAATTAATCGTTGGTTGATTTAGCTTGGTGAATATTGGTACTATTGCCGTTAATTACAGGGGAAATGAAATCAGTTTAAATTGATGTTAAACAAACATCATCTGTTATAAAATGATGTATTAAAGTATATCGACAACGGTTATTTTAATATAGATATTGGTTTGGAACCTGAGGTCATTTCGTAACTAACTGAACTGAAACAACAACGCTTATAACCCATTGTGGTTTCAAGAACCAACATCGGTTAATCACCGATATTAACAAATGATGTTATTGTAGGAAACAACATCGGTGGAAAACCGTTGTTAAATAATGCACGCTTTAACAACATGGGGATTAACATCGTTTATGATTCCTAATAAACATCATTTTTCAACCGATGTTGTTTCACGAATTGACAGCGGTTTTAAACCGATGTTGAAAACTCCCTATTTAACAACAGGGGTTTCAACATCGGTTTTTTTCTTCTTTAGACATCGGGTAAAAACCGATGTCTATGTCCATTTTTCTTGTAGTGTGTGGTGGGTTGGTGCTTCTGGTTCTTGAGCTTTCTTGGTGATTTGTGGCTCCTGGTATACTTGGTCGTGGTGAGAACCCAGGACTTGCTCCTTGTTGTAAGGCTCTCTCTCTCTCTCCATTTTCTCTTTATCCTTACTTCAGTACTTAGTCTAGGGAAACCCTTAGCACTATGCCGCTTGACCCTGTGCCTTGAGTGCAGTGGAATCCTGAGGTGCGAGGGGGATCCACCCGTTCTTTGAAAAAAAATCTGTTGATTTTGGTTTCTTGGACTCTGTGTGGTCCTGTGCTGCCTTTCTTATTTATATTGCTCTGTGCTGGACTCTGTGTGGTCCTCTGATTGTCCCTTACTATTTTTGTTGTTATAATTGGACTCTGTGTGGTCCACTTACCTGTTGTTTTTGTTGTTCTACTTGATAATTGTGATACTTTCATCTGTGTTGTATTCTTTGTGATATTCTGTGTGAAATTATCTGTGAATATGGCTGGTGTGTCTGGTTATCATATTGAGCCTTTTAATGGGAAAATTGATATTTCAATCTGGCAACAAAAATGAAGGGGATTTTAATTAAACAAAAATGTTTTAAAGCTATTGATCAAAAGTACACTGATAAAGATACTCCTGAAATAAAATCTGAGCTTGATGAATTTGCTTACTCATCCATTATCCTTAACTTTTTTGATGTTGTTTTAAGAAAAATTGGCAAGTTAACAACTGCCAATACCCTTTGGGATAAATTGCAAGAACTTTACACTGAAACTTCTTTGCCTTCCAAAACTATAAAAAAAACGTTCTTTAGGGTTCTTCCATATCGATCGTTTTCCGTTGCCAAATTCCGGTGGCTCCATGACGGAGCCACTCTTCGTCGGACTCACATCCAACTATCTCCTTTAGAATGCAAGAACGCGGCCCTCAACCTCTCCTCCGTCGTCGACAGCGCACGCAGCCGATCAAGGCATCTTAGGTGACAGACTGATGCATGGGTCATCGGATCGTCATCTACAACAACATAATACACGACCACAGCATGCAGACTCCTTGGAGAACTCAGTGCACGCATCGTCTTCCTCCACACAGCAGTAGATCCTTGCCGCCAACGGACATCCACCTGCACCCGCACCTGGTCCGTCTTCTTTTTATGGTTTGACGTGGAATTTTCTCCCGCCCAAATCCTCCAGTCCTCCGGCGATTCCACCGTCGACAGCTGTTGCACCATTGCGCAGCGTTCAGGGGTCGTGGCCTCTTCACCTTGGCATCTGGCTGTCATGGTAGATGGTTCAAGGGGGGCGCCCCCCCATCACAAGTCACAGCCGCTGGGGTGGCCTCCTTTACCCCCATGGCTGCCTATTGCCATGGGGGGCCCGGCCCCTCTAAGGAGCCTCATGAGGGGTTGGCGGTTGTCCTCTCCTCTAGGACAGCCCCCTCCCAGGGGGGTGATGGCCCCTGGGCCAATCTTTGCCATCCTCAACCTCCCACGGATGCCACTCAACATGCTGGAAACTCCACCTACATGGGCTCCCCCTTGCATCAAACCCCCGACATTCGGCTCATAACATTGGTCCTCAATTTAAACAGGTCAATTCTTTTGCAAAGGTGGTGTCGGGAAATCCCCATCCTTTGAATTCTGCTTTTCCATAGGCCCCAGGTAATATTGCTTCATTTACCCATATGGTTTCTGGAAAAAAAACGCATTTTATCCCTAAACAGGTTAGGAAAGGGGATTATTATTTAGTTACTATTGACGAAAATGCTTACCAACAACGCCTCACTGAATTTTCGTATTCTTTGATCGGGCGGGTTATTTTGGGGAAAGGTAATAAGCCACGGGCTACTATGCTTTTGCACAAAAGGCTTTCCGAGCTATGGGGTATTAAGAAAGACTGGAAACTAATTTCCTTGGGCAAGGAATTTTTTGTGTGAAATTGTTTCATGCGCAGGACCATGCACGTGCTCAACTACGTACCACTTGGGCGCTTAACCCGGGGACTATTCGACTCACTCCATGGGTCCCGAATTTCAATCCTTATAAGGTGCAAACTTCGGTGGCCAGCATTTGGGTTCGCATCTTCGAGCTCAGTTTGGAATACTGGGATCCCAATACCATCCTGGGGATTGCCAGTGCTATTGGAAATCCATTGCAAATTGATCATCGTTCGCTTGATGGTTCTCTGGGACATTTCGTTTGGGTATTGGTTGATATTGATCTTGCTAAGTCGTTGGAGGGCCACATCATGGTGGAACGAGTTGGCCAGTGTTCTTTTGTGTCAGTCAGTTATGAGAAACTCCCAGAGTTTTGTTCAAGGTGTAGTGTTACGGGACACTCGATGGCTTCTTGCCGTCTTAACACCGCGGGAAACCCGGCTACAAAAAGGCGCGCATCCCCGGCCAAAGGCGTTCAGGTGCAGCAACACGCCGTAATTGATTCGATAAGGGCACTCCAGGGTTCGAAAAGTTTATCGTCCTGTGCAGCAGGACAAGGGCAAGGTCGTTGATGACTCAATGGGAAATACGAGTTCGGCTATGCGTGCAGGCTCTCCTACCTGCGCGATAGTCACTTGCCCTAAGGATATCCATCTAGGTAACATTTTTGAAGCTCTTGCTTCAGGTGACACCCCCGATCAACCGTCGGCAGACTCTCAGTCCGATTATCCTGCAAGGGAACTGGTCCCCAAGGCCTCTACTACCAATACCGGCCCCATCTCAACTATTCTGCCTCTTACGATTCAGTATTCATTGGAGAAGCCCATTCGGGCTCTCAGTCGCGCCTCTGGGACAACTCTCTGGACTCGGCAAAATCAAGATTAATCCAGAGCGTTAATAAGGGTCCATCACCAGCAATTCATGACGCATCTTTGTTGAGCGGATCGCCCAGGGCCGAATGAGTTAGATTGTGCAGCTTCAAAGCGATGGGCACTATGCAGATGAAGTGGCCAATTCGCAGTCATCAGATTCTGCAGCACACCACACTCCCATTTTTATCGTGCGGTCATCACAGGCGCCACCCCCACCATCGTCTCAATGAATTGCATCTTCTGGAACATCCGGGGGATAGGGAACATTGCCTCTCGTAATGTTCCTAAGGCGTTATGTCAATAAACATAAACCTTCCATTCTAGCTATTTGTGAGCCTAAAGTGGACATTTCATCGATTTCGGATTCTTATTAGAGTAGTTTGGGATTGAGGTTCGTGGCTCAGAGTTTCCGGGCTAACGGATGCCCAGACATTTGGGTATTCTGTGATGCTGGCATTTCAGTCCATAGTCAGGTTTGGTCCTCCTCTCAATGTATTATTCTGCAAGTTCAATTTGGTTCTATGGTTTTTCATATTGGTTTTGCTCATGGTTTGTGTGATCATATTGCTCGGCGTGCGCTTTGGTTGGAATTGAGGAATTTGGGTCTTACTGATCTGCTGCTTATTGGGGATTTTAATGATGTATTGGGACATCATGAGCGCTCTGGCAGTGGTGTTGTATCCCAAGCATCTTGTCAGAACTTCAGGGACTTCTTGGAGGATGCTAGTTTATTTGCGGTGCCGACTACGGGGAATTCATTTACTTGATGCTCCCTTCGAAGGCCTCTATCCCTTCTTCAGGCTAAGTTTGATCGAGCCCTAGCAACTTGCCAATTCTTCTCCTTTTGGCAAGTTATTAAAGGTTTAGTTCTTCCTCGCATTGGATCCGATCACCACCCTATTTTGGTTTCATGTTCTTCTTCCATTAACAAGGGTCCGGTTCCGTTTCATTTTCAGCACATGTGGATTCATCATGATTCATTCCAGGACATTGTTAAGGCCTCTTGGGCTCTCCCATACGCGTCGCCCACCCCTCTGCTGCGTGTCATATGGAAACTCAAGAGTCTGCGACAGACAATTAAGGTTTGGAATAAGGAAGTCTTTGGGGATGTTAATCGTCAGGTGGAAAGGCAGATGGAGTTGGTTCGTCAGATTCAGACAGATATCAAGTCCGAAGGCTTCACTGAAGCGCGCCGTGACATGGAGCTTGATGCTCAAAATGCGTTGTCTCGTACATTGCTAATGCAATCCGATTTCCTACAGCAGAAAGACCGCTCGACTTAGTTAAAGGATGGGGACCGCAACACGGCGTTTTTCCATCGCTGTTGTCAGATTCGGAATGGACGTTCGGGTATACAGGATCTGATGGTCGATGGTAGTTACTTAGATGATCTGGTTGTTCTTGGAAATCATATAATTTCCTTCTATACGGACCTCTTCGTGGACACGGGACACACTAGTTCGGATTACACTTTGGTTGACCAGGTTATTTCTCCAACGGTTAGCACGGTTGATAATGCTCACTTGACGGCTATTCCTTCGGATTTAGAGATAAAAGAGGCGGCATTTAATATGGGTTTGGACAATTCTCCGGGCCCGGACTGTTTCAACGGGAGGTTCTACCAGCACTCTTGGGACGTTATTTCTGAGGATGTGGTGGCGGTAGTCCGATATTTTTTCGTTACTGTATCCTTTCCGGCAGGATTGAATGCTAGTTTTATGGCATTTATCCCAAAGACTAAGGAGGCGAACGCGATTGCGGACTTTAGGCCGATTGTTATGAGTAATTATCTTTTTAAGATCATCACCAAGATTCTGGCAACTCGATTGGGCTCTATCATTTCTTCTTACTTGTCTCCTACACAGTTTGGATTTATCCCGGGCAGGCAGATTCACGACTGTATTGTTTTGGTTTCGGAAGGCTTCAATATTTTGCAGGGACATAATGATGCCAATATGATTTTAAAGATTGATATCCACAAGGCATTTGATACTGTTAATTGGGGTTTTCTAATACACGTTTTACGTTGCTTTGGTTTCTCAGAAGTGTTCGTTCACTGGATTAAAATTATTCTTCGATCTTCCGAATTTGATCCTTCCGAATGGGTCGCATGTGGGTTACTTCCGCTTTCGAGGGGTTAGGACAGGGGATCCGTTATAACCTCTTCTCTTTTACATCGCGGAAGACGTGATGAGTAGATTTATTGATGAGGCGGTCACCCGGAATCAGCTTCAGCCATTCATGGCGCCTAAGCAGATCATTTTTCCCTCATCTATTATGTACGCGGATGATATTGTGATTATGTGCGGGGCCTCGACGATGAATGCACGCTCTATTATGCAGATTCTCAATCTCTATGCTGATATATCGGGTCAGATCTTCAATCCTCACAAATCTAAGGTTTATTTTGGCAGCCTGGTTTCTAATCATGTGCGGGGTCGTAATCAGACGATTACAGGTATTCATATTGGGGCCTTCCCAACGGTCTATTTAGGCGCCCCCATCTTCAAGGGCGCGCCTAAGGTGGCAAATCTGCAACCGATTTTTTATAAGATTATTCTTAAGTTTAGAAGGTGGAAAGGGACATCTCTGTCTATTGTTGGTCGCGTGTGCTTGGTAAATTCGGTGATTACCAGTTCCTTTGTGCATATGATGATGGTTTACAAGTGGCCTAGAACATTGTTACTGCAAATGGAAAAAGCCATGCGTAATTTCATCTGGACTGATAATGTCAACTCTAAGGGGTCTATGGTGGTTAACTGGAATCGTTGTTGTATGCCCCGGGCTGAAGGTGGACTGGGCGTCCGTTCCATTGATGTTGCCAACAATGCATTCCTTATGAAGATGGGTTAGAAGATTATGAATTCAAACTCTTTGGTCTACAACACCATTAGAAAACATTTTTTGACATCTGATGGATCTCCACGCCGTTCTTTCATCCCCTCTTCCATCTGGAGTGGGATTCGGCCTGGGATTTTGGGTTTCTTGGAGGACTCTTGCTGGATCCCCGGATGTAATTCCGTCATTTTATTTTGTCTTGACAACTGGTTGGGTTACACTATTGCCGATAGGATTGGTATTTTGCAGGAGTACAGGCATCTATTTTGGCATCGCATCTTGGATTACTTTTATGACGGGTCTTGGCACTTCACTTTCTCGTTCATAGAGGCATATTTAGATCTGGTCCGGGATATTGTTAGAGTCCCCATCATTTCGGCTTCAAAGGATACCCGCGCCTGGTTACATTTTGAGGATGGGATTATCACTTCGAAGTCAGCTTACTCCTACATGCGCCCTCACTCCCCGGTGGTTCAATGAGGTTCCTGGATTTGGTCACCTCACATTACGGAACGACATTTGATTGTGGCATGGAGAGCCATCCATAATAGACTGGGTATTAGATGTTCTGCGTCTGCGGGGTTCCTTCACAGGCCCCTCGGTTTGCGGGCTTTGTTGTGCAGATACTGAATCTATGGACCATTTGTTCGTCTCTTATGTTTTTTCAGGGGCCCTCTGGCGGTGGATTTTTGACTCTTTTGATATCCGCTATTTTATGGCTCATAGCTTTAATGAATTCCTGGTGCGTTTAATGAGTTTCCATTTCAGTGAGCAGGTGGCTTTCTTATGGAGAGTTGCAGTGTTATCCAGTATTTGGCTCATCTGGCAGATCAGGAATGACTTGACCTTCAATGACAAGAATTGGACTGTGGAGGCGGCCATCCTACACCCTCGTGTTCTAATTCTGGAGTCTGCTTCCTTAGACCGGGGTTGCATGCATAATGATCAGCATGACCTTTTTATTCTCCGCAGACTTTGTGTTGTTGGGCGTCAAGGATAGGATCCAAAGATTGTGCAGGTTACTTGGCAAAAACCTTTGCCGGGCTGGATCAAAGTCAACACGGACGGCAGTGCTTCGGGGCCGCCTGGGCGTCTCACAGCTTCTGGGGGTTTTTGAAACTGCAGAGGCTTCTTTCGCGGTTGCTTTGTGGAACAATGTGGTTCGGAATTTGCTTTTGAGGCAGAGTTGTTGGCGGCCATGAGGGCTATTCATTACGCTTTTGCGAAGGGCTGGACTCAGCTCTGGCTGGAGTCGGATTCAGTTTATGTGGTCGAGTTGCTGCGGAAAAGATCCGCAAGGGTGCCTTGGCGCCATCTTAGCATGTGGCGTTACACTCTGCACCTTCTTTCCCAAATGGATTTGGTGGCCTCTCATATTTTTTGGGAAGGCAATCGGGTGGCGGATATACTTAGCAACACGTCGCACGCTGCAATGTACTGGGGAGCGCCTCCAGTGGACATTGTTTCGTCTCTTACTCAGGATTATGTTGGTCAGTCTAACTATAGGTTTGTTAACTAGTGCGTCCCGGCTTCAGGTTTCTTTTCCCATTTTGGACGTTTTTTTATGGGGGGTACTCTTTTTCCTTCTAAGATTTTTCTCACAAGGGTGGGTTTTACCTTGGAAAGTTTTAACGAGGCCCCAACCATTCAGCCATCTGGTCGGCTTGTGACCATTTCATTATCATTTATGACTTTGTTTCCAGGCTTTCTTTCGGTTACCTGATCAGCCTGTGATCAAGACAACTCTTTTTCATTTTTATATATATTCAAATTTATTCAAAAAAACTCTTTCTACCGGAAAAGATTTTTAGATTTAAACTTGATCTCACTAAGGATATGGATGAGAAATTGGATGTTTTCACAAAATTGATACAAGATATTAAACTCACTGGTGATAAAAACATTGATGATCATACTCCTATTGTGTTGTTGAATACCATTCTTGATTCCTATGCTGATGTTAAGTCTGCCATTAAGTATGGTAGAGATTCTATAACTTTAGATACTGTGATTAATGGCCTTAAGAGTAGGAAATTGATCTTCAAATATCTAAGGGGAATGAACAGGGGTCAGGGAAAGTGATGCATGTTAGGGGTAGAAATCAGAATAAGAAAAATGGGAATAATAACAACAACAAATTTGGAAGAAAGAGAGGCAAAAGCAGAGGGAGGTCTAGTTCTAGACCTAAGAACAATAGAAAATGTTAAAACTGTGGTGAACATGGTCATTACATCAAAGAGTGTACTAAAACCAGGAATAACCAGAACAACAATCAAAACAATAACCAAAACAACAAAAACCAAACCAATGACTCTGTGAACTTGACTACCGGCAATGATCATATGGGTGATGTGTGTTATGGTGCATGAGTTGCATGATTCTGTGAATGTTGTGCCATCAAATGCTTTCTGTGAGAATGATTGGCTAATTGACTCTGCTTGCACATATCACATGACACCTTTTAAACATTTGTTTGCCTCTTATGCTCCTATACAAAATGGACCAGTTTCCATGGCTAATGATAAAAAGTTTCAAGTTATTGGTGTTGGTACTGTGTGCTTGAAACTTGATACTGGTTATGTTTTGACTTTGAATGATGTAATGCATGTCTCTGACTTGTCTAATAACTTGGTATCATGTGCTATGCTTGAGTATGATGGTTATAAGGGAAGATGGGGAAAGGGTTTGATGAAAATCATGAAAGGTTCCCTTGTTATTGCTAAAGCTGAAAAGAAGAGAAACATGTATGTTTGATATGTTGATTATGTTCCTTGTATGCAAAATTATGTGAACAATGTGAACTCTGTGACCAACTTGAACTCTGTGAATGACAAACTTTGGCATAAAAGACTTGGTCATATTAGTTCTAAGGGTCTTGAACATATGGATAAAGAAGGTTGTTTTGGTAATGATAAACATACTTGTATGCCTTTCTGTGACTCTTGTGTGTATGGAAAAAGAGTAAGCTTCCCTACTTCCACTTACCCCAAACAAACTTCTTGCAATGATATTCTTGAATACTTATAGGCTGATGTTTGGGGTCCTGCTAGTGTTCCTACCCATGGTGGGAACATATATTTTCTATCTGTGATTGATGATTTTTTCAAGAAAAGTGTTTGTGTTTCTTTTGAAAAACAAGTCTGATGTTTTTGAAAAACTTCAAAATTGGAAAACCTTGATAGAAAATCAAACTGGAAAAAGGATTAAGTATTTTAGAACTGATAATGGGTTGGAATTCTGTAACCAACTCATTGATCAACTATGTGTTGAATCTGGCATTGTAAGGCATAAATCAGTGCCTTACACCCCTTAGCAAAATGGTGTTGTTGAGAGGATGAACATAACTCTTTTGGAAAGGGTGAGAAGTATGTTGAGTACATCCGGTCTTTCCAAAAAGTTCTGGGGAGAAGCTGTTCATACAGTTGCTTGTATGATAAATAGATCACCTTCTGTACCTTTGAAAGAAAAATGTCCTGAACTTGCTTGGTCTAGTAAACCTGTGGACTTTTCAAATTTAAAAATTTCTGGTTGTTCAGCCTTTGTCCATCAAAAGGTTGACAAACTTGATCCAAGGTCTTTAAAATGTGTTTTTTTGGATACCCTGATGGGGTTAAAGGGTACAGACTTTGGTCTAAATTTGAAAATGGTTTCAAAGTGATCATTAGTAGGGATGTTGTTTCTAATGAACATAAGTTCCCTTGCCTTGATGTTTCTAAAAATGTTTTTGAAACTCAAAACCCCAATGTTCCTAATAAGGTGGAGCTTTCTAATATTCCTTCTAGTTCTGTGAATGATAATTCTGATATGATTGATGCTGAGCATGATCCTGTGAATGGTAATGATGTGCACAATGATATTGAGAATGATAATGTTGGCATGCATGACAATGTGCATGATGATTTCCCTCTAGTTGACAATGAACAGAATAATGAGCATGTTGATAATGATAACTTGAATGATTATGTGTTAACTAGAGATAAAAGTAGAAGAAACATTAGAATTCCTAATAAGTTTGTTGATTTTCACTTAACTTCTTATGTGTTCTTTGTGTTTGAATCAATTGAGAATTCTGAGCCTAAAACCTACTCTGAAGCTATGAAATCTATTAACTCTGTGAAATGGATGACTGCTATGCAAGATGAAATGACCTCTTTGCATATTAATAATACCTGGAAACTTGTTCCTAAACCTGCTAACTATTCTATTGTAGATAGTAAATGATTGTTTAAGGTTAAACAAGAATCTGAAGGTATTAGATACAAGGCTAGACTAGTAGTCAAAGGTTTTACTCAGAAATAAGGAATTGATTACACTGAGATATTTGCTCTCTGTTTTGAAGTTTGTATTTGTGAGAATTATGCTAGTTTTAGTAGCTCGGTTAACTCGGGAACTAAAGCAACTTGATGTTAAAACTTCTTTTTTACATGGTGATTTGGAAGAAAAGATATTCATGAAACAACCTGAGGGTTTTGAAGATAAATCCAAACCTAACCATGTATGCTTGTTGAAAAAGTCTTTGTATGGTTTAAAACAATCACCTAGACAATGGAATAAGAAATTTGACCAATGCATGCTTGATTTAAAATTCTGTAGAAGTCCATATGATCATTGCTTATATTTTAAACTTGATGCTAAGTCTCCTGTTTTTCTGCTGATATATGTTAATGATATGCTTTTGACTGGTCCATGCATTAAGACTGTTGACTATGTGAGAAATTGCTTAAGTGCTAAATTTGACATGAAATTCTTAGGTGATGCTAAGAAGATTCTTGGTATGAATATTGATAGGGATAGAAATAACTATGTGATTTATCTTCATTAATCTTCATATATTGAAAAGGTTTTACAAAAAAATCCTATGAGTGCAGCAAAATATGTTAATGTCCCACTTGCTTCTCATTTTATGTTAAGTAGGGATCAGTCTCCTAAAACTGAGCCTGAAATACTTTCTATGCAAAACATTCCTTATGTTAATGCCATTGGATCTGTTATGTACTTAATGGTTAGTACTAGGCCTGATATTGCATATGTTGTTTCTTGCCTAAGTAGATTTATGTCTAATCCTGGAATGGTGCATTGGAATGCTTTGAAGTGGTTATTGAGATATCTGAGACATTCAACTGATTATTGCTTGCAATGTTCTAAGTGTGAAGTGGTGTAATTTTGAAAGGTTATGTTAATTCAAACTATGCCAATGATAAAGACAACATAAAATCAAGAACCTCTTATGTTTTCACTCTGTGTGGCTCTTGTATTAGTTGGAAATCTCAGTTACAACATATTGTGGCTCTGTCTACAGCAGAATCAGAATATGTGGTTGTAACTGAATCTTTAAAAGAAGCCTTATGGCTAAAAAGTCTTATTTCTAAAATTGGTTTTCTAAATCAAAAGGTTGTTGTATTTTCTTACTCTCAATCTGGTATTCAACTCTGTAAGAATCCAGTTCTTCATGACAGAAATGTTAGATTTCATTTTATAAGAGATATTATTTCAAAAGGATTAATCTGTCTTGAAAAAGTGGCATCTGAATACAATCATGTTGATATGGGTACTAAGTGTCTACCCTTATTAAAGTTCAAAACTTTTCTAAAAATTCTAAATTTTGATATTGGTGACTAGGCAGGTTGTCCCTTGGTGATTACCCAGAGCTTGCAGGCTTACTGTCTGTTTGCTTGTAAGTCCAAAGTTATTGGACAAATGCTTGTTGTGTGCTTGTATGAGTCTAACATTAAAACCCAACTTACTTAAGTGTTTGCTGGTATTATAATCTACTCTGTGCTGATTATTGTAAAGTCATACTAAACTCTGTGTGAGGTAGACATCACATCAATGATGATGATTGGAACCCTTTTACATTGTCTAATTGAATTACAATTAGCCAAAGATGGAGATTGTTATGTTTATTGGCCCATTTTTTGCTTGGCCCATTTACTAAACAATTGAGTCCGCTTATACAACAGCCCAAAAGCCACCATAAGCCCAATAGTGTCCGACCCACGGGTCCCTTATTCGGACTGCGGGATCCAAATCTCAAGTCCGCGGATCCTCTTTTATTTGATCTCAGCCATCCATTTCTATGGACTGATCTGAGCCATTCACTTGCCCTATAAAACTCTGGTACCCAAAACCCTAATTCATAATCTGGTGTTTTCTTTCTCTCTCCTCTCTCGAATCATCTCTGTTGTGTGCTCTTGTCTCTCTCTCTCTAGAATTTTCCAGATCCTCGTTGGATCTAGTGATCCTTGGGTTGAAATACAGATATGTGTGATTAGTGTTTGTTTCCACCATATCTCGGTGTACAATCCTTCTTTCTTGGTGAAATTAGGGTTTCTTTGGGTTCTAGGGAATTTCTAGGGTTTTCTGTGTGATACACTTTGAGGGCTTATTTGGAGGTATTTGTGGCGAGGTTGTACTGTGGTTTCTTACCTTGGTTCTCTGGGTAATTTGTGGTGACTTTGTGTTGGGGTGTTCCAGTCCCTAAGCCGAATCTATTAATAATTGGTTTTAGAATTTTATCCCAGATATTTGTTATACTTTTATTCTTGTACTTTTACTTTCAGTTTTGTGTCTAGAGTACAATTTGTATTAATAGGCTTTTATTTTGTCTGTATTCTTTCGGTACTACGTGTATCGATCTATTCTAAGGCGGATAGATACCCCAGCGATTTTCAACCAAAAGAGGAATGGCAGGCGGGTTTGGAGCAGGTTTGGTCAAATCCAGGATTCTCCCCGGCCCGCCTCAAGAATTGCCCCGCCCCGCTTCTAAACCCATCGGGGCGAGTCTAGACCCGTTAGACCTGCCAATATATTTTTTAAATTGCAATAATTTATTTTTCGTATTTGTAGCCAATCAAAAGCAATCCAATATCGATAGGTCAAAAAAATATAATTATCCAACTTATTACTACGTTTTACAACTATTTAGCTACTATTATTAGGATTTTTTGAGGAAAAAAATACTACTATTAGATCTTGCAACAAGACTAACTAATACTCAAAATAAATATTCAAAGTACAATATTATTACAAGATGTTATAGTGGTAAACTAATATCAATACAACACTCAAATCTAAAAGTAAATAACACAAAAATATATAAATACATATTCAAAAATATATAAAAATAAATATGGCGGGGTGGGTCCTATTGGACTGGGGCCAAACCTCGGGGGTTTTCAAGTTTTGGACCGGACCCACCTAAGACCCGTTTAACCAGGTTTAGAACGCCCCGATTTAGGGCGAGTTTGATGTAAAGGCCGCCCATTGCCATTCCTATCAACTGATTCACGAGAATTAATTAGGTTTTCGAAACCAAATGAATTATGATGAATGAGTAGTTAGTGATGGAGTCCAAACACGACCGACCTGTTGGGTTCTCAAAAGCCCAAAATTTTTAAGTGATCGACCGGTTGGGTTATCAAAGTCCAAAAAATCCGAATGACCAACCTATTGAATCTTTTAGGAATAAGGATTGGAAGTATATCCCGAACTCCCTAAGCCCAAGAGGATTATTGAGCCTACTTGTCTTTTTGTGATGAAGTTGTGTATGTATTTCGATCTCGTAGCATCACAAAACATAAGTCCAACCCTAGGTGTGAGGGAATTAAAGTCGATTCAGCAATTCTGTTGCAAAATCCTAGATTCTCTCTAACTAATCCCGGATTTTCAGAAAACCATAATAATGAGAACCTATAAATAGCTCATCAAGGGGCATTTTCAGGCTAGACTCTATAATACATATTTTCAATACTATTGTTATTTCCGCACTTTCATTCTTGAAGTTGATCCTAACTTGAGCGTCGGAGAGGGTACGTTGAAAATTTTTCGGTCCTCTTTTTCTAAAGGTGGTTTTGCAGGCTTCAGGGTGGACATAATATCGGAGTTTGGTTGTATTGGGTGGTGCGAAATCTTCGACCAACCAATTAGGTAAACTTAAAGTTCCCCCCGATGAAAACCTTGTTAGATTAGTTGAGCAAAGAATATAAACAAATATCAACAAGTTGTAAAATATAAAATAACTTACATATATATCTTGATATTATTGGAAAGGGGGTACTTATAAATATTTCATAGACAGTTAATTATATTTCGGTATAGTATTGTGAATTTATAATTTTGGCCTTTCAGGATTGAGCGACTCTTATTAGGCTTCTAAACATGGTTTTTTTAACACATGCTATAAATTGGTCAATGAACTATTTTACTAACTTCTACGAGTTTTGATGATACCGAAAGCGTAATCGTACATACATGCACACTTGGCGATTCAAGACTTGCTTACGTGGACCGACCAAAACCCTAATACTGAGAAGAAGCCCCAACCCGACACGGGTTGGGCCAAGAAGAAGACCATTAAAGGACTTGGAGAAGCTCCAACCAAAAAGTCAACGAAGACCGAGTTGAAGCCCAGTGGCCTACAAACCTGCCACTTGGCAGCAACGCATCAGGACAACACATAAAATATTATTAAATACATGTCATCCATGCAGGTCATGCAGAACTTGGGAATAATAAGTGTCCCACTAGAATTGTAGATGTATTGATTGTTGCCCCCACTTAATGTAATAGTATAAATAAGGCACATTTATGAGAAAAAAATGACAAAGAATACTATATAAAATAGCCTTGTACTCAAAACTCTGTCAGCAGACAACCGACCAGGTGTCCTGTTCATTCATAATCATTAATAAGTACAGTCTTCTTTCATTCTCTTTTGTATTTTCCAGTTATTAAAAAGGGTGATTAATTCTTGTTGAGCAAATAATTGCATCAACAAGTTTGATATTCTAAAAGTCATAAATAATACATGTAAATTAATATTTGAGAACAAATATCCTTATTAATGGTAGTATATAAACTCTTGTTCCAATTCCATACAAAAGCTTTGTTTGTATTGGATGATGTTTACATTAAAATATCCATGACCATAACATGTACGCTAATTTATTTTACGATGACATGACCTAGATATCATCATTTAATGGGAACTGGGAAAGTACTTGGTGTTCCCATTTTTTTTTTTTTTTTTGAATTTCAAGATTTTTATTCTTCCTATTGTTAATTTGTTATAGGAAAATCATCAAACAATTAAACTCATTAACAACATTAGAAGAGAAAAGGACCAACAACCCCACCCACACAAAAAGCCCACCAATTATCACAAAACAAACATGACTAAACAACACACCTCCATTTGGTCTATTACTATATAAAGCAAGGGCAATAAAGTCTTTCCAGACCATTCCTTTTGGAACAAGAAAAATATCAGTTTCTACCAAACAGACCCAAAGGTAAGAGCTGTGGGCCCCAATTCCGGATTCCAAAGTCTCCATAAAATCCAGTTAATTTTAAAAATTTCTTTAGCATTAATTAATTCCCCCGGAAAAGGAAGAAAGAACACGTCACCCACATGCCGGGTGGTAGTATTAGTTGGCTAACAACCCCCCGCGTAGATTGAGTCGGCAACGGACACGTGTACGGATACTGATGATTTTCGAATAAATATTTTGCAGCCAGCGCGAAATCTTTAGTGCCAGCTCAACAGCCTCACCCCAACGTATTTTATGCCCTGTGTTTGACAACTTGGTTTCGACTTTTATTTTTAATAAATAACATATAATTATTAATTATTAATTAATTAAATGTATGGATGAATTGGCCAGCAAAGATGCCAAGTTCAACTCATCTTTCCCAATTGTTGTTTTGTTATAAATAATTTTTAATATATCCAAATTGTTGTTGAACTAGGTTTTTACAAACTTAACCTAAATAGTAAAAAAAAGTATTTTAATTTAATTATTTTTTCTTTTAAAAAATAAGTACTAAAATGTATGTTCAATATACTTTAGTATGTGCACAGTGCTGCCATGATTTTAAAATTCAGATGAGTTACTGTCAGTTGATTTATGACAGAAGCGAGATCAATTTCATTGTTACATGTTTTGTTCAGTATATTCGTTTGATTCTACGCATCGGTTGTCTATATTTAAAATTTTATTTTAGATCTGTATAAGTTTTTGGTCCGTAGATCTTGCAACAGCTTTCTACTTGATATCGTATTCAGCTGTAAATTTTATTCAGATGAATGGAACTTATTTTGATGCTCATTAAATAAGTACTAACTTGAAATTTTGGAGTTCGGAGCTCCTTATTTGGGTTGAAAAATTAAGTAATAATATCCAGCTCAAAATCGATCTCCATAATTGTGTTTCGACTTTAGTCATTACTGATGCAAACATAGTTTGATTTTTTTTCATCTAATAAAAATTGAAATTTCGATCGATCTCAATTACTTAAAAATAATACAAAAAGTATATAAATAATTTCGGAAATTTCTTTTATTTATCACAATTTTGTTCTTTTTCTCTTAATTTTGATAACAAAAAGCATAAAATGAGATCCATATTGCTTATTTTTTGTTCAATTTTTTTATTTTTTATTCAATTTTCTTACATCATGCTTTACATTATTATTTCCACAAAAAAATCCACAAACAATCAATATCTCTAAAAAATTCTCCATCACATCAATACAATAATTATATTTTCTCTATCCATTCTACTTTCACTTTCAAAAAAAAATTCACCACTATTCACTCAGAAAATGAAAGTGAATGGAACGAAAGCACAACCGCGATTGGATATGTTTTCATTTTGAAAATTTTCATTTTGCTAGAGAATAGTGGTGAAAAATTTTTTGGAAGAAAAAAGATGAATTTTGATAGTGTGATTGGATGTTAACTGAAAAAGTAATGATGAAAGTTGATCTAACTTAAAAATAGTAAAATAGTGATTGAATATGATTGGTAGTTAGAAATGTGTGAGTGAGTGAATAGTGAAATTTGTGGGAGAATGTGTAATAATGATTAGTTTTTTTGTGAAAAAATGTGTAAATGTGATTGATAAGAGAAAAAATGAGAAAAAGTGAAAGTGAGAGAATAGTATATTTTTTGAAAATTTTCATAAACAAACGCATGTTTGGACAAAAAAAAATTCTCCAGCGAAACGAAAATGGATTCTCATTGACATCCAATCGCATTAAAAATTAAAACCAAGCATGAACTCTTGGTGATCTGACTTATTTGACTCATTTGCATTTATTCACTAAACAAAAAGAAATTAAAACATATTTGCTTAATTTCCATTCTTTTATGTAGTACATTTGGAAATTTGTACGCGTGATTTTATGTTGTTCTAACTCTATTCATAATATTTCTACTAAAATCACATTAATTTGGTTATGGCTACAGTAAAATATTCATGGTGAAACACATGCAATAATTTAGGAATTTGACATAGTAAATTTAACTAAGTTACTAATTTAGCTGGTATGACCATAATTTGTTTGAATTTGCATATGTTTGTAATTCATAAATCAAATCCCAATTATCAGTGTTACCCCACTTTTGTTGGAGGAGGGTTATCTCAATTTAGGTAAGAAGGGGTTATTTAGAAATTGGAAGTTGGAAGAGGAATTATTTTTTCTTTGTAGTAGGAGGAGGTTATTTAGGCTAAGAAATATAAGAGAGTTTTTGGCGGAGAAATATTTGCTTGTATTGATTCTTCTCAAATTTTGGCTTGTTACAAAATGATGAAGACACCCCTATTTATACTAGTACAACTTCCTAACCAATGGCTAGGATTTATTTGATCTAATGGCTATAATTCATTCACTAGAATCATCCTCCAAAATATCTACTTTCCTAGAACATTCTACAAACTTTCTTACAAATAATATCTTAGATATTTTCACAAGACATTTCTAGATAACTTCTAGAACTTGGGCCATTTGGAATTGGGCTCTTATTTTATCTTTTAACTCAAATATATATTTTCAAGCCCAATATTAATTGGACCAAAATCAAGCTTAAAATCCAACACCCCCCCTTAAACTTGATTTGTCATTCCGAGAAAACTTCTAAGTCGTATGAAGTCTTCATGCTTGAGCGGTTTGGTGAAGATGTCCGCAATTTGATCTTGAGACTTTACATACTCCACTTGCACGTCATTTCATACTCCACTTGCACGTCATTTCTCGATATGCATTCTCGTATGTAGTGGTAGCGAGTGTCAATGTGCTTGCTTCGATCATGAAACACCGGATTCTTTGCCAATGCCATAGCTGACTTGTTGTCGACACAAATCTTAGTTGGATCTTCTTGTGTCATTCCCATTTCCTTCAAAGAAATTTCTCACCAAACCGCATGGCAAACACAAGTTGTCGCAGACTACGCACTCGCCTTCACGGGTTGAGAGTGTGACTATCGTCCGCGCTTTGACATCCAAGTGAATGCGGTATCTCCCATGAAGAACACAAAGCCAGTAGTACTTTTTCGATCATCCACATCTCCAGACCAATCGCTATCACTATAGCCAACAAGTTTATAATCATTAGTTGTTGAATAAATTAAGTCGTAATTGATCGTACCTTTGAGATAGCGAAGAATCCTTTTAGCAGCCTTCATGTGAGTAGTGGTTGGATTTTCCATGTATCGACTTATTAGACCGGTGGCATAGAGAATGTATGGTCTTGTGCATGTCAAATACCGCAAACTTCCAACCAAACTCTTGTACAGTGTCGGGTCCACTTTTTCTTCTCCGTCATACTTTGATAGCTTGATCCCGCACTCCACTGGTGTGTTAATAGGCTTGCAGTTATCCATCTTGAACTTCTTGAGAATCTCCTTCGCGTAGCCTTCTTGCGAGATGAAAATCCCATCTTTTTGTTGTTTAACTTCGACGCCGAGGTAATATGCCATAAGCCCGATATCAGTCATCTCAAATTCTCTGGTCATTGCTTTCTTGAACTCTTCAAACATGTCTGGATTATTTCCTGTGAAGATCAAGTCATCCACATATAAACACACGATCAAAACATCATTTTTTCTGACCTTGACATAAAGTGCATGTTCGTGCGGGCACTTAGTGAACCCATTCTCTTGCAAGTATTTATCGATCCTGCTATTCCATGCCCTTGGTGCTTGCTTTAATCCGTATAGAGCTTTCTTGACTTCAAGACTTTATCTTCTTCATTCTTCACCACATAGCCCTTTCGTCGCTCAATGTAGACTTCTTTCTCGAGAACTCCATTTAAGAAAGTGACTTTACGTCCATCCGGTGAATCTTCCACTGTTTTGAGAGCCGCTAAAGAAATGATAAGCCTTATTGTTTCCAAGCGAGCGATCGAGCAAACACCTCATCATAGTCGATTCAAACTCTTTGACGATAACCTTTTGCGACTAGCCTTGCTTTATATCTTTCAATTTCTCCTTTAGCATTCTTCTTTGCTTTGTACACCCACTTGACGCCGATAGCCTTATGTCCTTTTGGAAGTGAGGTCAGCTCCCACGTGTCGTTCTTCATGATTGCTTGTATCTCTTCATCCATAGCATCTCTCCATCTTTTATTTTGGATCGCTTCTTCAAAAGTCACTTTGGTTCACAATCTGCAAGTAGACGAGAAAAAGTGTTATATCATCTATTCTCTCGGTGTTCTCATAAAGATCTTCTAGACTCCTTGCACGTGTTATGCCTCTTTCATTTAGAAATGATGGTGGCGAGTCTCCTTCGGTGATTGATTGTGAAGTGGATGGAGTAGTTGGCTGGCGGGTGAACTTCTATTGTTGGCTCGATCGGCCTCGCTCCTTTTCTTCAAAATCGGAAAGAAATTGAAGTTGTTTTGGGAGCCAAAATCCCAATCTGATTCTTCATCAAACTCTACATCACGACTTATCACAAGCTTCTTAGTATTTGGATTATATAACTTATAACCTTTAGAATTTGAGTCATACCCGATGAAGATGAATGTCTCGCTTTTGTCATCAAGCTTACTTCTTCTCTCGCCAGGCACATGTGCATATGCTTTGCTTCCAAATACTTTTAGATGAGAGATACCTGGTATTCTTCCACTCCAAGCTTCTTGTGGTGTTTTTCCCCACACACTTCCTGGTTGGTGAACGATTTGACAGTACACCGCACACGCCAACGCTTCTTGACCCCGAACTCCTTTGGCAGCCTTTTGCTTTTGAGCATGCACCTTGCCATTTCAAGAATTGTTCTATTCTTTCTCTCAGCTACGCCATTTTGTTGGGGGGATCTTGGGACTGTCAAGGGACGCCGGATTCCATTTGCTTCGCAAAATTCTTGGAACTCCTTAGATGTGAATTCTCCTCCACGATCCGATCGCATTGCCTTGATTTTGCATCCACTTTCATTTTCCACCATAGCTTTGAACTTCTTGAATGCTTGAACACTTCGGACTTTGTTTCAAAAAAGTATACCCGTGTCTTTCTAGAGAAATCATCAATAAAGAGGAGGAAATAATTATTTTTACCGAGAGAGCTTGGCTTGATTGGTCCACAAACATCGGTGTGTATGAGCTCCAGGGCTTCGTGATCTCGAGCTTGACTCCTTTGGAAAACTCTTTCAATTGTTTTCCCAATAGACATCCTTCGCATAGTTGATCGGGATGATTGATGGAAGGTAATCCTCTTACCATCTCTTTCTTTGATAGTAATTCTAATCCGCCAAAATTTAAGTGCCCAAATCGTAGATGCCAAAGCCAAGATATATCTTTGTAGCAAGCTTTGAGACGTTTTGCTACATCATTCTGGATATTTAATAAGAACATTTTATTTCTAGACATTGGCACTTTAGTGATTAAATTATTTCTATCATCTCTTATAGAAAGACTACGATCTTTCATGTGAATGTCATAGCCTTTCTCTAAGAGTTGTCCCAAACTCAAGATATTACTTTTCATATTTGGAACGTAATAGACATTAGAAATAAATTGATGACTTCCATTCTTCAAGCGGATTAGAATTTTACCTTTTCCTTTGACCGGGACTTTAGACTCATCTCCAAAAGAAACATTGCCACTCACCGATTCATCAAGCTCCACAAACATGCTTCTTCTTCCACACATATGGTTGCTTGCACCAGTATCGAGATACCAAGTGTTGTCTTGTCTTCCATCGCCACCTTTGTATGCTAGTAACAAATTGACATCTTCTTCGTTTTTATTTTCCACATAGTGAGCCTTTTCTTCAACCTTGTTTTTGGGAGCTCTACACTCGGAAGCATAGTGTCCAAATTTTTGACAATTATAACACTTAGTTTGTGATTTTTCGTACCTTGTTCTTGGATTGCTCCTCCCGCGTGGCCCCTGGTTGGGTATTCTCTTCTATCTTCATTATTATTGAAACCTCCTCATGCATGTCCACGACCACGGCCTCGTCGCCTCGCCCTTGAAACGACCTCTTCCATGTTGACCACGTTCATTGCTCATGCTTTCTTCTTTATCCTTCACTTGTATTTTAAAAAGTTGTTCTACAATATCTTGCTTCTTTTTATGTTTTTCTTCATATGCTTGTAATGACCCCAATAATTGATCAATAGTCATCTCCTCCAAATTTTTGTTTCCTCAATTATTACGACAATATGCTCAAATTTAGGACTTAAAGAACGGAGTATCTTTTCCATAATTCTCACATCACTTAATTTTTCACCATTTCTTTTCATTTGATTAGAAACCGCCAAAACTCTTGAAAAATAGTCGGAAATAGATTCGGACTCTTTCATATGTAAAGCTTCAAATTCACCTCTTAATGTTTGGAGACGTACCTTCTTTACTTGCTCGGCTCCTTTGTGAGACGCGTTTGAAGCTTCTCCCATGCATCCTTGGCGGTAGTTGCACTTGAGATCTTTTCGAAACCATCATCATCCAAAGCTTGGTAGATGAGATAGAGAGCTTTCTTGTCTCTCTTTCTTGAATCTTTTAAATTATCCTTTTGAGTTTGGGATAGTGTAGCCTCGTCTTGTGGCTCGACATAACCTTTTTCTACAATATCCCAAACTTCATGTGCACCCAAAAGGGCCTTCATCTTGATACTCCAATTATCATAGTTGCTTGTGTTGAGCATAGGGACTTGAAAGGAAGCCACACCATTTGCCATATTTTTATGTAAACCACAAGTGATCTTGTGGCTCGATACCACTTTGTTGGATGAGGGTTATCTCAATTTAGGTAAGAAGGGTTATTTAGAAATTGGAAGTTGGAAGAGGAATTATTTTTTCTTTGTAGTAGGAGGAGGTTATTTAGGCTAAGAAATATAAGAGAGTTTTTGGCGGAGAAATATTTGCTTGTATTGATTCTTCTCAAATTTTGGCTTGTTACAAAATGATGAAGACACCCCTATTTATACTAGTACAACTTCCTAACCAATGGCTAGGATTTATTTGATCTAATGGCTATAATTCATTCACTAGAATCATCCTCCAAAATATCTACTTTCCTAGAACATTCTACAAACTTTCTTACAAATAATATCTTAGATTTTTTTTTTACAAGACATTTCTAGATAACTTCTAGAACTTGGGCCATTTGGAATTGGGCTCTTATTTTATCTTTTAACTCAAATATATATTTTCAAGCCCAATATTAATTGGACCAAAATCAAGTTTAAAATCCAACAACTTTTAGGTTTGAAGAACAAATAAAACATTTCATATTCTATTTAAAATCAATTGCTAAATGTTCATATATATAAAAATTAAGTTTAAACACATTTTTTCGCAAAAGACTTAAAACACAACTCTAATTCGATTTAATTAGTAAATAATAACAAAATAAGTCCGAAAAAATAGCAGCTCTAGTTTGATTCGTTTCGACTCAATTAAATTTTACCTCAACCTGATTCACATGACAATTATATAAAGTCAGATGTAATGTTTGAAATCATTAAAAACTGAAACAAAATTTAAGAGCTATGTTTTCGACTTAAATCAAATTTATTTATACTCCTACTTTTATTTTTTTTAATATGAATATACATTTTTAAAATAAGAATAAATTTTATATTTTTATATTTTTTCAAATAAATTATTTAAACTTCTAGAAAATCAACATTTTTAAAAATGAATATAATAATAATATTTAATTAAGTATAAAAACATTAGTCATAAACATCGATAAAATTAATATAATAACATCTAATTAAGTATAAAACAGAGTTTGATTGAGTAGATTAACAAATTATAGAAAAACTTTTTAAAAAAATTACTATAAAAATTCCTCAAGCACATTCACAAAAGCGAAGCCCCATTCCATTTAAAAAAATGGAAAAAAAAAGAAAATATGGATAATATATCCTATATACTAAAAGAAAAAAACATGTCATCACCTCATTAATTTGAACATTTGCCAACTTTTCGTCATTTTAAATCGTTATTTCAATGCAGCTTCACATATATCTAGTGACAATACTATGTACAAAATTAAAAGAAAATTAATTTAAAAGATAATAAATTTTATTAAAATTTTAAAAGATAAAATATAATCAAAAAATAAAGGAATTTGCTTACAATTAGTTTGGAAAAATAGATGCTATCAAATCTATCCAAAGATATTGTTGTTGAGAAATACTCTATCAATTCAATATATTTATCTTTGAATTTAAAAGGTAACTTCAGAAATCAAGGATTCTACCACAATATCTTTTAAATTTATTATTGTTTAATTTTGTGACACTGAAATTTTATTTTTGGATAAATCTCTTGTAACACACTAGGTGTTATTCTACTAAATTATAAAGAGTAATTGAAATGTTGGATAATAGGACAAAAATTAATAAAATTTGCATATCTTTTCGCATTACATGGGATTTATACCAGCAATATTTCTACAGAGACACGTGTTGCGTGACGTGGATTGTTGCCTTGGCGTTCCCTCTCTCTTTGTTCTTCTTCTTCTTCCCCTCTCTCCTTTTCTCTCTCTAAAACTACACTGTGCCAAGCACATCTAGAGAGAGAGAGAAAAAATGCAAGCAGTTTAGGAGCATAAAGTGGTTTTGAAATTCATAATTCGGCTTCCTATTTTCCATTTGACGAGGTATGTTAATTTCTGGGTTTATTTTTTGGGGTGTTAGTGAATTTGTTTGAGGCCTTTTGCAAGATCATTGTGAGTTATCTTGCTTGTCTGGTTTAATTAATCTTCTATTTAAATATTCATTCTGATTTTTTATTTTCTGAATTTTGATATCATTTTGGAATAGTTAAATCTGCTATAATTAAAAGGAGAGAGAGGGAAAAAACTGTTTTTTTTCCTCTTTTTAGGAGGGTTTTGCAAATTTTGATGAGAAGCGATGAAGAATTTAGGCTTCAAACGGTTGAATTATGGAAATTCTGAAATTGGTGTTTCTGATGAAGTATCGTAGAATAATTATTGCACAAATTTACCAGAATTTGAGCATTTCATTTCCTTTTTTCGCTTTCTATATTTTTACAATTTCAGGTGGCTGAATTACAGAGTCTGAATCTTTCATGGTTTTCAGTTTGGAATTTTAGGTGGTTGACGGGGATAAATTTGTCATTACATACTAGTTTGTGTTTGGATTGAAAACAGTATATGTGTGTTACAGTGGTTGGATGGGGAGAGTGAAAGGACGATAAAGCCCTTTGCTTTTCTTCCTGTTTGGAACAGCGGGTGGGGTGATATGATCCAACTGAAACAGTTACCACTTTACTACCCTGACCCGGTTATATGTACTTTTTGGGGTTTCTATTCGATATGGATCTTATAACAATACTCCATTATTCAATTTCCTTCCGAGTTATTTTCTTCTTTATAAGTGAAGATAAATCTTTATTCATGCACTCTGTCAGCTCACTCACATAAATCGAGTGTAGAAAATTTAAGTTTACATTTTTTATTGGATCTAAATATTAGTGAATGATTTCTTCCATGAGTTTGAAAAACATTAAGACAATGAATGGGCAAGCTATATGAATGACGAGATATTTGTTAATTTACACATCTCATAATTTTTATTATTATTATTACAATTATTTGTTGGGTCTTTCCCGGTATTCAACCACATTAAAGTATTTTCAGATTGACATTTTATTTCATCCCCACAAAGATTGCTGGTTAAGAGTTTCATTGTTTTACCTGTCTTAACTTTCATGGACCCAAGTGGAGTGTAACAATTGTTCTGGCCTAATTCATGAACTAGTAACTACTTGTATGCATGATTGAGTCCTCTTTGTTATTGGGGACGCTTCTTTGTGGGATTCTCGTCATTCATCAAGTGTTGTAACTTGTATGGTTGTTTCGGAATCGCACGGATGCTATTGATCTTCCGATCTATTATTGAAGATGTGTTTAAGTTTGATAATGGTTGCACGCGTGGTTAGTGTAGGACTTCAACTATATGTTCTTAGAAAATTCCCTAAATCTTATAAAATAAGTCACTGTTTTTTCTGTCGAATGATAAATTTGTGGAATTTATGCAAATTATGTCGCCCCCCTCTCCCCAAAGGCTGTAACTTTGAGCTTTTGGTTGGCTATTAAGGAGGTACTAACAATGCAATGCGGTTCAAGTGTAGTATTATAGAACTATGACATATTCTCTCAGGCATGTTTTTCATGTGGCAGAACATTGATATTTGCCATCTCAATTGACTGTGTCATTCAGCAAAGATCAAAAGCTGGTTCTGAACATATCATGGGAAACGCCGAAGAAGGGAAGCCTTCCAAGTCCGAAAAATCAACTTCTCCTGCAATGGTGAGCATAGAGCAATTATCATAGTAATTTTACAATGGTAATTACTAATATGGGTTAGATAGGACTTTCTTGTCCAAATGGGCCTCCAATTTCTTTACTTTTCTCTATGAAATTACTTTGTCACACTTGACTGTGTTAATAAAAATTATAAAGTTTCATAAATCTTTCGTTTCTCTGGCTTGCTTTTTCTTTTCTTTCATGTCCTATTTTCTAAATCATCATATAGAGTTCATTTCTGAGGATGTGTAAATGGGATTTACATTGGCAGGACCAGAATAACATGCATGTATATCCTGACTGGGCAGCAATGCAGGTGATCCACTCGGGCCTTATAACTTTCTTTGCACATGAAGGACACTTGTGCAATAATAATAATTTCATCTTATTCAAGGGTTTGTTAATGATAATTATGGACTATTATTCTTCAGGCTTTCTATGGTCCCCGATTTGCCGTACCACCATATTTGAACTCAGCTGTAGCTTCTCCTCATGCGCCTCCCCCTTATATGTGGGGTCCACCACAGGTACTGCTGCAACTGTCTATGCAGTGAAGTGGTCGGTTTAATTTGTTATGTGCATAAGTTGACTGCAATCTAGAGTAATCTCATGAAATGAATCTTTGGTTTTTTCAGACTATGATTCCTCCTTATGGGGCTCCGTATGCCGCATTCTATGCTCATGGAGGAGTTTACGCACATCCTGGAGTTCCTCTAGTAAGTTTCACATATATTTGAGGGATAATTACAAAAACCTCCCCTAAGGTTTAGCCAATTACAAAAAGCTGTAGTTATCTTTCAAAATTACAAATACCCCCTTAAAGTGCTACAAACACCCCCTTGGTTTGTATATACCTAATAATAGCCCCCTCCCCTTCTTGATGTGCAATTTGTAAAATAGAAACAAATGCGAAGGGGGTATTTAATTTTGAAAGACAACAGGTTTTTTTGTAATTAAGCTAATCCCCAGGGGCAGTTTTTGTAATTAACCCTATATTTGACACGATGAAAATTATTACTGAGTTTGTGAAGAGCAGATTTGGTAATTACCTGTGCGTTTATGTAGGCTAGTACTGCTTTAAGCATGGAAACACCGGCCAAGTCATCAGGGAATACAGATGGAGGCTTTGTGAAGAAGTTGAAAGAATTTGACGGGCTTGCAATATCAATAGGCAATGGAAATGGTGATAGTACTGACCATGGAACTGACCGTAGACTGTCAGACAGGTTTGTGGACATTCAAAGGACATAGCAATTTGGTTTAGATAACTTAGTAGTTGTGTACAATCTGCCACAGTGCCATAGTTGACGTTGATGGTATGAACTCTTTATGGTAATTGCTTGTTTCAATATCATATTGACTAATTGGCCAAATTTTGTTCTTCATGAACAGTGATGAGACTGATGGTTCCAGTGATGGAAGCAATGGAGTTACACCAGGGGTAAGGGTTTCTTTTGATTATAGAAAGTGTTCCTGTTTTTTGATTTACTACCAATTGTTTGTTTGTTTCAAAAAGATTGCATATCATCTTATGTTGTCAATTAATAGGCTGGTCAGAGTGGCAAGAAGAGAAGTAGACAAGGATCTCCTAACATAGGTAAGCTTCATTTTTATCTATGTTATTGTCTCAGCTCAACCGAACTTAGAATCCTATTCCTCATGGAACCTGGTTTTGTTGTCATCTCTATTATTCTGGTACAGTAAATTTGGCAAGTTTTCCTTGGTGGAACTCTCCTTTCATATAAACTTGTCTGGTCTTTTTGCCATCATATAATACTTGAATATAGATGCTATAATTCTTTCAGAAATAGCTATTACTAGCATATAATTTTATATGCATAAAATTGATATATGTAAGCTTTCCTGAGTTCATGGACTTACTAAGTTAAGCAGTTGCAGTTATTATTCTCCATCGTAGTCGAGATTATTGCTAAAGGAAATGACATCATATTGTATAGGATTTGTTCTGAGTGGTCACTTCCAATCAGAAATTATGCAATTGCACATAGATATATTTGCCAAAAATATTATAACATCATCCCTTTAGTAGCATGTTGATAATATAATGTGTTAATCTTTGCACTTTGAATGGAAGAGGCCTCATTGGATATAATATTTCATTGGCGATAGGAAATGGCAAAGCTCAGGAAAAAAGCAGTATAGTTCCTGCTGTAGAAGTTGGCCGAGCTTCTGAGAAGATGATAGATGTGATTCCAACTGCTAATCCACCAGTAAAAACAATGGAGAACATGAATACTGCATTGGAACTCAAGGATCCATCCCTGAATGTGAAGTCCAGCCCCAGTGTTCCGCAATCATCAATGCCAAATGAAACCTGGTTGCAGGTGCGTTGAAGATATCCTTTTTATTTGTAATTTATCTTCTTTCTTTTGCATGGCCTTTCTTACGTCCAATTAGTGAAATCTTCCTGAGAGACTGATCCTAGTAGAGAAAATTTCTGTGATAGGCTTTTTTTTCATTTTCTTTTTTCTTTTTCCTTATTTTTGTTTTCATTTCGCTTGCAGAATGAACGAGAGCTGAAACGGGAGAGGAGGAAACAGTCCAATCGGGAATCTGCTAGAAGATCAAGGCTGAGGAAACAGGTCCACATTAGAATACCATCTTGCTGAAAATTTTTATTTGGTGAACTTTGAGTTGGTTCTCACATTTTTAGGGAGTGTGTGCAAACACTTTTGCTTTTGGATGAAGTGATTTATTGTCGCGGAAACGACAAGCAATGGAGAATCAGAAGTTGGTATTGTTTGCAAATAGAAGCTGAAAATTGATTAGGTTAAGAGAGAGAGTGTTGTGGATAAGTTGTAAAAGTAATATTTGTGTGTAAAAGTCAAACTGGAAGAGCATCATAAATCTAAAGCACCACTCTCTGCTTTTAAATTTTGATTAAATAAAGCAAAAGCTCACATTTGCAACACTAAAAAGTGGTTTTCTTCAGCTTTTAGCTGAGAATCTTTTTTTTTAGTGTTCAAAAACACTCGGTGATGACATGCCATCAACACAGGCTTTTCTTTTTTAGTTATTTTATCCCTAATTTCTCTCGTTTCTAATTTCTTTTGCTTCAACTTTTACTTTACGCAGGCTGAGACCGAGGAATTAGCCGTCAAAGTGCAAGCACTAACTTCTGAGAATATGACACTCAAATCTGAGATACATAAATTAATGGAAAGCTCTGAGCAACTGAAGCTTGAAAATACTGCACTCATGGTACTATGTTTGGCCATATTTGATTTCTGTTTTCAGCTGTTGCATATATTTTTGTTGTTTGTAACCTCCACAAACATATACATGGGTGGAATTTGTAGGAGAAATTGAAACACGCCCAACTGGGGCAAACGGAGGAGATAAATCTTCACAAGATCGACGATCAGAGGCTGAAACCTGTAGGCACAGTGAACCTACTCGCAAGAGTTAACAACTCTGATTCGACTGATAGACGAAACGAAGATGGGGACTCGCACGAGAATAGAAGTCCTCGAGCTAAGCCGTCAGCTTCTCGACGCTAGCCCCAGGACCGATGCTGTAGCTGCTGGTTGATTGTTAATCTAGCTAGCCGCCATTTTCTCCTTGATCCTGTAATTTTGGCATAATTACAAGTCCAAAATTACTTCTAACAACTGTAATAGAGAGTGTTGAGTGCTGTAAGAAAACTCCAGAAGTCTAATTTTCGGTGTAATGATTTTATCTCGGCAAAACCTGGAATGTATTTTGATGTTCGGATTTGCTGGGATGTGGCGGACTAGATGTATATCGATCGGAGGAGTACTACTCCGCTGTCGTATCTAGAAAATTGTATTAAGGGGGTCGGGTATCTAATTTATGTACCTGTGTAAGCTCTTAACGATTGACTTGATTATGGTAGATTTGGTTTTAGAGACTGTTGTGCTATTCGAGGTCCTTCGACCGAGTCAGGGAAATGTACTATGTTTGTACTAATATATGTGTTGGATATGTAAGAAATGCACCATATTTAGTACTCGGAAATACTTTTCTTGGACGTTTATGGTTTACGTTGCTCTAAGTTGGCGTAATTTGCCTGTTTGATTAATAGTTTGGTTCCTTTAAAAAAAGAAAAAGAAAATATTAGTAGTTAGGTCCGTATCCACATTTTATAGTAGAATATTCATAGGGATGATAATAGGGCGAGGAATGTGTTTAAAGACCCAAACCCGCCCTCATCCCATTGGGGGGGGGGGGGGCGGGGACGGGTTGACCAGTGTAGAATAAAGTGTTATTATTTTTTTTTAGTATTTTGTGTTATTAACAAGTTTTTTTAGTATCTATTTTGTATTGGTAACGTATACTATTTATACAAATTGTCATTATCAATGTAAGACATGATATTAGGATTTAGGCGGGGTGGGGTGGTACATAAGGAGTAGAGGTAGAAATGTCAATAAGGATTCCTCGTCCCGACCCTGTCCTAGCCCTAAAAGGCCTTAGTCTTTAAGGGCTAGGGTTAAAAAGTCCTGACGTCATAAGTACTTGAAAAATCTAGGCCCAGCTCTAGCCCTACAAGGCTAAGAGGGTCGGGCCATGGCTGACCCAATAATTTTTTTTTTCATTTTTTGGTTGAAATCATGCCCTTATAAGTTTAATATTTTAACTAAATTAAATACTAATATAACATAATTTAATAAAAATAAGTAACAATAAAATAAGGTTCTTCTAAATAATTTTGTGAATTAATAAAAAAATATCAGCAATCTAATATTCTAGCAACGGAATCATAGATCATAATATCAAATTTCTTCATCTTCATCAATTACAATTTGCTAAGATTAAATTATAATTGATAAATGAGATTAAAGATCAGATTTGATAGTATTATTTGTACAAATTTTAAATATGAATTATAAAATACAAAAAAATATTGAGAAAAAAGTCTTAAGGGCCGGCCAAGCCCTAGCCCTACCCGGGCTAAGGCCAATTAGGGTTGGGCTAAAAAGTCCTTATGTTATAAGGGCCTAAGAAATATAGGCCCAATCCTCAAATTTTTTGGGTCGGACTAGGATCGGTCTTCAGAGCTAGGTCCTTATTGACATCTCTAGGTAGATGTGGTACACAAACCCGTCTCTCGAGGCCAGGGCGGGTTATGGATGGGAATTGTCAAATTGACATCCCTAAATATTCGATGGCCCACCTTAAGTGGGTTTCAATCGATATCTTTGAAAAAGGTGCCTTTGACAACCTTTGTCCAATTTCAGTTGAGTTGTGTAATAAGAGATTCTTGCATTTCAGTTTTTCTCATGTTTATGATTTGCTCATTGTTTCCATTATAGTAAATTAGTAATATGTGATGTGGAATGTCACAAAGTTGTGCTGAAGTTGGGGTAATTTAACGGTTTGTGGTGTTTGTGAGATTTTATTGTAAATGTGTTGTGGTTTTGGGATGTTAATTGTTTATGTGTTGCCGCTACTACCAATAGCGTCCGTAAGCCTGTTGCTACTACCAATAGCGCCTAAACCCAATTTTTTTTTTTTTTGTTTAAATTCCTGACACCTTGGGCGCTAGTCAAACTAGCGCCTGCTGCAAAAAACTGTTGGGCGCTATTTTGACTAACGCCCGAACCCAATTTTCCTTTTTTTTTTTTTGAAACTTTCGTCCTTCTATAAAAACACCCTCATCCCCCTCATTTTATCCATCCGGATGTCTCTCTCACTGTCATTTAAAATAAAGTACCTCCCCTCATTTTTTATCCATCCCTCCTTCTACCACAATTCCCAACGGCAGCAGGCGGAGGAATGTGGCTGTAGACGGCGGCGGCAGACAGCGAATTTCAAGTAATTGTTTACACAAATTAAATATTTCTTTAATATTTGTAATTTATTTTGTTAATTGGTAAAGTTGTTAAATAATATATTATTTGTTGGTAGGTAATATTTCTAGATAATGTTTTTGTAAATGTTATTTTATTTTTGGACATTTTTAAAAATTGTTAGAAGAAATTGTTGAATAATATGGTAGGTAGGTATTTTTAAAAAAGTTAGTAAAATGATAGATTAATATAATTTTAATTGCTTGATGATAATTTTTTGTAGATGTTATTTTTAGTCTTATAGATAATATAGTTGGTATTTTTTAGTTTATTAGTAAAAATGATAATTTTTAATTTATTAGTAAACATAACAATTATGTTTAATTTTTGAAGATATGTCAGACAAAATTGGAATATTTGTGCACTATGGAGGAGAAGTTATCGGAGCAACACATATTGATCGTAGTATTGACCTATCAAATTTATTAGGACTTTTGTATGAAATGACGGATTTGGATCAGAATCGCCATAAGTTGTCGGGCCGCTAAATATTTTGACAATGATAATTCACGAGTGGTTCCAATTAAAAAAGATCGGGAACTTAGATTTTTTTTGGATCCGATAACTGGTTTAAGGTCTGTTGATCTATTTGTTGAATCAGAAATTTTATCTCATACCGCACCACCATCAATTCCATTTGAAAATGAGTTTTACCAGTATGCATCTTACATTGTTGGTGACTCTGAATTGCCTTCGGTTACTCAAGGAATGACAAACATGGGTTTGGGTAGTGCTTGTAGACCTAATCAGGGGAATTTGGATGGATTGAATGTGCAAGTTGAGAAGCGGCCTATAGTTAGGGGTGATTATTTTCTTGCCGATAAAATGGGACCCTCGGAACCTAGTTATAATAGCGAGCATGATGATGATAGTGATGATCATATTGAGCATAATGATGTACATGAAGAGGATCATCCTGCCCTAGCGACATGTTCCTTTGGTAGTTCCTCCTCATCCTAATTTATCAAGATCCTCTTTTTTTTAGTCGGGATTCGTAGATATTTCTGGTGATTCTGTTGATGGCCCGTTAAGAACTATGTATTATGACTCTGAGAGATGAGTTGAAAAAGGGCATGGTTTTCGTAGATAAAAAATATGTGCAATCCGCAGTTAAGGATTTTTCTGTGCGTCATGGCAGACGTGAGTATAGGGTTGTGGAGTCTACACCGACATTGTAGAAAGTTGTTTGTAAGCATAATCAATCCAGAGTTATTGAAACGGGCTTATCATCGCAACAATGCAATTGGTGGTTGCGGTCGAGTTTTGTGAAAAGACATTCAATGTGGCAAATTACCAAGTTAGGACCTCCCCATAGTTGTGTTATGAACACCGTCTCCAAAGATTATAGAAACTTGTGTAAAAGTATTATCGCTAAAGATCTTATGGGGATGGTACAGTGTGATCCGGCGTATGATATGAAGTATGTTCAGCAAAATGTGAAGGACAAATATGGATATGAGATATCATACCATAAAGCTTGGCACAGTTTAAAACGAGCAAGAGAAAATATGTATGGGACTTGGGAGAGCTCTTGTCAATATTTGCTTAATTATATGGGGGCGCTGCAGAAATACAATCCGGGAACAGTTGTGGAGTGGCTCCCTAAAGAAATAGACGAACGTGGTGTGCATACGTTGGGGTACTTGTTAGAGAATTTTTCTAACCGCAAGTTTACGGTGTCAAATTTTAATATAGAGTAGTAAGGTTGTCGAATCCACAGGGAATAATTATCGAATTATTGCTAAGTACTATAATATAGTAGTCTAACTTTATTTAGAAATTCAATAATTGATGGAGTTGATTATACTAAAAATACTAAAATTAAATTAAGACTATGAAAATATCAATGAGTTTATCCAAATGATTAAATGAATTCTAGAGGTATGATGAATATAGTTATCCCTTATGTTGTCAATATGGTTTATCAATCATCAATTATCAATTTATAAGTCAAGATTTCTACAATAATCATTCCCTCTCTCAAGTGCTAAATGATTTTAGATTCAATTGGGAAATCAATATCTCTATAAAAATCACCAATTAAAATCTCAATAAAAGCTATGAATCTTGATAAATGACTTCAAAGGATTCATAAATCTCTCAATTCTATGAAATCCTAGGTTATGCTATTCCAAGGTCATGTATTCAATTACCTCTCTCAAGTGTCAAATCAAATACACCAAACAATCTAAATTATTGATCAAGTAATTTAGAAGCAATAGATCCAAATATCACAAATAAATTGATAGATCTAGATTGACAAACCACAATCTCAAAACATAAGTTCAAACATAGATTACATCAATCCTCTAGAATTATAGTTTTTAGCTCATGATTAAAGAAAATGAATCCATGAAAATACAACAATACATCTTACAAGATATGAAGAAAGCAACAAAATAAGAACAAGAGTTGAGGGATCTTCTCTATTTCTAGATGATAGAAGCCTCCAATCTTCTTCTCCAAATTCTTCTCAAAATGCTCAAATTCTTCTTCCTTGTCTTGTAGCTATTTTTATTGTCTTCCCAAGGGTTCCAAGATGCCCTAATTTCCAACCCCAGGGATGGTATTTATAGTACACAAAAGTCCAAGAAGGGGGTAGGTGAACATAGGATTTTCCGCCCCCGGGCGCTGCGGCGCCCAGCAATTTCGCACAAAAATGCCGCCCGGGCGCTGCAATGCCGGGCGTTGGCTGCAGCGCCCAACGTGAATTTTGGAGTGTTTTGGCCATCACGGCGCTGCAGCGCTGACGTTGCGCTGCAGCTGCAGCGCCCGCCCGCTTTTTTTCGCCTACCAAATGTCCGAATTTGTTTTTGAGCCCTTCATCAAAGTTGTAGCTCTATCTCTTAGCTTTCCATAGCCACTTAAATCACCTCAATATCAATTTTGTAGAGAGAGTTATGACCAAAATACGAAACCCTGCCAGTGATGGAAATTTCAGACGCATTTGGACGTTTCTTCAAATCAATCTCTCGTTGTTTGATCGTTTACACTTCTTTTGATACACGATTCATTAATATGACTATAAACTCAATATAATTGGCTCTCAACATGGCTTGACCCCTCAAATGACTCGAAACAATGGAAATTAATGCCTAACCTATGAGATATAACAAAAACGACTCAAAATACTCAAAAACAACACAAAACTCTAGTATCGGAAGCCCAAATCAATGGTATAAAACCAAGTGAACAAATACCCCAAACTTAGAATATTGCTTGTCCTCAAGCAATTACAACTCTAAAATGAAAAATACGAGATGAACAATACAAACAAACCGCAAAACTTCACAACCAAACTCATTCGTCAAATTTCGTTTCACTATCAATCAAGCGCGTATTTTCACAATGTGATCATGGCGGTGGAATGTTCATGCCAACCCCGTTTTCATTATCCAGATAGATTCACGCAATCAAGTGTTTCAAGATGATCCACTTTTTGAATATAGAGATGAGATGCTTACCAGACTCCATAGGCTTGTCTTTCACACTAATATCCACTAATGTAGGCTAATGTAACACAAGGATCAATAGGACTTTTAAAGCTTGTAATGTGGGCTTAGGGTAAGGTAGGAAAATATAGGAATAAGTGGCTCAAATCACCCAAACACACAATTAACACTTCAAATTATCAATAGGCACTACCCTTCACTTTTTTTTTTTTTTTTGAATTCCCCAATGTTTATGAACTTTCAATCCCGTTGATTTTTTTTTTTTTTTCACATTTTTTCTTGAACCCCCAAACTTATTCTTTTGCGTACATGGGGTTTCATCTTTTCTTTTCTCGGGCAACTTCATTCAATTAACCACATACCCTTCTCATCATCCCCTCCTCAACCTTCAATATTTTTCTATATTATGTGTGTACGTATGAGTGATGGGTATTTAGGATTTTCACATTTAGGCTCGGGTATTTGATTGGTTGCCAAAGAAACGCATTTATAAGGCTCAATGGGGGACACTAGGGAAAATATAATACAAAGGTAGGCATTTTAGGCTCTAGCTTGTTCAAAGATGGCCTAAATCACTTCCTCATGATTACTTCGCCAGGATTTCGCCTCGACTAGTGATCGACAAGTTCTAAAGCATCGGTGGGATCATAAAGAAACCACTCAATTGCATAAATCACCCCAAATAAATCAGAGTTAAGCACATGGATGGAATTAATGGAAAGAAGATTAAATCACAGTTCAAACACATGCTCTTTTGACCGTTCAACTCATATTCAACAAATTCACTTAGCCATGCAAGTTTCACGAGTTTAACAAACGCCCGACTCAACTCTAGACTCTTTTTTTTTTCATTTTTTTTCAAGACCCGACTCGATGAATAAAAATAGATCGCACCCCCAAACTTAAAACGACATTGTCCCCAATGGAGAGGTGGGAAAAAGGACTTTCCTGGTAGCCGAGGAGCGAAGACTCCTTAAGTCATATGATACTACTACGTGTATGAGGTGTCTCGCATAAGCTCAAAATGCATCCTAGCGCACAAGCCCGTGGGTGTTGTATGCTCCGAGGTGTGGTCTTGTTCTTTCCCTTCGCCTTGACCCGGGCCCTTTTTGGCTTCGCATCTTTGCAACCTAGCAAGGTAGACAAGAAAACAAAACTCGTGGAACAAGGAACCGGTTATGGGTGAGAAATCGAAAATCACAAAGACATACATAATGCACCCAAGTAAAAAATATAGTGCCATGTCAAAAAGATAAGCATGAAGATGCAAAATGGCACTAAACAATGTGAAACTGTCATTGGGGCATTTCATCAAACACCTCATATGCATGAATTTGGGCAAAGATAGTAAATGCAATGGATAACTCAATTCAATCCCAAAATACAACACCAAACCTAAGTCTAGCATGATCAACCAATCCACAATCCATACATCAACAACAATCATCCTAACACTACTACAATCCAATCACACCAAAAATCACAAGATGGGGAAAACCATGGGGTGGGATTTGGAAGTTACAAACTTACCAAATAATGAGTGAATGAGATGAAGATGGTGTGTGTGGTGTTAAAGTGCTCCTTTGTGGCGATGAAGTGAGATATGTGGGATTTGCATAAATAAGAGGGGTGAAATGTGATGCAACTTACTACTAATAATGCAAAAACTCAGAAAAAACAAAAACAACTACTAAACTAAATTAAAACTAAGAAATCAATAAAAGGGGCTTGGGTTGCCTCCCAAGAAGCGCTAAGTTCTGATCTTGACCGGACTTTGTCGATTCTCTCAAGTTGGAGCTCCAATAGGCATGTTATCCACATTGCCCTTAGAAACTCCCCAACCTCCAATGTATTGACTATATTCCCAACCATCCGCTTTACCATCATTTAATTCAAATTTTAGCATATTGGTTGGATGAATAGTGAATACAACTTTCTCCTGATTTACCCGCAGAGTTAGCTCCCCCGTTTCTACATCGATCAAAGCTCGTGATGTAGCTAAAAATGATCGCCCAAAGATGATAGGTGTTTTCTTGTCCTCATTCGCATCCAACACTACAAAATCCACAGGAAAAACAAATTTATTAATTTTTACCAATACATCTTCAATGATTCCCCACGGATAGGCGATAGATCGATCAGCAAACTGCAAAGTGATATTGGACGGCTTCACCTCCCCGAGCCCAAACTTCATCACATCAGAAAGAGATATAAGATTCACACTGGACCCAAGATCACAAAGTGGTTTCTCAAAGAAAACTCCTCCAATAGTACAAGGAATAGTGAAACTCCCTGGATTCTTCATTTTCTGAGGTAGTTTACTCTGGACTATTGCACTACATTCCTCTGTCAAGTAGACAATCTCAAATTCCTCCAACTTCATTTTCTTGGATTCCACTGGTTTCACATAAATGGGCGATTGTTCGGGTGCAAGCTAAAAATACTAAAATTAAATTAAGACTATGAAAATATCAATGAGTTTATCCAAATGATTAAATGAATTCTAGAGGTATGATGAATCTAGTTATCCCTTATGTTGTTAATATGGTTTATCAATCATCAATTATCAATTTATAAGTCAAGATTTCTACAATAATCATTCCCTCTCTCAAGTGCTAAATGATTTTAGATTCAATTGGGAAATCAATATCTCTATAAAAATCACCAATTAAAATCTCAATAAAAGCTATGAATCTTGATAAATGACTTCAAAGGATTCATAAATCTCTCAATTCTATGAAATCCTAGGTTATGCTATTCCAAGGTCATGTATTCAATTACCTCTCTCAAGTGTCAAATCAAATACACCAAACAATCTAAATTATTGATCAAGTAATTTAGAAGCAATAGATCCAAATAGCACAAATAAATTGATAGATCTAGATTGACAAACCACAATCTCAAAACATAAGTTCAAACATAGATTACATCAATCCTCTAGAATTATAGTTTTTAGCTCATGATTAAAGAAAATGAATCCATGAAAATACAACAATACATCTTACAAGATATGAAGAAAGCAACAAAATAAGAACAAGAGTTGAGGGATCTTCTCTATTTCTAGATGATAGAAGCCTCCAATCTTCTTCTCCAAATTCTTCTCAAAATGCTCAAATTCTTCTTCCTTGTCTTGTAGCTGTTTTTATTGTCTTCCCAAGGGTTCCAAGATGCCCTAATTTCCAGCCCCAAGGATGGTATTTATAGTACACAAAAGTCCAAGAAGGGGGTAGGTGAACATAGGATTTTCCGCCCCCGGGCGCTGCGGCGCCCAGCAATTTCGCACAAAAATGCCGCCCGGTGCCTGCAGCGCCCAACGTGAATTTTGGAGTGTTTTGGCTTGTCACGGGCGCTGCAGCGCCCGTTGACGAGCGCTGCAGCGCCCGCCCGCTTTTTTCGCCTACCAAATATCCGAATTTGTTTTTGAGCCCTTCATCAAAGTTGTAGCTCTATCTCTTAGCTTTCTATAGCCACTTGAATCACCTCAATATCAATTTTGTAGAGAGAGTTATGACCAAAATACGAAACCCTGCCAGTGATGGAAATTTCAGACGCATTTGGACGTTTCTTCAAATCAATCTCTCGTTGTTTGATCGTTTACACTTCTTTTGATACACGATTCATTAATATGACTATAAACTCAATATAATTGGCTCTCAACATGGCTTGACCCCTCAAATGACTCGAAACAATGGAAATTAATGCCTAACCTATGAGATATAACAAAAACGACTCAAAATACTCAAAAACAACACAAAACTCTAGTATCGGAAGCCCAAATCAATGGTATAAAACCAAGTGAACAGTACGTTTTCTGGGCGTTTAGGCCGTGCATCGAGGGTTTTAGGCATTGCCACAAGGTCATTAGTGTGGACGGAATGCACTTGTATACTAAATACAAGCACAAGATGTTAATTGATGTGACTTTGGATGCAAACCAACATGTGCTACCTCTAGCATATGTTATTGTAGATGAGGAAAATTTTAGGTCATGGCATTGGTTTCTTCACATGGTGGCTAAATACGTGGTTACTGGAGCCGAGGGAATGTGTCTTATTTCCGACCGCCATAAGGGTATAATAAAAGCAGTCGAACGTGTTCCCGAGTTTCAAGCACCTATAGGAGTACACCGATTTTATTTGAGGCATGTGACATCTAATTTTAATAATCATTTTAAGAATATAAAACTCAAGGACTTGTGTTGGCAAGTTGGATCAGAGTTGAGTGTTCGGACGTTTGAGAAAATAATGGAGTAGATTAAATCATTGAACCCAGATGCTTACGAGTATTTGGCGGAGATTGATCCTTGCCTATGGACACTCAACTACGATGAAGGGTTGGGCGCTATTGCAATTAGCGTCTGATGATTAGACGCTATTAGCAATAGCGCCTACACTTAAATTTTCTAACACCATAAAATCCACTACACTCTTGCAAAAAAAATCCCACAAACACCATAAACCATTAAATTACCCCCGAAGTTGGGGTATCAATGAATACAGTCGATAATCGAACTTAAAAAATTATATTTGAGTTACACTAAAACAAAAATGGTCTAATGTAAAGATATTATTAGCAACAACAACATGTTATCGCTAAATCCAAGTATTAGCAACGACATGTCATCACAAATAAATTTTGTAGAGGTCATGAATAATTTTAGTGACGAATTATTCATGACCTCTATCATTGAATCGCCAGGTTGTTGAAGATGATGAAGGTTCTTTTGGGCTAGATTTGGATTTCAGGTTGCTCTGTTCAGTAGTTCTTCTTCTTCTTCATTTTTTTTGGTGATTGTTGTTGATTATTCTGGATTGGCATTTTTTTTTCTCTTGGATCCGATTTATGATCTTTTTTGCTTTTGTTGTTGTATCGTTTTTTGAAGTTGTTCCAGAAGTATGTGTGGGTGAGCTTGTTTATGCAACTATGCAAGTGTTATAGGTGAAAATGAAAACCAGACTTGTGATGTATGGTTCTATGTGTGAATGCATAATTTAGACGTTGTACGATCCAGATTTTTCTGGTCATTTTTTCTTAGGAGAATCTGTTTTCTGATTGTAATTGTTTTTCCCCCCTTAATTCCTGGATTTTTTTTTTATTTGGGGTTGTGATAGGCTGATAGAGTTCATTGCTTAGTAATATTGGTGGAATTGAAGCTACATCATGTTCGAATGCAAGTTTTGCAAGTGTTATTAGACATCTTTTGTAATATATAACCTTATCGGATGACCGAAAGAAAGGAAATCTATCTATTTCTGATATGAGTACTTGGTGATTGGGCAATCGTCGGAAATCCATTGCTATTAAAACTGCCGTCTCAAGTGGCGGTGGGGGCTCAGTGTCGGAGTTGGACGATAATGCAAGGAAATTACTACAGGCTTTACTGTGGGTTGCGGAGGGTGTTTATATAATTTGGCTCTTCTTACTCCCCTATGCTCCTGTAATTATAGTTTATATCATTAGTGTTATTTCTTTGTAGCATATGTTTATATTGCCAATTTAGCAATGCTTGATCTAGCTGCCAAATAATGTTACATTTCTTGCTAAATAATGTTCATTTACTTGTTTCTGCATACAGTGAATGTTGTAGATTCCTATATGATATGACATTTTCTGCATACCATTTTTTTCTTGTTTTAAATTTCAAAATTCCTTGCACATCTTGTAGGGGGATCCAGTCTGGGCCATCAGTTCAGAAACAATCAACTCTCTGATAGGCCTTTCTCTCAATTTCTTCTTCATTTTGCCTTTTGTAAGTCCAAGCGGCTACGATAATCTAAGGGGGGTGAATAGATTATCTCCATTTTCTCGATTTAGCCCTCTTTTTCGAATCAAACAAGCCAAGACAATAGTAAAGGTGCGGGAAGTAAATAACACACGTCGATTTATAGAGGTTCAACCCACCTAGGGCCTAATCCTCTACCACCCCAGTATCTCCGGGATGGATTTCAAAAAGAAAAAAAGATTTTATTAATTACCACAATTATTAGAACAACACCTCTTTTGAGATTACCACAATCTCACTTGAAGATTACCACAATCTTCAACGGCACCTTGTGAAGATTACCACAATCTTCCGACTTGAAGAATACCAAATTCTTCAACACCTCAAAGAGCACCACACTCTTCAATAAGAAGATCACCACAATCTTCTTGCACCTATCACCTAGATCATCCAAGTGTGTTCTTACCACAAGAACACTCACAAGGATATCATGTGTTGAATGATAACCCTAAAATTCAAGATTACAACTCGATAATAAATGATACAAATATGAGTCCAAGTGTAATCAAGAAATAAAGCCTAGACCTCAAAATGTGAAAGTGATAAGCTAGGCAAATTACAACAAGAATAATAACAATGAAGAACAAATATGTTTGTTTGAATGTATCTTGTTGTGTTGTAGTATTCTCTCTTGTTGTGTAGCTTCAATTCTTCATCTATTTATATAGGATTTCTTGAACATGGATAGGCTCCTCTTGGGGACTGATTTCTACAAAAAAAAATGCAATTAAAATCAAGATTATAGCTGTTAGAAATCAACTCCATAATTTAGGGAAAAGTTGTCTGTTGCACAATGGTTAGAATTTTACTGTCAAACATAAGGGCGACCGGTCGCGCACTGATAGAAGAAAATAAAGATTGCAGCAAAATTTCACAGGGGGACCGGTCCAGGGTGGGCCGGACCGATCGGCATAGGTCCGACCGGCCGCCCACCTATGGGACCTGGTCGCCCACACATATTTTCATTACGGGTATGCCGTAATGTTTCGTGCACGGTCGACTTCTAGGTCGACCGGTCGACCTCCGGGTTTTCTCAAACGTCTCGTTTCGTTTCAAAACTCATCTCCAGTACGGGTTGCCCTATAGGGCGACCGGTTGAGCACGAGACAAAAGTGTTGTCCAATTTTTATCGAAAATAAACTTCAAAAAATACTCCGAAAAATTAGTAAAAATATTTTAAACCGAACGGGAGTATTTGGACAGCATTAGAAATATTGTTTTGATGTAAAAACACATTAACACAAAATTATTAAAAGTGTTGTCCAATTTTTGTCTAAAATAAACTCGAAGAAATACTCCGGAAAATTAGTAAAATCAATTAGGAGTATTTGGACAATATTTAAAAACCTTGTTTTGGTATAAAAACAAAATCATCAAAATCATAATAAAACCATTTATCAAACAATCTCCCCCTTTTTGATGATTACAAACCAAAATAATTTAACGAGGTCGATTTTGAAAATAAAACAATTTTACCGGTTAAAATAAACTATCCGTTGTGAGCGACAACATTCCACGCAACATAATCACAAGGATGGGAGTAAAGATATAGAAAAAACATTTAACAAACCTCCCCCTATCAACATGCACAACAATAGTAATATAGAAGCAATCAACCAAAAGCTAAAAGCTCAGGTTTTACATATTGAGCTTAAGTATCAAGAGCTTATAAGTTCCCCCTGTCAACAAAACATCATTAGACATGAATATGAGTTCATAATACATCAAATGGACTAAGTATGATCCACAACTTATGGTTTTTAATAGCCACAGCTTATAGCTTCTTTCTCGAGCTTATTTTAGCTTCTTTGAGCTAATAAGCTTATAGCCTGTTTCTCCCCCTTTGGAATCATCAAAAAGAATGTTAGCACGATAAAAACATCATATATTCATATCAAAGTGCGCAACTAAACCGATTTATCGAGTTATTTGAACATTGAAGCTTATAAACCAAATAGTAGGGAAAAGTTGATCATATGACTTGTAGAAGCTTATGAAAACTCATTTGATTAGCAAAACATGATCTCTATAAATATAAAAGACATTTGAACACAAGAGAATCATGTAGGTGATGAATATTTCATTGAAACGTTTTATTAAACACTTGGCGGGCGTCAAAAATAGAAGAAGATATATATAGCCCTTGTAAATGTAATCAAGCCAAGTTTTGCATCACCAAAATCAATTTTACAAATATCATTCATCAACAATCATTATTCACAACACAATTATGCAAGGATTCCAACAAAAATCCATACATAAGCATTTTCTCAAGGGTTCCACCCAAATTGAGATAAGGGAGTAGAATTCTTACCATTTAATCGGTAAAGATGAGCAACTATGATGATAATCGAGCAAGATACTCCCCAAGATATATAATTTATGCAATAAAATACATTTGAAGTGAATTATGTGTGAAAATGGCAAAGGGGACGAAAAATGAACCAAAAGAGCCAAAGTAGCTAACTGATAGAACATAACCTTTTTTATCACAAAAATGGCTATGGGCGACCGGTCCAGGCTGAGGGCGACCGGTCGAAGCTGAGGGAGACCAGTCGGCCTCAGCCCAGGCAGCCCACTGGTTCAATCTGTTTTAAAAAATCCGAAGTTTGAACCAAAAAATCCGATTTTTTGCCCCTAAGTTTTAAAAACGTGCAAAATGCAAACGTAGACCTCATTCAATATACATCATGTCATAGTCAAGCTCGAAATGAGGTAAAAGACTCGGCAGTAAATGGTTGAAAACAAATGTCCGCGAGTTATCCTTGAGACGGAATTAAACACATCTCAAATTTTCGTTTTTAGAAACGCAATCCCTTCGAAAAAAGATATCGAATCTCAATATGTTTAGTTCGATTATGACGAACCATATTTTGAGAAATTATAATCACCGGACTTGTTATACCGAAAAAATATGAACGTTTTAAAACCTTGGATAAACAAGCTATAAGAAGAAGTGCCTTTCAAATATTTGAAAATTTCTTTTAACGGCACTTTAATGAGATTCGTAGGGATAGTTTTGAGGTCGAGCATATAGACATAAGGCATAGAAAATATCGAGTCTAAATGAGTAATAGACGTAGATAGACATACCTCGAATTTGTTTGTTAACCAATATTATTTTCTCAACTTTTGTTCATCTTGATATTGTTGCCATAGGAATAGAGATTGTTCTTCCTTCTTCAATGCCTAACTTCTTCAAAGGTACTTTTGTATACTTTGATTGTAAAATATAATCATCTTCTTGGCATTGTTTAACTTGAATTCCAAGGAAGAAATTGAGCTCCCTCATCATGCTCATCTTAAATTCACCTTGCATCAACTTAGAAAATATATTGCACAAAGATTCATTAGTAGCACCAAAAATGATATCATAAATTTGTACAAGTAAGCAATCTTGCCCCTTTTCAAAAATAAAGAGATTAGATCAACTTTACCTCTTGTAAAACCATTTTGCAAAAAAATAGGTAAGTCTATCACATCAAACACGGGATGCTTATTTTAAACATACAAGGCCTTTTATAAAAATTATTTGGCCTAGAAAATTTTTCAAACCCCAGTTGTTTTACATAGACTTCTACTTGAATAAAACCATTTAGAAAAGTGGATTTAAAATTCATTTGGTAAAGCTTGAAATTTTCTTAAAACAAAAATGGGCAAGTAAAATGCGAATAGCTTCAAAACCATGCTACGGGTGTAAATGTTTCATCAAAATCAATACCTTCTTCTTGACATTACCTTTGAGCTACTAACCTCCCCTTGGTCATCAAACTTGTTCCAAAATACCAAATATTTTTGCAAAATAATAAGAAGATATCTTTGCACAAGAGCATAGTAATATCGAATAATAGAGATACAATAGCAAGTAACACATACTATGTTTTCAAATAAATCATCAAGAGTTTCATAAAACATTTAAGTTCAAATAAGCTTATAGGATGCTATATAAGGTCTCTTTTGAAATTTGAAAAATTCAAGAGCATATAGTTGAGACCTCATTTAAAAGAAGCATTTAGACAAGAATGAATATGAGCAATCAAATGCATAATATTGAGAGAAGGATGGAAATCAATTGTTTCATCAAAACAAAATATGATCCTTTACAAGTCTCGGATAAAACAAGCTTTATCGAATAGTGCCTTTCAAAAATCGAAAAATCCTCTTAATGGCACTTATGTGAGATGTTTTGAAATATCTAGAGAATCAAGCACATAGGCAAATGGCAAAAATATATCGAGTCTATGAGATGAATAACAATGGTGAGCGTACCTCAATATTTTATGTCTCTCTTGTCAAATAATGAGTAGATAGCCATTTATGAAGATATATAAAACCTACACAATTCTTAAAACAAATCTTGCACAAAAGCATAATGGTACAAGTGTAGGCTAAGAAATAAGAGATGTCACAAATATGCTTATGCTATATAAATCCATAAGAGATAATAAAGCACATTAGCCTTAATAAATGCACAAGCGTTTTAAAAACATCATGTAAGGTCTCTTTTTCAAAATATTTTAAAAACACAAATATATATTGAAGACCTTAATTTTAAAAATAAATAGTTGAAAACCCATTTTACAATTAAGGGACAAATAAAAACATGCATACTAACAAAATAAAATGCATATTTAAATAGGGAGATACGGTTTACCAATTACGCCATTTCCATGAGTTGTGTCTTTTCCATTGTTGATGGTATCTTCCCCTTTGAAAATTATCTTGTAGATGATAGCTTCTCCAATTGCTCCATTTCAAAGGATTATGTCCTTCCCATTGTTGATATGTCTTTCTCTTGGAAATTCATTGTGGTGATGTCTTCTCCTTTGATTAAATGAGACGGTCATTTGATGTCTTCTTGGCGGCATAAATTTTCCTTGATTATTATTCCATCGGGTACCTAATACGACATTGTTTTGTGGTACCCTCAAGTGTTTGGGTCCTTTAGGATTAGTTTTGAGACTTTTGGGTCTCCAAAAATAATTAGAGCTATTTCTAGCCCGACAAGTATTAGCCGTATGACCCTTTCTACCACAATAAAAACAAGAAATAATTCTAGGAGCATAATGACCAATATGCATAGAGACTTGATTCTTTTTCATATGATTTACAACATTAGGCTTATGATCAAGTTCTAGTTTCGAATTATCACAACTATGAATATCAACAATTTTGGTCATTTTTTCGGTACTCAAGTTGAATTTTGATAAATCCTTTTTCATGCAATTAATATCCTCAACAAGAGTACTATTTTCTTTTTCAAGGTTACTAACCTTATCAAGTGTGGTGGTGTGAGCACATGAAAGTGATTCATAGGAAGTAAATAAACTATCCTTGTCATTTTTGAAGACATTGAATTCCTTTTTCAAATTTTTGTATTTAACAAGTAAGCTTTGGAATTTATTTTGAAGCTCATCAAAATCATTTTGCAAATCACTATACTCATTTTGTAATTCATTATCATAAGAAGTGGAAGGTTTAGAACTTACCTCGTTTTCTTCTTTGAAGCCCATAAGACATCGTTCATTTTCTTCGTCGTTGGAAGTTGTAGGAAGCTCATCCCATGTTGTTGTATCCATTTGAGAAGTAGATGCTTTTGAGTAGCTCCTTTCATTTGAATATACTTCTTCTAATTTTCTCCATACTTCATGAGCCGATTTAATTCCTACAATATGATCATATTCCGAAATGGTAAGTGAACAATAAATAATATTAAGAGCTTTACCATTTAAAGAGATGATTTTCTTCTCTTCATCATTGAGCTCCTTGGGAGCTTTGGAGGTGTGAGATGTGTCTTTCATCAGAATGGATTCTTCATTAATGACCGTGTTCCAAATATCGAACTCGCAACCTTGTAGATAGCATTCCATTCTTTCTTTCCACAATGTATAATTTTTGGAATCAAATAGTGGTGGCTTGGTGGTGGAGGTGCCGGTAAGGTAGACTTCATTCGTAGCCGATGATCGTTCCTCTTTACTCGCGATGTGGAACAAGCCTGCCAAAGAGTTTGGCTCTGATACCACTTGTAAGTCCAAGCGGCTATGATAATCTAGAGGGGGAGTGAATAGATTATCTCCATTTTCTCGATTTAGCCCTCTTTTTCGAATCAAACAAGCCAAGATAATAGTAAAGGTGCGGGAAGTAAATAACACGCGTCGATTTATAGAGGTTCAACCCACCTAGGGCCTAATCCTCTACCACCCCAGTATCTCCGGGATGGATTTCAAAAAGAAAAAAAGATTTTATTAATTACCACAATTATTAGAACAACACCTCTTTTGAGATTACCACAATCTCACTTGAAGATTACCACAATCTTCAACGGCACCTTGTGAAGATTACCACAATCTTCCGACTTGAAGAATACCAAATTCTTCAACACCTCAAAGAGCACCGCACTCTTCAATAAGAAGATCACCACAATCTTCTTGCACCTATCACCTAGATCATCCAAGTGTGTTCTTACCACAAGAACACTCACAAGAATATCTTGTGTTGAATGATAACCCAAAAATTCAAGATTATAACTCGATAATGAATGATACAAATATGAGTGCAAGTGTAATTAAGAAATAAAGCCTAGACCTCAAAATGTGAAAGTGATAAGCTAGGCAAATTACAACAAGAATAATAACAATGAAGAACAAATATGTTTGCTTGAATGTATCTTGTTGTGTTGTAGTATTCTCTCTTGTTGTGTAGCTTCAATTCTTCATCTATTTATAGAGGATGTCTTGAACATGGATAGCTCCTCTTGGGGACTGATTTTTAAAAAAAAAATGCAATTAAAATCAAGATTATAGTCTGTTAGGAATCAATCCCATAATTTAGGGAAAAGTCATCTCACGACAACGGTTAGAATTTTTCATTGCCAAACATAAGATGCACGGTCGCAAGACCGATAGAAGAAAAGAAAGATTGCAGCAAAATTTCACAAGGGGACCGGTCCAGGGTGGGTCGGACCGATCGGCATAGGGTCCGACCGGTCGCCCACCTATTGGACCGGTCGCCCTCACACATATTTTCATTACGTATGCTTCAGTAATGTTTGTGTACCGATGCCGACCTGGGGTTTTCTCAAACGTCTCGTTTCTGTTTCAAAACTCATCTCCAGATACTGGTTGCCCTATAGGGCGACCGATTGAGCACGAGACAAAAGTATTGTCCAATTTTTATCGAAAATAAACTTCAAAAAATACTCCGAAAAATTAGTAAAAATATTTTAAACCGAACGGGAGTATTTGGACATCATTAGAAATATTGTTTTGATGTAAAAACACATTAACACAAAATCATTAAAAGTGTTGTCCAATTTTTGTCTAAAATAAACTCGAAGAAATACTCCGGAAAATTAGTAAAATCAATTAGGAGTATTTGGACAACATTTAAAAATATTGTTTTGGTATAAAAATAACATTATCAAAATCATGAAAAAACCATTTATCAAACACCTTTGTCAAATGCTGGTAATATTAATCTTCGGTTTCACCGTGAAATCCTTTTATCCTTTTCTTTTATGGATATGCAATTTTAATAAATTTTTTCTTGGTATGATGTTGAAATTATAGATTACCTAAGCAGTTTTTTAGCTCAAACTTCTAAATGATTGAAATGTGAGGCTCAAGGGAAGTTAAGGGTATGTTTGGTTAGCATTCCCCAGAAGTAAACTTTCCCAATTTCTTCCCCCAATCACCAACCAAACATTACATTACGCTTCCCAATGCATTTCTCTACTAATACACACATTTCCCAATACATCACATCAAATTCCACTTCCCCCAATCACCTCCAAAAACTTCCCCCAATCACTCTCAATCACTAGTCATATTTTACTGGTTTCAGGACCACAGAAAATGGGATATAATTCTGATTTTGTTGTATTTCTTTCTGATCCATACATAACAGACTACAAGTTACAATTTGATTTCGTTATAATTTATTTCTGTAAAGTACAAATTACAATAGACATTGTAAGTAATGATAATTTATGAAAGATAATCTTGTTTGTGCAAAAGTGTATCACAGATGTGATATTATCTTTATGAGTTGTACTGTAATCAAAGATAAGTTGCTACTGCATAATGGTTTATTATAAGTATCTTGATCGTTTATGCGTTGAACTTTGGCAGAATAGTTGGTTTTCATCTGATTGAGGCACTGTTGATCCATCTGGTAAGGTTATATTACTCTTGTGTCTGCCTATCGAGAGTGTTTTGAGTGGTAGTGCAATGTTTTGTTTATTTCGGTAAGGTTACATTACTTTCAAACTGCATTATTAGTTCAAAATAATTAAGTTCACTGCCTTTTGAGCACCTTCTTGGCCTTTTCAATCGTGTAAAGCTTATATAAACAGATTCGTTTGTTGGAGTGTAACAATCCGGATGTTTATGCTTTAACAAGAATTTTATTAATTATGTTATTAGTTTATTTCATGGAATAATAATGGAGAATTGGAAATGTATTAAGGATTTCACTAGATAGTTAATTTATTAAATTATGGATAACAAAGAGCCTTTTTAATGTGACTGTGATTAACTTTATTTGGGCCTTATACGAATAATTGGACTTTTAATTAGTTTAGAGTATTAAATCAGACTCACATTGTTAGCAAGTTAATTATAAGCCCATGTGTTCTAAACCTAGTCCAATTAGCAGTAGGTTAAAACACAAATATAAGACACGTAAAACATACACATTGGGAACACAATAGGAGACGCCTATAGAGAAGAGAGAATTCGGCCAAGAGAGAAGAAAAGAAAAGAGAAGAAAGATAGGAGACTTCCCCAATGCGATTGATTCAAAAGAAGCCTGAAAAGGATTTTACTACCCCTAAGTCGAACAGGCAAATAATCTCTTTAGTCTCACCTAGAATTAGGATTTTAATGTTATTGTTAGTGATTTTTATGTTGATTGCAAGTAATCCGTCTTATATATTACGTGGATCGTCTATGTCAAATTTTCATCTATGCTTAATGTCTTTATATTAGAATTGTACACATACGTAATAATGGTAACATCCATGAGCATCTGTTTGTTGTATAGTTAAATTTTAAGAGATATGTACTGGATAGCAATATTGTTGGATTATTCACTTTCATTGGTAATCTTTTTCTTTGGAGTTAAGAATTCGAGGAACTTAAATGTGACAACATAGATCTACTGGTAATTCTTTATAGTATAAGATATGAAGCTTACAATTGTATACATATAATTGTTACGGGTTAGATCATAGATGCCTAATGAGACCTAGCCAAGTTAAAAAGCCTAAAAGCCGCCTGTTTTGGTAATAATAATTGTTGATCAAGGACTGAAAAGACATAATTCTTTATTGATTCATTGATTGATACATGTATTTTGTTGGTTTGTGGGTTAATAATCAAAAGAGTTAATTATTTTGTTACTTCAGTTAAGAGTTTGTTACATTAATCCAGATTTTTCTAAATAAGTTTGAATAATTGGATGTAAAGTTCTTCCTAATTAGTTGAACATAGGGTTTATCCCTAACTAATTGGATGTAGGGTTTCCCCTAACTAACTGAATTGTTTGAGTGAATGGTTTTTTCCTTACTAATTGAATGTAGAGTTTACCCTAAATAGTAGGACTATTCCTTAATTATTTGAATGCAGGATTTTCCCTAAAGAGGTTTGAGTAATTGAATATAGGGTCTTCCCTTAATTAAATGAATGCAGGGTATTCCCCTAACTAAGTGAACGTATGACTTTTTCCCAAATAAATTTGAATCTAGACTCTAGAATTAACTAATTAAATGAACGCAATGTTTCCCTAATTAGTTGAGTACAGGGTTTATCCTTGATTAATTAAATGTAGGATTTTCAATGATTAGTTGAACATAAGGTTCATCCCTAATTAACTAAATGTACTTTTTCTTAACTAATTAGATACAATGTTTTTCTAATTAATGTTGAGTATGTGAATGTATGTTTATCCTCATTTACCTGTTTGATGTCATATTTACTTTTAATATATTTGCTAACCATTGTGATTTAATTATTATGATATGCACTTGCGTTTATTCTCGTTTTTAATGAAAAGTTGTGATTTAATTATTATGATATGCACTTGCGTTTATTCTCGTTTTTAATGAAAAGTTGTGATTTAATTATTATGATATGCACTTGCGCTTATTCTCGTTTTTAATAAAAAGTTGCATCACTTAGGTTCATGCATCATGTTAATGTATGTTCATATCATTTCACGAGCATGATAAGATTGAGTAAAGTCAAGTTTTAAGATTTAGAGTTAATAATATTTTTTTCAAAGAAATGAGTGCACATTGTTCTATGATGCTGGTGTGAGTGAGAAATGGGCGCGTGGGACCAGCGTTCCGACAATGTGCCGCTTGCGGCTAATGTTAATATTCAAGGAAAAGGGCCTTTGGGCAAAACAAATGAAATTGGGCCTTCGGGCAAACGAATGGAAACGGGCCTTCGGGGCAAAATATTCACGGGTTCCAAATAACAAGGTCCACTGCGACCCTGATTAGAACAATGTGTTACCAAGTGAGCTCGTGTCCTAAGAATGTTTCATGCAACGAAAGACAAAGTTTTATGCGAAAGAAAGTTTTAAACAATGAAAGAAAAGATTTTTAAGCAAGAAAATGTAAAGTCTTTCAAGGTTATAAATGTTAAGATAATGCACTAGGCATGCATTCATGCATCAGATTACTTGTTGAGCTCCTTTAGCTCATTCCACGAATGTTGAAATTTTCAAATGAGAATGCTTGAGAGGAAGGAGATGGCGGCGCGCAGTGACTTGAGGAACCCATGTCAATGAAATTATTTTATTTTATTAAATATTAAATGACTTCTATTTTCAGTACGAATGTTTATGGACAAGTAATTATTTCAGTTATAAACATTTAATTCCGATGCAAATCTTTCGAACGAATAGTAAAAGTTTTTACTATTTCGTGATTTAGACATTTTTAAAATGTTTCTCTTTATTTATTATTTTCGCATTAAAATTCAAGTAAGCTAGAAAGGGCGCTACATTTTGTGGTATCAGAGCCCAGGCTTTTTTAAAATCGGTTCTGTAGACTTTGAAATGATTTGAATTATGACAAATTTAAAGTCAACTAGTCATGGGTTATGAGTCGTGCTTCGAGTATCTCACTCCGCAATATGGTAAGCTTTCCATTCAGTATGATTATGTCCGTATAATATTGTGTTTATGATATAGTTTTAGACTGAAGATGTGCATGTGCTTGAGATGGTATTGATTATTGTTACACCCATAATATATTTCATGTTTTGTTATTAATTTACTTGTGTATTTAATTGTGCCTTTAATGCTTATGCTATCTTGAATATGAGAGTTGTATTCATGATTTAGAATATTATATTTCTTATATTTAACAAGTTTCGAGGACGAAACTTTTTTAAAGGTGGGGAGAATGTAACGACCCGAATTTTTATGCTTTAGCAAGAATTTTATTAATTATATTATTAGTTTATTTCATGGAATAATAATGGAGAATGGAAATGTATTAAGGATTTCACTAGATAGTTAATTTATTAAATTACGGATAATAAAGAGTCTTTTTAATGGGATTGTGATTTACTTTATTTGGGCCTTATACGAATAATTGGACTTTTAATTAGTTTAGAGTATTAAATCAGGCCCACATTATTAGCAGGTTAATTATAAGTCCATGTACTCTAAACCTAGTCCAATTAGGAGTAGGTTAAAACACAGATATAAGAAACGTAAAATACACACATTGAGAACACAATAGGAGACATCTAGAGAGAAGAGAGAATTCGGTCAAGAGAGAAGAAAAGAAAAGATAAGAAAGGAGGAGACTTCCCCAATGCGATTGATTCAAAAGAAGCCTGAAAAGGATTTTACTACCCCTAAGTCGAACAGGCAAATAATCTCTTTAGTCTCACCTAGAATTAGGATTTTAATGTTATTGTTAGTGATTTTTATGTTGATTGCAAGTAATCCGTCTTATATATTACGTGGATCGTCTATGTCAAATTTTCATCTATGCTTAATGTCTTTATATTAGAATTGTACACATACGTAATAATGGTAACATCCATGAGCATCTGTTTGTTGTATAGTTAAATTTTAAGAGATATGTACTGGAATAGCAATTTTGTTGGATTATTCACTTTCATTGGTCATCTTTTTCTTTGGAGTTAAGAATTCGAGGAACGTAAATGTGATAACATAGATCTACTGGTACTTCTTTATAGTATAAGATATGAAGCTTACAATTGTATATATATAATTGTCACGGGTTAGATCATAGATGCCTAATGAGACCTAGCCAAGTTAAAAAGCCTAAAAGCCGCCTGTTTTGGTAATAATAATTGTTGATCGAGGACTAAGAAGACATAATTCTTTATTGATTCATTGATTGATACATGTATTTTGTTGGTTTGTGGGTTAATAATCAAAAGAGTTAATTATTTTGTTACTTCAGTTAAAAGTTTGTTACATTAATCCAGGTTTTTCTAAATAAGTTTGAATAATTGGATGTAAAGTTATTCCTAATTAGTTGAACATAGGGTTTATCCCCTAACTAATTGGATGTAGGCTTTCCCCTAACTAACTGGATTGTTTTAGTAAATGGTTTTTTTCTTACTAATTGAATGTAGGGTTTACCCTAAATAGTATTGAATCATTAAATGTAGGGCTTTCCCTTAATTATTTGAATGTAGGATTTTTTCCTAAAGAGGTTTGAGTAATTGAATATAGGGTCTTCCCTTAATTAAATGAATGCAGGGTATTCTCCTAACTAAGTGAACGTATGACTTTTTCCCAAGTATATTTGAATCTAGACTCTAGAATTAAATAATTAATTGAACGCAAGGTTCCCCTGATTAGTTGAGTATAGGGTTTATCCCTGGTTAATTGAATGTAGGATTTTTAATGATTAGTTGAACATAAGGTTCATCCCTAATTAACTAAATGTACTTTTTCCTAACTAATTAGATACAAGGTTTTTCCTAATTAATGTTGAGTATGTGAATGTATGTTTATTCTCATTTACCTGTTTGATGTCATATTTACTTTTAATATGTTTGCTAACCATTGTGATTTAATTATTATGATATGCACTTGCGTTTATTCTCGTTTTTAATAAAAAATTGCATCACTTAGGTTCATGCATCATGTTAATGTATGCTCATATCATTTCACGAGCATGATAAGATTAAGTAAAGTCAAGTTTTAAGATTTAGAGTTAATAATGTTTTTTTCAAAGAAATGGTGCACATTGTTCTATAATGCTGGAGTGAGTGGGAAATGGGCGCGGGGGACCGGTGTTCCGACAATGTGCCGCTTACGGCTAATGTTAATATTCAAGGAAAAGGGCCTTCGAGCAAAATGAATGGAAATGGGCCTTCGGGCCAAATATTCACGGGTTCCAAATAACAAGGCCCACTACGACCCTGATTAGAACAATGTGTTACCAAGTGAGCTCAAGTCCTAAGAATGTTTCATGCAACGAAATGCATTTTATGCGAAAGAAAGTTTTAAGCAATGAAAGAAAAGATTTTTAAGCAAGAAAATATAAAGTCTTTCAAGGTTATAAATGTTAAGATAATGCACTAGGCTTCATGCATCAGATTACTTGTTGAGCTCCTGTAGCTCATTCCACGAATGTTGAAATTTTCAGATGAGAATGCTTGAGAGGAAGGAGATGGCGGAGCGCAGTGACTCGAGGAACCCATGTCAATGAAATTATTTTATTTTATTAAATGTTAAATGACTTCTATTTTCAAGATCACGAATGTTTTTGGACAAGTAATTATTTCGATTATAAGCATTTAATTCCAAGCAAATCTTTCGAACGAATAGTAAAAGTTTTTACTATTTCGTGATTTAGACATTTTTAAAGTATTTCTCTTTATTTATTATTTTCGCATTAAAATTCAAGTAAGCTAGAAAGGGCGCTAATTGGAGTATATGTTGATATATTGTTAACTGTTATGTTATGGTTTGACAGGCCAACACAAAGGCGCATGAGCCTCAACCTGTTCTTGAAAATTGGAGAGAAATGCATACACATGCAGAGATTTGGGTGAATTCCCAAGCTGAGGAGACTTAAGTAAGTATTTTTGGTTGTAATTACATGTTTGATTAATTTCACAATTGAATTTATTTATATATAGTTTCACTTCTTAAATATGTAGCGTCGTTTGGAGGATAGAGCCATACAGATGGAAGCATCTGGTTCCAATAGGGCTGATGCAGCCTCAGGTCCTATAAAAGAGATAGCTCTTATGTAGGAGGTGTTGGGTCGGTGGAGAGGACATATATGTGGAGAGGACATATATGTGGAGTTGGACCCACCCTACCGCATGCAGCATCATCGAGGCCCTCCGATGCTACCGTTATAGTTTCCTTGTGAGAGAATCAGGAGGTGGTTGGACGATTGGATGAGTTGACTAATGCCTACACCGCCCTCCATGATCTCATAGTTCAATTGCATCCAAGCGTGTCTCTACCAAGGCTTGGACGTGCTGGTGTTCCACCATCGTCATCTTTAAGTGTTGCAGCTTCATCTTCAGTCCCAGCTCCAGCAACTACACCCACTCCCCCCCATGATGATGATGATATTGTACATAGATGATTAGGACTATTACCTTTTGGTGCGGGAGAGAATGACTTAAGATCAGTCTAATTTCTTGGCCTATGACTCGATAGAATATTCCTCTTCCTAGTTCGTGCTAACCTCGACTATAACACCGATTTTTTGTAATACACTTATACTTCATATATTTTGTTGTTTATGGATTATGGATAATATTGAACTTGCGTTTTATAATAGTTGTGTTTGCTATATAGGGATACATGATATATTGTGCTACAGGTTTATAACAGGTTTAAAAACTAAAAAATATAAAATTCAGAAAATTGAAAAATAAATAAACTTGGAGTTTTTGTGACGACAATATTGTCTCAAATATGTTTAACCTCTAACATTATTAAGTAGTATTTGTGATGACAAAGTTGTTGTCTCAAATATGTTTAACCTCTAAAGATAATTAAGTAGTATTTGTGACGACAGTGTTGTCTCAAATATGTTTAAGCTCTAACAAAATTAAGTAGTATTTGTGACGACAGTGTCGTTACAAATACTCTTCCTATTTGCGTCGACTATTTGCAACAACATATTGTCTCAAATACCATACAAACAGATCCCAAGAATTTTTGTTTCAAGTAGTTTTTCCAACGACAATTGTTACAAATATTTTTGTGGCAACAGTGATGTTGTTTCAAATAATTTTTTGCCACACACTGTTTGTGACCACTATTTTGAGATGGTTTGTTGTCATAAGAAAACTATTTGCTACGATTTTGTGTCTTTTATAACGACAAAAAGTTTGACACAAAAAAACCTTTTTTCTTGTAGTTGTTAATACAAATTGTGGTTATAGTTTAATCTTTTTATATGTATTTTATTAATTGAGCTCGAACTTGAGTTGAATTTTGGATCTTATTAAGTCGATAAATTTTATTATTTTATTAATGGATTGAAACTGAAACAAACTTTTGTTGATAATCATGAATTATAACAAATTATTCTTACAATAGTGTATATGACATGGATCATTGTACCTATGATAATATCGTACTCTTGAATTGGCTATTGTTTATTTCAAGAAAGATAAATTAATAAGAGGCGAGAATAATGCTCAATGTAGTCTCTGACGTACCATCCTTTCATATGAGAGTAAAAAAAATAAAGGGGAGGTCTCTTGTGAGACCGTTTTACGGATCTAAATCCGTGAGACGGATCCTCACATGGTCCCCTCTCCTTTCTCTCTCCTCTCACTAGTTCCCATTTCTCTTTCTATCTCACATTCCCTCTCACTGAGTCACTAGTCCACCCATTCTCTATCTCACTCACGTCCACTAATGATCTGCATCTCTCTCTCTCTTTACATCTCACTCATATCTACTAATGGTTCCCCTCTTTCTTTACACCCAAGGTTTTAAATATAAGATTTCACAAAAATATAATATTTTCACTTATAATTTTCACGTAAATAATATTGATTTCATTATTTTAAAAAAATATAATTTCATAGTAGAATTGATACTTCTGCGATAAAAAATATTTTTTTAATATAAAGTGATATTTATTTTAATTAGAAGTGGTACTTTTTTAATAATAAATGATATATTTTTAATAAAAAGTGATGTCTTTTTAATAAGAAATGATATTGAGTGGTACTTTTTTTAATTAAAAATTGATATTTGTTTTAAAATATAAGTGATACTTTTTAGTAAGAATTTATACTTTTTTCTGTGAGAAGTGATACTTTGTTTTAATGAAAAGTAATATTTTTTAAATAAAAAATGATACTCTTTTCATAAGAAGTGATACTTTTTACATAAAAAGTGATACTCTGTTTTAATAAAAAATGATTTTTTTTTATAAAAAATGATACTTTTTACATAGAAAGTGATACTTTATTTTAATAAAAAGTGATACATTTTTCACAAGAAGTGATATTTTTTCATAAAAATGATACTTTGTTTTAATAAAAAGTGATACTCTATTTTAATAAAAAGTGAATAATTTATTTTAATAAAAAATAATAATTTTTAATAAGAAGTGATACTTTTTCCATAAAAAGTGATACTTTGTTTTAATAAAAAAAATGGTCTTTTTTTTAAACAAAACTGATTATTTTTCATAAAAGGTGATATTTTTTCATAAGAAGTGATACTTTATTTTAATAAAAACTAATTTTTACATTGATAAAAAATGATATTTTTCACGTCTAATGTGGCACTATGTCGAAAATTGAATTTGCATAATTTTATTTGTTTCTTTCTATTAAATAGTGTTTTCGGTGATTGCCGAAAATTGAATAACATCGGCACATACACATTTTTGTCCGATATCATGATCGTTTGAGGGGGAAAATTGTCAGTTCTATATGGGTATAATTTTGTTTTATAATGTAAATTTTTAATTGGTTGTACATATGATTATGATGCTTTTGCATAGCATTTAATGTGTATTGTGGATGTGATGACATTGGAATCATTAGTTTTTTTGGGCACTTGTCGGGTGTAATTGGGTGTAGTGCTTCAGTTAAAAGGCCATGCGCTTGATGTGGATCCGTTTCATAGATTTGGATCCGTGAAACGGTCTCACACAAGTTTTTGCCAAAAATAAATGAACAAGTCCCTAAGTTCAAACACAAATAAGTTTGTCAAACAAATAAAAGCGTTTGACCTCCACTACCTCGGTCAATGGTTTGAGGTTGACTTGAGGTATCCCTCATCTTTTCTTGGAGTACATCGAAGTTCGAACAGCCAAATCGGCACGCTGGATCCTGGGTTTTTGTCCCCTCTAATCATATGACCCTCATCAATTATCCCAATTTATTGGGTTCTACTTGTCACGTGATATTTATTTTGTATTAATTATTGATTTTTTTTTCTTTAAGCAAGAAATGTTCAAAAAGTTTGGTTTGATTAGAGCTAATAAATAATTGGTTAAAACAATTTTATTTGTAGGAACATATTTTGAGAGTTGCACCAATCAGATGTCGGTGTTGAACCACTCATCCACGAACAACACTTTCTCGATTGACTTTTCGAGGTAATAACTCACTTAAAATATGATTATGAAACTCAATTATATTGCACGAACTGCAGAATTTGACAAATAAGTCATTTTTCTTAAGTTTTTCAGTTGAAATGGATTCCAAAGAGTCCATCGAAGTTGACCAGCACCTAAATCATTACTATATTTTTATAATGCATCTACTTTGATTTTAGAATCACGTTACCTTAACCTTGTGTCGGTTTGGATCTCTAACATCAGATAATTTAGATCATTTTAGTTCGAGTTGAATTGACTCGAAATTAGGTATGATTTGAGACTGGAAGCTTGCATGATGAACACACATCAAACTATTTGCGATCGTCCGTAGCTAAGGATCTGTGATACTTAAGTTAATTAGATTCAAGTTTTAAGTTCACTATGGCTAATTTAGATGTTGAAATGTAGGCATGGTTCCTCCTCCTTATTGAGAAAATTGTCATGATTTTGAGACACCTGATGTACAAACACCAATATCATTAATGGTTCGTGGTCACGTGGATTGAGTCAGGTCAAAACCCACATACAAATACGTGCATCCTTTTCTGTTAGGTTATTTTAGCCATTTTAAGGTAAACTTTGAAATGTTCTCCATATACTCTTATATAATAAATTGTAAAATATATTCATTTTGTGATAATGTTTACATAACCTGAATGACATACATACAATTAAAGGACAAACTGAAAAAGATTACTTAAAACAATTAATATTTACGTAATATTTCCCTGATTTCAAGAATCTTATTTGCTCCAAGAATCAAATTATATTTGTCTGACAATTTGTTAATTTGATGATACCCACTTGAGTTCTACCAATTCCACCCATCTATTGGCACATATTTTATTGTTCAGTAATAACTTTTATCTCAAGTTTGAACCATATAAATTTAACTTGCATTAATTTTTGGGAAAAAAATATAATACATTTGATGGATGAAGTTGTATAGAACCCAAGTGAGGTAACATCGAATTTCCTTGACACTACAAGATAGACACCGTATATAAAAGTTCTAATCTTCGAAAGCATTTCAATTCCATTTAGATGAATCTTATCCTTAGATTGGAGGCTATCCCTTTCCTTTTATTTCCCTCCATTTGGATTTAAATTGCAGCCCCACTTCATTACGTTTGCGTCTTATGTTTGATGTTTCACTGCAATCTATTCCATGAATTTTGTCATACTTGCATCAAAGTTTCAAATCATTGTGGGGCTAATCAAATATCTAAGATATAAAACATCCACTATATGAACTCAACATTTTTTATGCTCTGTGAGAAATTGACAATGTACTAAGAAATATTGTCCAATTGTTAGGTATCGATCCCGCCGTATGCCGAAATAGCCGCTGCTATTAAAGACGAATTTACAAGCCTAACGAATAGCCTATTACAATAAATCGCCTACGGGATAGGGATTACGGAATTACAGTCCGGTTCTACAATAAAGCTATAAATTACAAATGATAACTAAATATTACAAGCTAAAATCGAAACTCCTCGAATCAGCCCGTAACCCGAAAAAAAAGTAAATATAAACGGTAAATACAAAAATATAAGTCGAGAATTACTACTATTTACCGAACACGAACGCCGCCACAAAGGCCGTTGAGGCTCGAGTCTAGAAGCTCGATTTCACCTCGGGAGAGTCGGCTCGAAAAACTTGATTGCAATGGCCCTCAAAATGTCGTAGCAATCCAAGGCAAGACCTAAGGTGGAGTTCACGAAGAATCAACCCAAGAGCATCCAGGAACCCACAAAGAAATCGAACGCAACAACACCCGAATAGTCAAAATCGCCCAACTCTCCAAACTACTCCTGGTCAATCGGCACACGGGGACTCTGGAGTATTATGTCTCAAAGTCTCACTAAGAAACTCTCAATATTTCACAGAGAAATGAAGAAGAATAAGTGCAAGCTTAATATGGAGAGAACTAGAGTTTTGGGGGAGCAACTTTTGGCCGATTCTATGTAGGGTTTAGGAGTTGGAATATATTAAGGTGTTGAGGCCATCCTCAAGTGGGTTAGTTGCTTCTTGGGCTTGAAATGTAGTTGGGCTAACAATAAGAATATGGGCCACAAACCAACATTCTCCACCTTCGCCCAATGCCGGTTCACATGACACAAGAGGTCACCAACAACAATCATCATCGCTTTAACCTTCCTCACTATACACAAAGTACAAGACGGTAGGAATCAAGTTATAGCAAGCACAAAGCAAGCTATAACAAAATAGTGTAGTATCTGTTCTGTTGAGTCAACACCAGTATCACGTTCAAAATTTTCGACATGAAAGAAATTTACTCACCGATAAACATTTCGCACCCATATCGCCAGGATTGAACTCGAAGGAATCTTTTCAAGGTTAACTAAGCCTTTAGCAACAATATCACGAATGTAATGAAATCTTACATCTATATGCTTAGTTCTATCATGAAACACAGGATTCTTGCAAAGTTGGATACCAGATTGACTATCGGAAAATACAACAACTTCATCTTTAAGAAAACCAATTTCGTAAATTAAACCTTTCAACCACACAACTTCTTTTAAAGCTTCAAAGGACAAAGAACATACTCGTATTCAAGTTAGTTGAAAGTGCAACAATGTGTTGTAATTGAGATTTCCATCTAATGCATGAACCACACAATGTAAACACATAAGAAGTTGTAGATTTTCTGTTATGCCTATCATTTGCGTAATTAGAATCCACAAATCCTACCAATTTCACACCTTCAGAGATTTTTAATTTCAAACCAAAATTCACTGAGAATGTTTTAAATACCTTAAAAGCCATTTAACAACACTCCAATGTACCATACCAGGATTAGACATGTATCTACTCAAGCAACTAACAAAGATATGCAATGTCGGGCCTAGTGCTAACCATAAGATACATCACGATCCAATAGCAATGGAATAAGGCACATTTTTCATACAACTCAAATCATGTTCAGTTTTAGGAGATTGTTCTTTACTCAAAACAAAATGGGCAAAGAAGGGGAACATTCACAGGATTTGCGGTTGACATAGAAAATTTACTCAAAATCTTTTCAACATAAGAAATCGGTTAAGAAAAACAAGTTGAGTTTTTCCTATCTTTAACAATGTTCATTCCTAAAATCCTATTTGCATCTCCTAGATATTTCATGTCAAATTTAGCACTCAAGCAATTTTTAACATGCTCAATTGATTTAATGCAGAACTTATCAACAAAGATATCATCAACATAAATCAACAAGAAGATAGGCACGGAAGCATTTTCTTTAAAATACAAGCAATGATCATAACTATTTCTTTTAAATTTTAAAGAAAGCATGCATTCATCAAATTTCTTGTTCCATTGTCTAGAGATTGTTTCAAACCATACAAGGATTTTTTAAGCAAACAAACATGATCGGTTTCTATCACAACAAAACCCTCGGTTGTCTCATGTAAATATTTTCTTCTAACTCCCCATGCAAAAACGCAGTTTTAACATCCATTTGTTTTAATTCCCAATTAAATCGATCAACTAATGCAAGCATGATTCTAACAGATTGTAAACTTAACAACAGCAAAGATTTGATAATCTATCCCTTCTTTCTCGAGTAAATCCCTTTAGCCACAAGTCTAGCCTTATATCTAATCGATTCATTTTCATTCTTGATTTTAAACAACCATTTACAGTCCACACAATGAACAATTTTCGGTTTAGGCACAAGAATCCAAGTATTGTTAACATGCAAAGAGTTCATCTCATCTTTCATAAAGATTTAACCAATCAGCCAGATTTGTTCGACTTTAAGGCTTCTTGATAAGACTTAGGTTCATTACCATCAATAGACTCAAACACACTACAAGCAAATGAAGCCATGTGAAAATCATCAAATTTAGAAGGCGGTCAGAGTTTCGTCTTTCTCTATCTCTAGCAAGTTGATAATCATGCAAATCAACATTTTCATTTTCGTTCACATCAACTAAATCATCATGCACAACAAAGATTTTCATGATTTTCGGCACATCATTCGCAATAAGGTTGATTTTCGTGCAAACTTTCGGTTTCAACATGCATATTTTCGATTCATCAATATGACTCAAACCAGGCAATTGCTCCACCTTATTTGGAGCACCTTCAGTTCGACAAAGGCAAAGAAGCACAAACAAGGAAAATCGATTCATTAAAAATGACATCTCTGCTGGTAATAGTTTTAAAACCAGGTTCACCTCTAAGCCACAACCTATATCCTTTCACCCCTTCAGATATCCTAAAAAACACATTTTTGGATCTTGGTTCAAGTTTATCAACCTTTTGATGAACAAATGCAAAGACAACCAAATACCTTCAAGTTTGAAAATCAATTTCTTTACCGTAAAAAAAAAGATTCAGGACATTTTCCTTTCAAAGGCACAGACGGTGATCTATTAATCAAATAAGCAAATGTATGAACAGCTTTTTTCACCCTTAACCTTTTTGAAAGTCCCGAGGAAGCAAGCATGCTTCGGACCCTTTCAAGTAAGGTTCTATTCATACGCTCAAAGAACACCATTCTGTTGAGGCGTATAAGGCACGATTTTATGCCTTGAATACCAAATTCAAGACATAAGTTGTCAAACAAATTATTGCAAAATTCGAGCCCATTATCCGTCCCAAGAGTTTTAATCCTTTTTCCGTTTGATTCTCAATCAACATTTTCCGATTTTAAATTTTTCAAATACTTGATTTGTTTTTCATTAAGAAAACCCATACTTTTCTTGAAAAATCATCAATTATAGATAGAAAATATCTATTTCCACCTTGGGTGGGTTCACTATTTGGACCCCACACATCAAAGATGCAAGTATTCAAGAATGTCGAACACATAGTCCGATTTGGGAATGGGGAAACAAGGAACTTGACTCAGATTGTTTACCAAGTACACATGAATCACGGAGAAAAGGCATACAAGACAACTTGTCTTTTCCAAAACAGCCATTTTTATGCAAAATTTCAAGTCCTTTAGCACTCATGTGACCTAACCTTTTATGCCATAAATCGTTTTATCGCTTTGGACAATTCACAGAATTATGCACATAAGATTCATGTTCGATTCAAGATTGCAAACATACAAGTTCCTTTTCTTTACTGACTTTGAAAATAACAAGGTTTCCCTTCAAAATTTTCATAACTCCTTTGCCCCATCTACCTTCTAACCCATCATCCTCTAATGCAAAGACATGAAATCAAATTGTTACAAAGATCGTGCACATGTCTCACATTTTTCAAAGTTAAAGCATATCCAGATTCGAATTTTAAGCATACATCACCAATCCTAAAGAATTTTACTCTTGTTTTTCATTAGCCATCAAAACAGAGCCATTCACAACTTCTTTATAATTAGAAAATAAATTTCTAAAAGGTGTCATGTGAAAAGTACAAGCGAGAATCAATTAACCATTGACATGTAGATTTAGGTGAAACAAAATTCACATAATCACATAGATCATAAACCATAAACACATCACCCGTACTTCCACTAGTTGAAGCCATATTAGCCTGATCATTGGATTGGTAATTATTAAAATTCGATTTTGCTTTCCTTTAGGACAATTCCTAATGTAATGTCCATGTTCGCCACAATTGTAACATTTTCTGTTATTATTAGGCCTAGACTTAGACCTAGTTTTACTCTTTTCCTTCTTTTTACCAAAAGACCGATTTTGGTTATTAAACCTCGTTTGAGACCGACCCCTAACATGCATAACTTCACCGTAACTTTGTTTGCTACCTCTACTAACTTTTAAATCAAGTTCCTTGCTTTTTAAGCCATTAACAAAAGTGTCAAGAGTAATAGAATCTCTACCATACTTAATAGCAGATTTAACATCACATGCACGATTGAATTGCATTTAAAAGCACAATAGGGGTGTAATCATCAATGTTCTTATCACCGATCAATTTAATATCTTGAATTAATTTGGTGAACACATCAAGATTTTCATCAATATCTTTGTTTAAATCCAATTTAAACCTAAAGAATTTTTCTAGCAAAAACAATTTACTAGGCAATGATTTTTCCGTATATAATTCTTCCAATTTTTCCCATAATTCTTTAGCAGATTTCGGTTGACCAACCTTCCTAAGCACGAGTCGAAAGATTCAAGATAATAGAAGAGTATGCATATTCATCGGTTTCACTTTGGTTTCTTTAGTATCGTGGACGCATAAGAATTATTAATAGCTTTATACACCTTTTCTTTGAATTAAAATACCTTTCATTTTTTGTTTCCAAATAGAAAAGTCGGATTTACCATTAAACGGTTCAAGATGATAACCAGACATCCGGTCATATTAAAACACAAAGCAGCTTAATAATATAGCAAACCACAAAGTCAACAATGTCACAAAAATGGCAAATCCACACAAATACAGAGAATACAAATGGAAGCAATTAATGGGCCACAAAAATGAGAGAATTGGAAATCAAGCAAACGGACAACAAGCTCTATAGCGTAAATAAAGGTTCACACAACAACCTAAAATATTCTACAAAGACGTAATCCCAACACATAAACCCGCTGCAAGCGGTATTTAAGCTACGAAAGCAATAAACCGCTACAAGTGGTATTTAAGCTACAAAAGCAATAAACCCGCTACAAGCGGTATTTAAGCTACAAAAGCAATAAACCCGCGGCAAGCGGTTACGCTACGAAAAACAAAAGAAAGAGAGGTTCAAGCCACTTTACCAGAGCGAAACTCTACGGTAAGAGTTTCGCACCACCACAATGAGGAGCTCGATACCATTGTTAGGTATCGACCCCGCCGTATGCCGAAATAGCCCTCGCCATTAAAGACGATTTTACAAGCCTAACGAATAGCCTATTACAAGAAATCGCCTACGGGATAGGGATTACGGGATTACAAATCGGTTCTACAATAAAGCTATAAATTACAAATGATAACTAAATATTACAAGCTAAAACCGAAACTCCTCGAATCAGCCCGTAACCGAAAAAAAGTAAATATAAACGGTAAATACAAAAATATAAGTCGAGAATTACTACGATTTACCGAACACGAACGCCGCCACAAAGGCCGTTGAGGCTCGAGTCAGAAGCTTGATTTCAGCCTCGGGGAGAGTCGGCTCAAAAGCTTGATTGCAATGGCCCTCAAAATGTCGTAGCAATCCAAGGCAAGACCGGAAGGTGGAGTTCACGAAGAATCAACCCAAGAGCATCCGGAACCCACAAAGGAATCGGAACGCAACAACACCCGAATAGTCGAAATCGCCCAACTCTCCAAACTACTCCGGTCAATCGGCACACAGGGACTACTGGAGTATTATGTCTCAAAGTCTCACTAAGAAACTCTCAATATTTCACAGAGAAATGAAGAAGAAGAAGTGCAAGCTCAATATGGAGAGAACTAGAGTTTTTGGGGGAGCAACTTTCGGCTGATTCTATGTAGGGTTTAGGAGTTGGAATATATTAAGGTGTTGAGGCCATCCTCAAGTGGGTTAGTTGCTTCTTGGGCTTGAAATGTAGTTGGGCTAACAATAAGAATATTGGGCCACAAACCAACTGTAAGTCCAAGCGGCTACGATAATCTAGAGGGGGGGTGAATAGATTATCTCCATCTTTTCGATTTCGCCCTCTTTTTAAAACCGAATGCTCAAATACAATAACAAAGGTGCGGAATGTAACCAACACACGACGATTTAAAGAGGTTCAACCCACCTAGGGCCTAATCCTCTACCACCCCAAAGATATCAGGGATGGATTTCGAAAGAAAAAGAATTTTATTAATTACCAAAATTAATACAAATTCAACTTACAACACCTTGAAGAGCACCACACTCTTCTTCAACACCACCTTTGGAGATTACCACAATCTCCCTTTGAAGATTACCACAATCTTCCTTCAACGGCACCTTGTGAAGATTACCACAATCTTCAACCTTGAAGAATACCAAATTCTTCAACACCTCAATAAGAAGATTACCACAATCTTCTCACACCTAACACCTAGATCACCCAAGTGTGTTCTTACCACAAGAACACTCACAAGGATATCTTGTGTTTGAATGACGACCACAAATTCAAGATTACAACTCGATAATGAATAATACAATTGAGTGCAAGTGTAATCAAGAATAGCCTAGACCTCAAGAATGTGAAAGTGAATAGCTAGGCAAATTACAACAAGAAATAAGACAATGAAAGACCAAGTGTTTGCTTGAAGTGTATCTTGTTGTGTAAGATCTCAATTGTTGTATTGGTTGCTCCAAAACTTCCTCTATTTATAGGAGATGATTGATCAAGCATAGGCTCCTCTTGGGGATTGAAAATCTACAGAAAAATACAATTAAAATCAAGAATATAGTGTTAGAAATTAATCCCACAATTTAAGGAAATGTGTTTCTTTGTCAAACGGTCATATTTTTGTTGTCAATACACAGGATGCACGGTCGCACGTAAATAGACGTTGGAAAAAATACACAAAGCAAAATAAACAGGCGACCGGTCGACGTCTACCTCGACCGGCCGACCATCACCCCAACCGGTCCCCTTATGGATTTTGCAAGGATTAAAAGTTCGCTTTCAAACACACTTGCAGTGTACGTCGCCGCACTGGCGACGGCCGACCGACGGCGTCGACGCTGTGGATGACGGCGGTCGACCGCTTGTTTTCCTTCCGTCTCATTTTCTGTTTCTAAAAACATCTTGGTACGGGTTGCCCTATAGGGCGACACTCCTGGTCAATCAACCACGAGACAGTAAATGTTGTCCAATTTTTGTCGAAAATAAAACCCAAGAAATACTCCGAAAATATAGTAGAAACATTTTAAACCAATCGAGAGTATTTAGACAACATTTAGGAACCTTGTTAAGGAGTGACAAATCCATTGAATTAAAATCATTAAAAGTGTTGTCCATTATTATCAAAAATAAACTTGAGGAAATACTCCGGAAAATATTAAAAACCATTTTAAATCATTTAGGAGTATTTGGACAACCTTTAAAAGCATTGTTTTGGTGACAAAATAAAATCATCAAAATTAAGATAAAAACATGTATCAAACAATCTCCCCTTTTTGATGATTACAAACCAAAACAACTTTTACACAAACTAAGAGAGCAATTTAGAAAAGATTTTCCGGTAAAAACATTTGACCGTTTGGAAGCAACCAAAATTTCCAAAAATATTAACGCAACCAAGTAGGGAGTAAATATTTTCAATAATAAGCACAAGCTCCCCCTATCAACAAGCACATCAAGAATAATGTAAGAGCAATAATCCATAAGCTAAAAGCTTTTAGCTTTTACGATTTGATCAAGAGCTTATAAGCTCCCTGTCACAAAACAACATTAAACAAGAATATAAGTCCATCAAGCAACAATTGGACTGAGAACAAATCACAACTTATGGCTTTTATGAGCCATAGCTTATAGCTTTTATGACAAGCTTTTATTAGCTTCTTTGAGCTAATGAGCCAATATCCTGTTTCTCCCCCTTTGGAATCATCAAAAAGAATGTTAGGATGGTGAAAACACCGCATACAATAATATTGAAGCGCTAAAGGAACGGTTTAATAGCCGTTGAGCAATTAAGGCATAATAATTCAAGGAAAATTGGATAATTGAAACATAAAAGATCCATAAGCTTATTAGTAAGCTAAAAACATGATTTCAAAAGGATTTTAAGACATTTTGAAGCAAGAGAATCATGTAGAAGTTGAAAGTTTCATTGCGACATTTTAACAAACACCTTGTGTGTGTGAAAAATAGAAGAGGTTGTATATAACCTTTGTAAATGGTTCAAGCCAAAAAAAAAAAATTCATAACATCAATCAACCTCATTTCAAAGCTCAAAAAAAAATCATATGCACCATATGCAATAATTTGTTCATCAATTAAGAAGCTCAAAGTAGATTCTCAAGGGTTCAACCCAATTGAGATAAGCTAAGAGTGATCAAGGCATTTCAAATGCCAACAATTAGAGCATCCAACAAGTAATAAGTCATGCTTTCAACAATACATGTATCAAATGTCCCAACATATCCAACTAAGCATAATGAACAAAGCAATAAAAGAAGCACTTTTACCATCAAGTACTTCATACCAATTATCAAACAATGCTTTAGAGCATTTTTACCATCAAATACTCCATCAAAGTCATGATCATTCACAAGTCATTATCAACTTGCAATTTTAACCCTTTAAGAAAAACAAGCAAATATCATTAGTACAAATGAGTTTTACAAAAGTTCATAAAAGTTCAAAGCAACTCAAATGAAAATGCTAGAAAGTAAAGGAGATGGGGATATCAATCTTCGTCCGAAGAGAAGCAAGTTCCGGGTATGAGGTCCTTGATGAATTTCTTCAATTTGCCAATTGACTTCTTCAAACTAGAATTTTCCTTTTTCACGACCCGGAGCTCTTTTCTAAGAGAGGCCACATCTCTAAATGTTTCTCTTTCCACTTTGGCCATTCTCTCTTTGATATTTAGATCTTCAACATCCAACTCGTCTTCATCTCCTTCCTCATTTTCTTCTTCCCTAATATCTTGTTCATTTCCCACATTTTCTTCTTCATTTTCCTCTTCATTCCCCACATCATCTCCTTGTTCGTCAAACTCACCTCTTCCAATATTTTCAACCTCATTGTCATTAAAGAAATCATCCCGAGGTTGTTGTTGATGTCGGCACGCCCCTAGCGGCTTTGGTAGGAACCCGTGGTAAATGTCGTCGCATTCTTACCATTTGTAGAATGTTGGCATTATCAAAATCATTGTGACGAATTTCGGTATTCATTTCATTTTCGGGTATCCCGATAAGTATAAGAGTCGGCAAATCAAATTTCCCAAGGTATATTTCTTCTTGGTAAGCTTTCTAGATTCCAACAAGCAATATACAAAAATTGCCCCATAATTTACTCTTTCTCCTCGAACAATCTTGTAGGTGAGAAAGAGTTCGAGATTACTTGGAAGTTTTACTTCCTTTCCACAAACACAATAGGAGCAAATGATAGATATAATCCGATAATTTGGCGGCATTGCCGAGTATGTCACTTCGGGATATACTCCTAAAAAGGTTTTCACATCATCTAGTGAGACACCGAAAATGTTATCATCCCAACGGGTGCAATTCACATTGACTACTCCATCATTTGGCACGTTAAAGTGATCACAAATATCGCCAATGTCCATGAATAATGCCTACCATTAACAAATGTGTGAAGTTCCAAAGGATTATCTATCGTAGCATCAACAATCCACATATTTGCATAGAAAAGTTTTATAAGCTCGTCATCATAGTGCAAACACGGATTATCCCAAAGTGAAACCCATCCTTGAATTTCAAAGTAAGCTCTAATATCCGGAAATTCATCATGAAAAGCTTGAAAACGAACCATACGAGTGCACGCAATTTTCTTATCATTCAATCCAATATTCTCATAATGTTCCTCCGCAAGTTTATTTAAAAATCGAAATCTATTAGCTCTAGAGGGAGGCTCGTAGAGGAGTGATAACTTACTAGAGTCCCAATGAATGCTCGATTTTGAAACCCAAACTCTTAATTCGACAATCTCCTCTTCCGTAGTTTCGATTTTGATGGTCTCTTTGTAGAATATCATCTTGTTGGGGATTGGAAGAAGATTCACCCCTTTGCCTCCTTCTCCTCTTTTGAGGATTTCGTCGGTAGAATTTCTTGGAGGTGCCATATATGTAAGATTCTTGTGAAAATAAGAAGATTAGCAACAAGAATCGTGAAAAACGATGAAGAATTGAAGATTTTGTAGAAAAGGGGAAAAAAATACGTTTGCTATAGGGTTTGGGGGGGTTTTTGTTGCTTTTCGAAAGTGAAGAACAGATCGTTTAAGCTTGAAAAATAACCCGGGCGACCGGCCGAGGTGGGGTGCGACCGGCCGAGGTGCAGTGCGGGCGGCCGCCCCCCGCCCCTCGTGACCGGCCCCAGGTGATTTTTCTTTCTCCCGCAGTTTTCCAAAATTCGATTTTACACCCCAAAAGTTTTAAAACTTTGCAAAAAAATAGGTTTGGACTATATCCAACAAATATGGGTTTAGGAAGAACATATAACCGATAAAATCGAGACTAAACAAGTAGTGCCTTAAAAAGAAAAAATTTGCAAGATCAATTAGGGGCACTTAAGGGGTCAAAATGAAATATCTTGAAAGATATGTGCATAAGCATAAAATCGAGTTTAAAAAAATACGAGTAGACATACCTCGATGGTTTAAGAAACTTGAAGACGTAATAGCCAATGAGTATGAAGTATGTATCCTACACAATTCTTAGACAACATATGCATAGAAAATACAAGTGTAGGCAAGTAATATGAGATATCAAAAGAGCTTATGCTATAAGATTTCATAAGAGATAATAAGCCACATAAGTCTAATAAAATGCTCAAGGGTTTTAGAAAATCATGCAAGGTCTCTTTTTTAAAAAATTTAAACTCATAAATATATAAGAGACCTATATTAAAAATAAATACTTGAAGATTCATTTTGCAATTAAGACACATTAAGAGTATGCATAGATTTAAAAATAAAATGCATATACAAATGGGGAGATACGGTTTACCAATTACGCCGTTTCCATGGGTTGTGTCTTTCCCATTGTTGATGATATCTTCCCATTGAGAAGTCACTTTGTTGATGATGACTTCTCCATTTCCAAGTTTGGTTACCTTCCCATGGTTGATGGTTTCTTCTTCTTTGAAAATCATCTTGTTGATGATGTCTTTGCCATTTCAAGGATTGTGTTCTTCCCATTTTTGATTATACGTTCTTCTTGGAAATTGGCTTTGTTGAGAGTGGTTTCTCCTTCTTTGATCAAATGAAACGTTCATTTGATGTTTTCTTGGTGGCATGAATTTTCTCCGATTTTTGCTTTGCCGGTACCTAATAGCACATTGTTTTGTGGTACCCTCATGTGTTTGGGTCCTTTAAGATTAGCTTTGAGACTTTTAGGTCTCCAACAATATTTAGAGCTATTTCTAACCCGACAAGAATTAGCCGTATGACCCTTTTTGCCACAATAAAAACAAGTAATAATTTTAGGAGCATAATGACCAATATGCATATTGACTTGATCCTTTTTCATATGATTAACAACATTAGGCTTATGATCAAGTCCTTTATCACAATTATTAATATCAACAATATTGGACATTTTATTGGTACTCAAGTTGGATTTTAATAAATCCTTTTTCATGCAATCAATATTCTCAACAAGAGTACTATTTTCTTTTTCAAGGTTTCTAACCTTGCCAAGTGTGGTGGTGTGAGCACATGATAGTGATTCATAAGAAGTAAATAAACTATCCTTATCATTTTTCAAAATATTGAATTCCTTTTTCAAGTTTTTGTATCTAACAAGTAAGCTTTGGAATTCATTTTGAAGTTCATCATAATCATTTTGTAAATCACTATAATCATTTTGAATAACGATATCATAAGAAGTAGAGGGCTTAAGACATACCTCATTTTCTTCATTGATGCCCATAAGGCAATATTCAACTTCTTCACATTTGGAAGTTGTAAGAGGCTTATTCCTTAGATTTGAGCTTGTATGACCTTGAGAAGTAGATGCTTTTGTTTGACTCCTTTCATTTGCAAATACTCCATAGATGGCTTCTAATTTTTGCCATACTTCATGTGCCGACTTTATTCCTACAATATGTTCATATTCTAAATTAGTAAATGAACAATACAAAATATTTAAAGCCTTACCGTTTAAGGAGATGATTTTCTTTTCTTCATCATTGAGCTTTTTGAAGCCTTTTGAGGTGTATGGTGTATCTTTCGTCGGAATGGATTCTCCATTAATGACGGTGTTCCAAATGTCGAACCCGCAACCTTGTAGATAGCATTCCATTCTTTCTTTCCAAAAATTAAAATTCTTGGAATCAAATAGTGGTGGCTTGGTGGTGGAGGTGCCGGATAGATGAGCTTCGTTCAGAGTCGTCGATCGTTTCTCTTCACTCGCGATGTGAAACGAGCTTGCCAAAGAGTTTGGCTCGATACCACTTGTAAGTCCAAGCGCTACGATAATCTAGAGGGGGGGTGAATAGATTATCTCCATCTTTTCGATTTCGCCCTCTTTTTAAAACCGAATGCTCAAATACAATAACAAAGGTGCGGAATGTAACCAACACACGACGATTTAAAGAGGTTCAACCCACCTAGGGCCTAATCCTCTACCACCCCAGTATATCCGGGATGGATTTCGAAAAGAAAAAGAATTTTATTAATTACCAAAATTAATACAAATTCAACTTACAACACCTTGAAGAGCACCACACTCTTCTTCAACACCACCTTTGGAGATTACCACAATCTCCCTTTGAAGATTACCACAATCTTCCTTCAACGGCACCTTGTGAAGATTACCACAATCTTCAACCTTGAAGAATACCAAATTCTTCAACACCTCAATAAGAAGATTACCACAATCTTCTCACACCTAACACCTAGATCACCCAAGTGTGTTCTTACCACAAGAACACTCACAAGGATATCTTGTGTTTGAATGACGACCACAAATTCAAGATTACAACTCGATAATGAATAATACAATTGAGTGCAAGTGTAATCAAGAATAGCCTAGACCTCAAGAATGTGAAAGTGAATAGCTAGGCAAATTACAACAAGAAATAAGACAATGAAAGACCAAGTGTTTGCTTGAAGTGTATCTTGTTGTGTAGTATCTCAATTGTTGTATTGGTTGCTCCAAAACTTCCTCTATTTATAGGAGATGATTGATCAAGCATAGGCTCCTCTTGGGGATTGAAAATCTACAGAAAAATACAATTAAAATCAAGAATATAGCTGTTAGAAATTAATCCCACAATTTAAGGAAATGTGTTTGCTGTCAAACGGTCATATTTTTTGTCAATACAGGCGACGATGCATGGCCGCATTTAAATAGACGTTGGAAAAAATACACAGCAAAATAACACAGGGCGACCGGTCGACGTCTACCTCGACCGGTCGACCATCACCCCAACCGGTCCCCCTTATGGATTTTGCAAGGATTAAAAGTTCTGTTTCAAACACACTTGCAGTGCATTCTGGCCGCACTGGCGACGGCCGACCGACGGCCGATCGACGCCTGATGCACTTGGCCGACCGCTTGTTTTCCTTCCGTCTCATTTTCTGTTTCTAAAAACATCTTCAGTCACGGGTTGCCCTATAGAGCGGACGGGTCGACCACGAGACGAGTAAATGTTGTCCAATTTTTGTCGAAAATAAAACCCAAGAAATACTCCGAAAATATAGTAGAAACATTTTAAACCAATCGAGAGTATTTAGACAACATTTAGGAACCTTGTTAAGGAGTGACAAATCCATTGAATTAAAATCATTAAAAGTGTTGTCCATTATTATCAAAAATAAACTTGAGGAAATACTCCGGAAAATATTAAAAACCATTTTAAATCATTTAGGAGTATTTGGACAACCTTTAAAAGCATTGTTTTGGTGACAAAATAAAATCATCAAAATTAAGATAAAAACATGTATCAAACACCAACACCAATCATATAACTTATATTCAAAAAACTTTCAGCAATAAAATTTCAAATTATGTGTAAAAAATAAGACGCAATAAAATTTCAAATTATTTGTAAAAAATAAGACGTTAAACATGGACTTATTTTGGAAATATAAAAAATTAACAATAAAATAAATTAAAAATACTACCTAAAAAGGATCAACTTTGTGCTTCATGTTGGAATTTTACAATAACATATATAAAGTTCATAATTCATCCTAGATGCGGAAAATTCCACGATAAGAACATCATGCTTCAAATAATCCAAGATTTATGGAACTAATGAAATACTTGCACTACAAGAAAATAAGGGAATTCCAATGGAAAAAATCTGTTGGTATTTGGCCAATTTCCATTAGAATTATTGATTCCAACAGAAATTCCAATGGAAAAGCACCATTGGTATAATGACCGTTGGAATGACAAAATTCCAACGAAAATTCCTATGGAAAAAATATTCCAACAGTACCAAATGGTTTTGCTTATCATTGGACTTTCTGTTGGAATTTTCCAACGGTATGCTGTAGCATTGGAATTTCTGTTGGAATTTTGGAAATTCCTACAGTTTTTTATTCCGTTGGAATTATTTCGTTGGAATTTGATTGTTTTCTTATAGTGTTGGAGACTGGATCCATCGTAAGATGTGCATGAGCAAATCGTTGATCTCCTATGAACCAATGTTTTTAAAATCGACCAGGACATCCAACCAGGACAAATAATTGGGTTGGGTCACTAGTCACGACCAGGTTGAACTGTTTTAAAAAAAACCGATTGACCCAAATACACACACACACACACACACACACACACACACACACACACACACATATATATATATATATATATATATATATATATATAGGGATTGGTTCAAATGAGACCAACCCTTTAGGTTAGTCCATAAGAATACCTATGGACCCTTGATTTAAAATTTTAGATGGTGTAGATCTCTTTTGTTATTTTAGGCTTATAAGGGTATGATTGTACTTTTACTTATAATCGGTTTTCTTAATAATACGTTAATAACTATTTTTAAGGAAACATAATCTTACCTTTTTTGATTATCCGATTTTTAGGGAGGAAAACCAATTAATTTCAATCGTGTCTTTTCAAAATGAATATTTTTGTGTCCGCCTTCTTGAACGGTTTTTTTCATTCAAAACAAATCTTACCTTCTCAAGTTTGCCCAACATCCCGTCATTCGACTTTATCGTTATTGGCCAAAATCACACCATAATTTCCATTTGTTCTCGCTTGGCGTTCAAGTAATTTTGGTGGTTGAAGGAATTCGATTTTGTGGAGAAGGAAGTAGGACGGGAACCGTCGTCCGATTTTTGTGCCTTTAAGGTATTTTTTTTCCTTCTTTTTGCTAGATATTGACGACTTTTTACGCATTTGCTCTGATTAGTTCGTATTTGATTAGTGGGTTTTATTTCGTAGCAAATAAGGGTAAACTTCTTTTGGTGGTTGAAGGAGTTCGTATTTTTTTTATTTTTCTTCTGCTTTTTTTTCTTCTTTTTGCTAGATATTGACGACTTTTTACGCATTTACTCGATTAATTTGTATTTGATCGTGGGTTTTACTTCATAGCGAATAAGGGTAAATTTCTTCTTTCTTACGATTATGCTCCGTAGAAATTTGCAATTTGCACTCAAAAAAATGATCTTGGTGTGTTTATGTATAAAAAACAAGGAGTTGATACTTGAAATCCATCTTCTATTATTCTCTGACACCCATCTTTTTATATTTCCTCTGTATACTAAGTATGCATATGTTGTATACTAAGTATACAAATATGTTATGATAAATATACAACATTAAGTGGAATGTAAACAATGAGTTGATACTTGAAATCCATCTTCTATTTCTTCTTCTTACAGTTATGCTCCTGTAGAAATTTGCAGTTTGTACTCAAAACAATGAACTTGGTGTGTTTATATATAAAAAACAAGTAGTTGATACCTGAAATCCACCTTCTATTCTTTTCTGACACCCATCTTTTTCTCTTTCATTTGTATACTAAGTATGCAGATGTTGTATACTAAGTATACAAATATGTTATGATAAATATACAACATTAAGTGGAATGTAACATAACGTTGTATAAAGTTTTGATATCTGAATTGTGTGTTTTTTTTATGTAGGAGTTGTAGTTAATAAAATGTCAAGCGAAGAACAGGAAAGAGAGGTGCACGAAACAAGGTGGATTGCGGAATCTTTGCAATGCGGCATATGGAAACGTACATGGGTGGAGGTTTGAGGGGCTGGTCACTGGTTTACAAAAGGGCAACACCAATCTAATGTGTGCTTTCCGTTCCAAGTACATTGGCGCTATTTTCCTAGATGACATGAACGAGTTAAGGGAGAAGAATTTGGTGGAATGCAAGAAGCATTGGACTGGCAGGAAGCCATTGTAGAAGTTTATTTGTTTTTTCATTGGGGGAATATTTAGTGTGTTTTTTTTTTAGTTTTTGGAAATTATTAGTGATGGTTTTACATACTATTGAACATGATTTGTTCGGAATGTTGGTGTTTCGAACTATTGGTACAAATTATTAAGTTATTTTGCACATTGTGTTTTTGTGTAGCAGAATGTTGTTTTTACCATGGGATAGTGTTGTATCATCTCCATTTTTTTCTTCATGGAGTGATCTTTTACAGTCATAAGTTGTCTTGGAGTTGCATGTATATTATCCAACAGGTGCAACGAATTGTATAAATAGATATGTTGAATTGTATATTTAATGCGTTGGATTTGTTTAATTGGATAAATTGAATTGTATTACATGTTGTATAACTAGTTTAGTGTATTTGTTTACTTAGTTACGTGGAATTGTATTCTTGGTTAAGTGGAATTGTATCCTTAGTTATATAGGTGGTTTAGTGGTTTTGTATTTTTAGTTCAGTGTAATTGTATATTTAGTTTAATGTTTTTGCATACTCGGTAATGTTTATAATATAGTTAGTTCAGTGTAATCGTATACATAGTTAAACAATTTTGTATGCTTACTGATGTTTTATTGTATATTTAGTTCAATGTAATTTTACATGCAATACATGTATGAGAAGCAAAAATATTCTTAAAGATAAATTAACAGGTTATATAATGCTATGACAAAAAACGTTTTTCATTAAATGATAAACTGACAGGTTTCATACTGTTCACCAAATATTTATTGCAAAAATTAAAACATTCCACTAGGGTGTGGTGTCGTGGTTTGGACACGTTCTGTTGTTATGTGTTCCAATCTCACCACATATTCCACATCGTCTTTTGAATTTTGTGCTTGCTTTAATGGTTTTCTCTCTTTGGCTTTGAATTCTACTCCTCACATTAATATTGTTGCCCTTGTTCTTTGCTTATTTTGGTGGTAATACAGAAATATCAAGTTGCGAGGTTGAGCCACAATAGGTTTTCGTTGTCCTACATTGATTTTGTTTGGTGCTTCTGCAATTTTTGAGATCACAAAAGTTATTACATTATAATACGAAATGGATATACTATATATACACATATGTAATTATATTCATACACACTTTTCATTTTTTATAATCATGCTTCTATATACCAGGTTTTGCTTGAATACAATATTCAATTTGTATACAATATTCAATGTGCCATATACATGTTTTATATGCTAAACAAACACGCAACGAAATTGTTAACAAATGTACTCTTTGCAGGCAATGAGTAATTATGCAAACACATAAAGTTATACCATGCAAGGCTTATCTATACCTATTATAAAAGTGTTAATAGGTTTTAAGGTTTCTTGAAAATTTTGATTTGCCAAAAATATCCTCATGATAAAGTTAGCTTTAAGGGGTAATTAAGTAGTTTTTCATATTGATTTAGATTTTATTTGTGTAATAATATTGACAAGTGTCTCTTTATATTCCAAACCCTTTTTATATGATTTATTTCAATTTTAATTCTTAAAATAATTTAAATTTTTAGATAATATTTATTGTTTATTATCATGCTTTCCAAGTAGTTTATTATACTAGATATCGAGAGCTTTCCAACCATATGTCATAAGCATAGATAAAAGACTTCATATGAGAGAATTTTTACCATTTAAAGTTGAGTGCTATGTAAAATACACATTTATAATATCTTTCTTTAATTTTCTAAATAATTAAATACATCAAAAAAGAAAAAAGAGTATGAATTTACAGCAAAATGACGAGAAAAAATAAATAAAAAATATTTAATATTATTTTATTGAAAATATATAGCAGGATAAAATATATTTTTTGAACTTCACTATTGGTTGAGAATATCCCTACTATAATAAATTTATCATCTATCACACACCTTAAATTATGAGATAATATTATTTTTGGTTGGAGTAAATGATATATTTTTAGGTATGGGAAGCTGGAAATTCGCGACTATTGAATGTAAATTTTACTAAAAAATAATTCGTTTTTAAGATATATAAGTTAAATGTAAATTTTACTAAAATTATGAATAAATATTATTTTGTTTCTAAGATCTATTCATTAATCTTTATGTATGTTTTTTCCCGTCAACATGATTTAGATTAAATTATTAGTTTATTTTTTTCATGTATTCTTCCGATAAAAAAAACTCGATCATTGTGACAATGTAAAGTTAAATTTTCAAAACAAATATATTATAAGTACATACTCTAAAATTTAAAAATGAAATAAACTTGACTAAGAGTCATGTGTTTGAAATTAATGAAATGATATTTTAAATCTCAAAGTGAAGTGGATGAGATGAGTTATATTTGTTTAATTTTTATCCACAACTGTATATTTATAAAAAAATTTTACGTTTTTAAGGTTTGCCATATATAACTCTATTGTAAAAATAAAAAAATAAAAAATGAAATAAAAATGATTTTACAGCAAAAATTACAATAACAATATAAAACAGTTAATACTAAGAATTTTGAGGCTAAATTAAAAATTGAGAACTAATTTTTCTTTAACATTTATTTATGCGCTTATTTATTTTCATATGGATGCACCATTTGAACTTTCAAATCCTATAATTTAGATTCATTTATCAATTTTAATTATATATCATTGTATATTCTTTTAGTTAAATAAGCCCAGTAAATATGATAATAAAAACATTAAATTAAGAAGATACTTAAAAGGATAAATATTTGTTCTCAAACTTAACGAAATGCAATTATAAATTATATTTTAATATGTAGGTATAGAGAGCAGGAAAATATATTTTTTAATTTTAATTTTATTTTTCTTGGCATAATAAATTTTTAATTAATAGGATGAAAGGTCTAACAAGTTTGGATTAAAAAAAAGTTATTTTATTGTAGCAAAATATTTTATTTTAAATTATATATAAGAAGTCAATATGACTTTTAATAATCTTATTCTATTATATATATATCAGGAATTTTAATTTAGATTGAAATTATTGTTCCTATTTAGTCTTTCTATTTTATGGTAGTTTTTTTATTTATTACTTATATAGAGGTGTATTAGTTGAAAAAAGTGCATCAATAAATAGACTTTGATTTAAAAAAATAAAAACTAATATAATAAATTAAAATAGAGTTAAATAAAATACAGTTGAAATGGTATATATGTATATATATACTATTGTAAGAATGGTAGAAGAAATATTGAAGAAAAATCACTTACATAAGTACATTTTAACATTTATGACAATACTTAGCTTTGTTTAAAACTTACATACACCCTTAATAAATTATATTATTTTAGGTAAAAAGATATGTATTATATTATTTAGGTAGTGAAATAATCTAACTTAACAAAAAAATAATAATATAATATAATATGGAAACAAGAATCAAAACCTTAAAAATTTAAGAAGTATATATATATATATATATATATGCTAAGAAAAATGAAAAAAATAATAATCTGACATTTATATCATAAGTATATATTTTATAACCTACATGTTGATATGCTAATCATTTACTTAAAAAATATTGTATTAAGTTATGCACCATAAGTATAAAACTTACTTGATATTTGAATTTTAGGCGGCGACCACAACATTATATTTGAGTGAAAAAATTTATCAAAAAGTTTATTTATGGATCAAAGTAATATATTCCTTCTTATTTCAAAAATAAACATGATTTTGAAGATAAATTGTTCATTATAACTTAAATATTAGTTTCATTAACAAAAGTAATTGATTTTAGTCACCTTTAAATCTTGAGTCTCTTTGAAGACATAAGCACTATACTTTAATTTTTATATATAAAAAAATAATTATGTTTTGATTTCACATTTTGTAGTATACATATATATGTATTATTAAAGTAATAATTTAAATTTTGGTCAGACGTTATTTTCATAGTTATGCATTTTAAAACACGTCCCTCTCTTTAACAATTTAATTTTTAAAATGTATATTTTTCAAGTGCAATCAGATTTTATCATAAATGGTAAATTAACAAAGATCTAAATAGCATTTTTCATGTTTTTCTTCTAAATTTTACTATGTCGGACATACCATTTTTTAATCCTCTTTACTTTTAACCTTTTTTCTTATTTATTTCATATTATATTTTATTTTGTTAAATAAAATTCTATCCATGAATAACAATATACATACATACAATTAATAAATAAAAAAGTTGTAATGGAATATCAAGAGATAAAAAAAGAACAATAATTTGAGTAAGATTTGGAAAGTTATATTTATTCCATTCTTTAGAGTTCAAAAATAAAATTCTAAACATTCATATATAAAATTCTATATTTGGATAATAATAATCCTTTAATCAAATGCTCAAATGTATATATTAACATTCTTCAACATCAAATTCATCATCTCGTAAAACTGATTTAATATTAGGTCGAATATTTAAATTTATGAAGATATTTATTTTTAACATTTTAAGCATTCAATTACATGCATTATACTTTTGTGAATTGTGTTGTAAATCTTATGCTATATTGAAAGATGTTCACCGACAAAGATAAAATGAATAAAATGAATTTTTTTATGCTTAAGACAATAAAAAGATAGCCTATCAATTTATATATGACATTTTCTCTGATTTTACAACAATAAAAAAAATATAATAAATTGAGACCTATATTTTGCTCGATATGTCACATGCATAGAACATGACAACTAAAAAATGAGGAGGTTTTTTGTTATGTTATGTTTAAAAAATGGTATAGCTTAACCTATATTTTACGGTTATTTGACTCACTTCTGGATTATTATATTCTATATTCTATAATTTTGTTGTAAAACTCTGAATGATGGATTATACTTTCGATATGCTCCATTAGATGGAATTTTAGAATGTAAAGTGATTTTTTTTGAAAGAAAACAACATAAAAGACGTAATTGAGGTTCTTCAAATAATTTATTTCAACTTACTAATTAATAATTTTTACTACTATTAAATTTGTCATTACTATATTACATAACTAATTTTTGATACAAAAATTAATTAGAATAACAATTAGTCACATCAGCACACTCAATAATAAAATATTATTTGAAAATAATAAATTTATGATGTCGTGCATGCTCTTAATGATAATAGAATAGAGCATAAATATTGTTAGACACTCAATAATTTTGATTTCTAAGATGTGGTTTTGTCGTTTATTTGATATATAAATGTGACTATTCTTTCAAATTGAATCAATTTATTGATTGTTTTCAATTACAATTGATTTGTCTATTTTATCTTCATTTCTGTTATATAAATAATTAATTTAATCATGGAGAACATGAGAAAAATTGGATAATGGTCGACTGGTAAATACTTCCATCCCAGCTGGAGGTGTGGGATTTGTTTCCCATCATTCCTCCCCTCCCAAGATATGTACTTAAATATAAAAAAAATGAGAACATGAATTAAAATATGTACGGGAGACAAGCTTCTAAACATAAAATAGAATTTTAATTTCTCATCGTTCTTAACAAAAGAGGCACATGTGATGAATAAAAAACTGAATCTTATAGTCAAACCGATTTAAAAAGTAGCACACATTAGAAAATGGAGGAAAAGAGAAATACATCCATACGTCAACCAATCATGCCTAGGCTAAAAGTGCATTAATAAAAAATTGCAAAAAAATCTCAAAGCTAAGTATGAAGAAGTAGACACTCAAAAAATAAATAAGATGTATTAATTTAAAACTCGTCTTGAATATATATTTTTTAAATTTTTATATAGATTACTCATCAGTTTTTTAATATCCATTGTACTTTGTTGAACGATAATATCATTTAAGTATCATGTTTTTTAGTTGAAAATGTCTTAACCATATTTCACCGACAAATAAGTTTAAATTTAGTTTTTGCAAACTTTCTTTTAAGATCAAAGTACATGAATGACATTTATTATAAATACAGAAAATATAATAAAAATTGATCCCAATTTATATATTTAATTTGAGTTAAATTAATAAAATTATTTGGTTCACGTTCAACGCACGTTCACCTTACTAGATACTAAATAAGCAAACAATATGTACTAAACATACAAACTATTAATAAATATACAATCTTCATACAAGTGGTTAATATGCAAAATGTAAAACTATATATACAAGGATTATACACTAAATATACAATATTAAATGTTCTATATACATGTTTTATATGCTAAACAAACACGCAACGAAATTGTTAACAAATGTACTCTCTGCAGGCAAGGAGTAGTTATGCAAACACATAAAGTTATACATGCAAGGCTTATATACTAAATAAGCAAACAATTTGTACTAAACATACAAACTATTAATAAATATACAATCTTCATACAAGTAGTTAATATGCAAAAAGTAAAACTATATTGGTTGCTACCAAAAACGACCTCCTCTCGCCGATCACCTTCCAAGACGAAGTTCTCCGTGAAACCTGCACAAGGGGGGCCGGAGGGGGGCTCCGGCGTACCCTCTCCGATGCTTAAGTCAGTGGCTTGGAAAGGAAGTAAAAGGCTAGAGAGAGAAAGAGCAATGTAACAGTAAAAGAAAAATGAGATTAGGTTAGAATGAACCTGGGCTTGGGCCTTTTATACCTTAGCTAGGATTAAGGTTTCCGTAAAATCCGGGATTGCATTACGATTTGGTGTCAGAGTCATCATTAAATTAGGATCGGATCTCCTAAAAACCCTAATTTTACGCCCGTAAGATCATAGCTCCGACCTGTCTCAAAACACGTCGGGCCAATGTATCGGTGCGAAGCCCTTGTAAATCTCCAAGGCACCCTCAGTGCCTCATACATCATTTTGGATCGAGCCGAACTATACCCTTGAGGTCCTTTTGGTACGCAACAGATCAACAATAGATCGCCCTACGTGTACGGGGCTTGACAGATCGACCCAATACGACGGCCCTTCATACAGTTCGACCCCATGAGTTAGGCTTCACACAGGTCGGCTCGATAAGCTGGACCATACCAAATTAGTCGTGTTTGGGCCTTATCAGATCGGCCCAATACAATAGGCTTCATCCTTTCAGCCCAATATTTGTGGGCTCGATCGGTCGACCCAATGCTTATGAGCCTTAGCAGGTCAGTCCAGTGCTTAATGCTCAACAGATCAGCTCAATACTATGGTCCTTGCCAAGTCGGCCCAGTACCCTGGGCCTTGCCAGGTCGGTCCAGTGCCATGGGCCTTGTCGAGGTCGTACCAGACCATCGTTGCCCTTATCAATTCCTCCCCCCAACTATGGATTGATCTCCATCTCAACTATAGTTGCTAATAGGCTGAGCTGACCTATTCTTTAGGGTTTGTGCTTTTCGAATTCCCGCCGCCTCTTGGCTTTCAAAATTCCTGCCGCCTTTTGGCCTCTCGAGTGCCTGACACATGGATATGATTGACAAGACGTCTTTTCAAATTATTGATGCTTCGTAAGCCGTGCCATGCCCCCTCGGATACCGAGACAACCTTTTGCCTCCTTTCTCTTGAATATGGTGAATGGCGTGATTTATAGGGGACGTGATCAATAACAAATCACGTCCCTATTTTGTAGGAGGAGGTTACCATATTTAATTTCTTGAATTCCTATTTTACCCCTTCTGTTGTATGCTTGCATATGAATTGATGTATATGTTGGTTCATATCTTGACCATTGATTTATTTTTTTGATGGATGAGATTTGGTCCTATGGACTTGCCTAGGAGGGTGGTCTCACAGGATCCCCTCCATATATATATATATATATATATATATATATATATATTTGCACACACATGTAAAGAGTAAATACAAGTACAAATGTAACAAAACCAACAACGCATACAAAAATAAAAACTAAATTAATAAAGTGTATATCCAAATATGTAAGTCCAATATAAGGAGTTTCTCAAAAAAAAAAAAAGTCCAACATAAGGAAAGATTATTTATGCATGCGACTTTACTAAAACATCAATACATCGTTTTAATATATAACTTCAAAACAGATGTCCAAGAAAAAAATAATCAATTAAAATAGTAGTAGATGAGAGCACTGTCAGTAAATGGATTGATGCTAAGCCTGCAATTGCCGATATGAATTGTGAAATGGAAGAAATTTCTTTTTATTTTTATTTTTGCAGAATGCTTACAATTGTCAATAAAGAGACAGTTTATTATGGAATTTTAAATTCCATGGATTGAGTTTCTATTTTTTAGATTCCTAGGTTTAGTAATTTACTAGTCATGAAATATGCAATTACCTATTTTATTATCTTTCCCTTCAAATTTTGTAATAAACAAAGAAAGTTTCTCTAATCTATAAAAAAACACAAAAAATTGGGTCAAAGCGGTTCACCGGTTTCCGAGTTTAGGCTGGTTTTTACCGAGTGGCAATGGTTTTTTAGCCACCCGGTCTAAATAAATAACTGGACCAGGCTCGGCGGTTCGGTTAAATCGGTCGAACCGGCCTGTCCGGTCCGATTTTAAAAATATTGCTATGAACTCGAACACGAGAAATCTATGACAATTTGGTTTTATGATCTTCCTCATCTAAATCTTTGGAATCCTTATGGAATCTTCGTATTCCATCTTGCAGATAAAATAGAAAATTATGTGCGATTTAATATTTTGGGGACCTTAACCATAAAATCTTTATATATGTATCAAATTAGGGTTCCCATAATCCCCTATATTGATTCCTATTAGGTATCTACTCTTTGTTTCCATATCAATTTCATTAGTCTTAGGACTCCACCGGATTTGGATCACTTAATTAGTCCAATAATATTAATTGGCATATAATTGTAATTAAAATATGTTGCCCACATATTATGAATTAAATAATTCCTAACACTTCAGTAATAGAAACTTGTGTTATTAAGGCGATTGACCCAGATTCGATCTCATATAAGTGTGTGTTTCTTCCCTATGGCCCTAATATTCCCATTGTACTCAGAAAAAAAAAATACTACCGAAATTCCCATCAAATAATGGTAAAAATGATTTTATTATGCACATGTCATGCACGTGCCCTTTTCCCGGTGGTTCATGTTCAATTTGGCCTGGTGGGCTGACGACTACAGCTCATTTTGGGGAGTTGTACTTTTAACCCTATTCTTAATCGTGCTTTGATCGTTGTACATCAAAATCTGGCGCATTTTAGCATTCCTCCTCGACCGTTTGTACATGTACTTACACCATATCTCCACATCCTCCTCCTTCTTCGGTTCTTCCCTTCAAAGAAAATTAAAAAAAAACAATCGAATATATAAACCTTTTTTTTTCGCTTCACATGAATGTTTCATTATTTTATTCAAGCCATCCCATGTTTCCACATTCCTGCTTGTTAGCACAGGTTCAGTTACTCTTTAATTGTTGCTTTTGAATCTTAACTACAGTTAAGTAATCCATAATTAATTTCAAGTTTGCATCACACTTCATTTATGCACCGTACAATGTACAATAAATTTCACAATTTTTATCGTTCTTTCATTGAAGTGTTGGTGGTCTATTTGTTTTCTTAAAATGGGCTTTATTGAATCTGAATGCTTCATGTGAAAGTTTGCCACTTTATTGCTAAGTTACTCCATTTGTCGTTGTACTCAAGTTGGGTTTTAAATTGAAATTTGAAAAGCTGCAGGGAATTTTTTGGCTCTGCTGAGATTTTCTTCTTATTCCTCTTAATCGGTGTTGTGGGATTTAGATTTGAATTAGGAATTGGGATTTTCATTTTTTTTTCCTTTTCAGAAGTTTTCTTGATATTTTGTAATATTTTCTGAGCCTGAGGTGGGGTGGTATTTATTCGTCATTTTTATTTTTTGAATTTATGTAATTTGTAAGTTTGATGCATTTCATGGATTTGCCTCAGAATTTGGTCGAAAGAGGTTTTGCGTGGGATTGCCTTAGAATTCTTGTTGGAGGAGAAGTTCTGTGGGATAATGTGAAATGTTAATCATATTGTTGGTAATCTTTGTGTGGTAAACTGGAAATAAAGGGGTACCGGTTTATCTGTAACGTATTTCAAGAAGCTTTAAGTCAAGCAAATTTCCTGAATCTGAGGGTGTATGATGAGGGCAACATTGGAAATATTAAAAAGTTGGTTATAAATTTGCTTCTCTGGCTGGCAATTTTTTCACAAGAAAAGTGTTGGAAATCGTTCGATAATTAGCTGTCATAGTGACACTTGTTCACTTCAATTTTCGTTGACGGAATACACTCACATTCAAGGAGATTATTAGGACTTCGGTTTTATTTTCGCGACTTGAGAGGAACAAACGATTTTTTTTACGATTTTGTGCTTTGAAGAATGGGGCATCCTGCAGCAGTTTGGGATCGTAGAGCTTCGCTCGAATTGACAAAGGACTGGAATGGGATCGAGCAAGTTGTACTTCGGAACCCTCAAGGAGCGTCAGCACGAGTAAGATCAACTATTGATTCTTCTTAATGCGGCATTCGTGCATATAGAGAAATTCTAATGTTATATTTGATTTACTGTTTTCATTGAATATAAGAAATTGCCAATTTTTGTCTGATTAGATCTGTTTAGTTTGAGGAAAAGTTTTCTAAAAGTTGTTGTGAATTTGTGAAAATTTTAGGTCAGTCTGCATGGAGGACAAGTTATCTCATGGAGGAATGAAAGAGGCGAAGAGCTTCTGTTCACCAGTAGTAAGGTGTGGTTTTAATCCTAATTTCTAACAACTCTTTTCAGGTTCCTTTTTTTTCTTTTTCGTATGTATATTTATTGAGGTTTTGAGCGTTACGAGATTGAGATTCAAGTGGGTAGAAGGTAATTTGGAATGTTTACAAGAACAAAAGATAATATAGAATCTATTAACTTTAATGACATCGTTGTTAAAAGAGAAGGTGAAATGGATAGTAACTTCTAAGAGAATATGTTATATATTCAAAAATTCTATCATGTCGAATGATATTAGTGCTACTGACATTAAATCATGCTTATAAGTTTTTAAGGTCAAGCAATAACTGTGTATATCTTTTGGGAAACTAAATAACACCAGCTTATGTTAATTGTCTGATGTCGTGCATTGATATGTAGGACTAGTTATCACCATTATTTTTAGAAGGGGACATTAAAGTATAGAGGCAACCTTATTTTTCTGAGAGTATTCTTGAACTTCATTTTGGGGACTTCTGGGCTATTTATAGTCCTAAATAATTAATTTGAGGAACTTCAATATTTGGTGATGTGATTACTTTAGTGATTATTCGATCATAGGAAGTAACACTATTGTGGAACATTTAATCAAACTGTTGTCACACAATCTGCAGTAATACTGCTTAATTGGCTAAATGCTGTGGTTGCAGGCATATAATACAGTAAGGGTAGATATTGTTTTACCTGGTTAACTCCTATTTCATCTTGCAGCTATGCAAACCACTTTTCTTCAATATCCTGCAGAGCTTCATTGTTCATTTCACTGAAAATATACTTTGTCTTTAGCCGTCTATTCTTTTCTTTATTATTTTTTGTTTGGTAATGAAATGTTGAAATATTGGCTTTTAAAACTTTCTAGGCCATCTTTAAGTCTCCAAAAGCAATGCGAGGAGGAATTTCTATTTGCTTTCCCCAGGTACTCCATTAATTATTTATATATTTCTCTGTTATCTAAAGGTTTTGTTAATTGCATTGATGTTTATCCTGCCAATGCTTCAGTTTGGAAATTGTGGTTCACTTGAGCAGAATGGATTTGCAAGAAACAAAATTTGGACAATCGAGAATGATCCTCCTCCATTGCGTCCAAACGATTCTCTTGGTAAATCCTTCGTTGACTTACTACTTAAACCAGCCGAAGAGGATCTGAAGTGTTGGCCTCATGGGTAATTGCTTATATGTTTTTTGTGGCTTTATTTTTAGAAGTGAAAGATTGTTTGCTATATAAAACTGAAATGTTAATCGTACAAGACAGAAGTGGAACAATGTTTTTTCCCGATATGTGCATTCATATTTGTTTTGTTACTCTCTTGGTAGTGGTAGTGTGATTATTCATTTGTTTCTAAATGAACATTCTCTTCTTTTTTCTTTTCTTTTTGTTTCCTATGTCAGTTTTGAATTTCGTCTTCGAGTCTCTCTGGCATCAGAAGGAAACTTGATATTGATATCACGCATCATGAACATAAATGGGAAACCTTTCAGTTTCTCATTTGCTTATCATACACATTTTTCTGTTTCTGACATAAGGTAAATTGCCAATTTGAGATTTCTCATCTTTATATAGATTTTAGGTAGTAAACAATAAATTGTGGATGACATTGAAGTTTATTTTAATTACCCTTTATTCTGTTTCGCATGTTCGTTACACTTGTTAATAGTGAAGTGAGGATTGAAGGATTAGAAACTCTGGACTACCTAGACAATCTCTGCCAAAGGGAACGTTTTACAGAGCAAGGTGATGCCATAACATTTGAATCAGAGGTATATCTTCATGTATAGAAACACTTTTTGCTTCGGGAAATTTGTTTTTATTCTCCATTTAGAGTAAACTAAAGTGTTTTGTATTGACAAGATATTACCAGTTTTAGATTCAGAAGGCAAGCAGCAAAATGTGTTATCGTCATGTTTCTTCCCATAGTTATCTAGATCATTATCCTTTTGTTACTCAAAAAAAAAAAAAAAAAAAAAAAAGATCATTATCCTTTTGATGACTGTCAAATGACATTCACTTGTACTCTTTTAATCATTACATAGAAATTTGTCGAGCCATTTTCTGTATTTATATTGAGTTATATTTGTGGTCCTGCCTTTTACTTTGGGGAAAACAATTGTTTGCAATCTGAATTTTGGCCATTTTTATACTTTGCAACCTATTTTTTTTTTTTCAACTAACAACTTACAACCTAAACTGTGCAATTTTTACACTTTGCAACCTTCGGCAAGCCTCCCGCCGGAGTAGGAATATTCCGAGTCACATGGGCGAATATTCCTGGAATATTCTAACTCCGGCTGGCCGGAGGTTGCAAAGTGAAAAACTTACACAATTTGGGTTGGTAGTTGCAAAAAAAATTGTTTAGGTTGCAAAGTATAAAAAAGATCAAAGTTCATGTTGGATTTTTTTTTCACTTTACTTTGGTGACAAGATCGCTTTCCTTGTATTCAGGTAGATCGTGTTTATCTAAGTTCACCTCAGTGCGTTGCCATTCTGGATCATGAAAGGAAGAGAACATATGTAATGAGAAAAGAAGGGCTACCAGATATTGGTAATTTTATGCAGCCTCCTTTTAAGATGAATTATTCCTGCCCTTGTGCTTGGTTTTCAACTAGGGGAAAATACAAATATGTTTATCATGGACGTCTTTAGGGTAGCTTATGGGGAATCATAATTCAAGTGTCCTAGACTTGCATATTAAAATTTTGGGTAAATTGTAAGAACTACCTCCGAGGTTTAGCCTAATTACAAAAATAAATCCAGTTATCTTTCAAAATTACAAATGCCCCCTTAAAGTATTACGAACACCACTTTAAGATTTGTATTTGCTTAACAAATAGCCCTCTCTTGACGGTACCACTTTAAGTCTTCTATTGAATTTACATTTAGGCTTTCATTTTAGTGCCACTTGCCAAGAAAGATTTCTTGCACTGCCATTATCTTTTCCTTGAATGCCAATATCCGATTGTTTTCTCCAAATCATAATTATCTTTTTTCTTGTAGTTGTGTGGAACCCATGGGAGAAAAAATCCAAAGCAATGGCGGATTTTGGGGACGAAGAATACAAACAGATGCTTTGTGTAGATGCAGCAGCAATAGAAAAGAATATCACTCTGAAACCAGGAGAAGAATGGACGGGCCGAATAGAGCTTGCAGGCGTACCCTCGAGCTTTTGCAGCGATGACCTTGATCCACATCTCAAGTTTTTCTGATACTCAAAGCAAAAAAGAACTGAGAAATTCACAATCTAGTGCACTATATATTTACCTGCAACTAGTTAGTGAATCATCATCCTATATTATGGAAGCCTATGGTTTTAGAGATGGCTGCTATTTTGCTTGTTTAGAAGAAATTGAGGGATTTAGAATTGTTTTGCTTTTGATGTGTTTTCAGCATTACCTTTTCTCTTTGATGCTCTGTTAAGCCTTGGTAAGGCTTGATAAGGGTATGAAGTAGCAAATCTTGGAAGGCAATTTGGTTTTGGAAAATGATGTTTGTGTTGAATTGTGCAGTTGTTGTCCTGTAACTATATGACAATTTCTTGTCATTGTATATAGACTCTGAAAGTATGGAAGTGTTTGCAAATAGGGGTGTTCATTCGGTCAAACCGAACCGAACCGAACTGAACCGAAATTTCGGTTAACCGAAACTTCGGTTTGTTAAAATTCAAAACCGAACCGTATTATACAGTTTGGTTCGGTTTGAAACCGAAATTACTTCGGTTTTTCTTTCGGTTTTTCGGTCAAACCGAATTTCAGCAAAAATTGGGGGAAAAAAACAAACTGTAGCAAACATACGATGTACTGCAACAAAAACAGGAAAAAGGGAAAACACTGGACATTGGGCCTTCAAAATTCAAAGACTTCAAAGAAATCTGATAGTTTAAACTTTAAAGCTTTGAATTAAACATCAAAAAAATCTTCATCATGCATGCAATGCGGAGCAGAGACCCATGGCGGCAGTGGATTGGTGACGCGATGCAGAGGTGTGGACAATTCAAGACGATGAGTAAAAGATGTTGGGTCTCTGTCGTTTCCTTTTTACCTTTAGTGTGTGTTTGCAAAACTTTTAGGAACTAGTAAGGTGAACATGCGTTGCACGTGAACCAAATAATTTTATTAATTTAACTCAAATTAGATCTATAAATTGGAATCAATTTTTATTATATTTTTGTATTTATAATAAATATCATTCATGTATTTTTGAACTGAAAAGAAAGTTTGCAAAAACTAAATTTAAACTTATTTGTTAGTGAAATATGGTTAAGACATTTGGACTAAAAAACATGATACTTAAATGATATTATCGCTCAACAAAGTACAATGGATATTAAAAAACTGATAAGTAATCTATATAAAATTTAAAAATATATATTCAAGATGAGTTTTAAATTAATGCATCTTTTTTATTTTTTGAGTGTCTACTTCTTCTTCATACTTAGCTTTGAGATTTTTTTGCAATTTCTTTTTAATACACTTTTAGCCCAGGCATGATTGGTTGACGTATGGACGCATTTCTCTTTTATTCTATTTTCTAATGTGTGTTATCTTTTAAATCGGTTTGACTACAAGATTCAGTTTCTCATTCATCACATGTGCCTCTTTTGTTATGAACAATGAGAAAGTAAAATTCTATTTTATGTTTAGAAGCTTAGCTCCCGTATATATTTTGATTTATGTTCTCCCATTTTTATATTTAAGTATATATATTGGGAGGGGAGGAAGATGGGAATCAAATCCCACATCTCTAGCATTTGGGATGGAAGTATTTACCATTTCGACCATTATCCAATTTTTCTCATGTTCTCCATGATTAAATTAATTATTTATATAACATAAATGAAGATAAAATAAACTAATCAATTGTAATTGAAAACAGTCAATAAATTGATTCAGTTTGAATGAATAGTCACATTTATATATCAAATAAACGACATAACTACATCATAGAAATCAAAATTATTGAGTTTCTAACAATATTTTTGCTTTATTCGATTATCATTAAGAGCATGCATGACATCATAAATTTATTTTTTCCACATAATTTTTTATTATTGAGTGTGATATTGTGACTAATTGTTATTCTAGTTAGTTTTTGTATAAAAAATTAGTTATGTAATATAGTAATGACGAATTTAAAAGCAGTAAAAATTATTAATTAGTACATTGAAATAAATTATATGAAGAACCTCAATTACGTCTTTTATGTTGTTTTCTTTCATAAAGTGAAAAAAATCACTTTACATTCTAAAAATCCATCCAATTGAGCATATCCAAAGTATAATCCATTATTCAGAGTTTTACAACAAAATTATAGAATATATAATATAATAATCCAGAAGTGTGTCAAATAACCGTAAAACATAGGTTAAGCTATAACATTTTTATAAAAATGGCATAACAAAAAACCTCTCACTTTTTAGTTGTCATGTTCTATGCATGTAACATTTTCGAGCAAAATATAGGTCTCAGTTTATTATGTTTTTTTTGTTATTGTAAAATCGAAAAAAACATCATATATAAATTGATAGGTTGTCCTTTTATTGTCTTAAGCATAATAAAATTTATTTTATTCATTTTATCTTTGTCGATGAGCATCTTTCAATGTAGCATAAAATTTACAACACAATTCACAAAAGTATAATGCATGTATTTGAATGCTTAAACTGTTAAAAATAAATATCTTCATAAATTTAAGTCCTCGACCTAATATTAAATTAGTTTTACCAGATGATGAATTTGATGTTGAAGAATGTCAATACATACATTTGAGCCTTTTATTAAAGGATTATTATTATCCATATATAGAATTTTATACGTGAATGTTTAGAATTTTACTTTTGAACTCTAAAGAAGGGAATAAATATAACTTTTCAAATCTTATTCAAATTATTGTTCTTTTTTGTCTCTTGATATTCCATCACAATTTTTTTATTTATTAATTATATGTATGTATATTGTTATTCATAGATAGAATTTTATTTAATAAAATAAAATATAATATGAAAATAAAATAAGAAAAAAGGTTAAAAGTAAAGAGGATTAAAAAATGGTATGTCCGTCATAGTAAAATTTAAAAGAAAAACATAAAAAATACTATTTAGATCTTTGCTAATTTAACATTTATGATAAAATCTGGTTGCACTTGAAAAATATACATTTTAAAAATAAATTGTTAAAGAGAGGGACATGTTTTAAAATGCATAACTATGAAAATAACGTCTGACCAAAATTTAAATTATTACTTTAATACTACATATATATGTACACTACAATATGTGAGATCAAAATCATAATTATTTTTTTATATATGAAAATTAAAGTATAGTACTTATATCTTCAAAAAGACTGAAGATTTAAAGGTGACTAAAATCAATTACTTTTGTTAATAAAATTAATATTTAAATTATAATGAACAATTTATTTTCAAAATTATTTTTAGTTTTGAAATAAGAAGGAATATATTACTTGTGATCCATAAATAAACTTTTTTATAAATTTTTTCACGCAAATGAAATGATGTGGTCGCGGCCTTAAAGTCAAATATCAAGTAAGTTTTATACTTATTGTGCATAATTTAATACAATATTTAGGTACTTATTATTTTTTTTAGTTTTTCTTAGCATATATATGTATATATATTTCTTTAAATTTTCAGGTTTTGATTCTTGTTTCCATATTATATTAATTTTTTTTGTTAAGTTAGATTATTTCACTACCTAAATAATATAATACATACATTTTTACCTAAAATTATATAATTTATTAAGGTGTATGTAAGTTTTAAGCAAAGATAAGTATTGCCATACATGTTAAAATGTACATATGTAAGTGATTTTTCTTCAATATTTCTTCTGTCATTCTTACAATAGTATATATATATATACATATATACCATTTTAACTGTATTTTATTTAAATCTAATTAAATTTATTATATTAGTTTTTATTCTCTTAAATCAAAGTCTATTTATTGATGCAGTTTTTTTCAACCAGTACACCCTATATAAGTAATAAAAAAACTACCATAAAATAGAAAGACTAAATAGGAACAATAAATTCAATCTAATTTAAAATCTCTGATATGTAAAATAGAATAAGATTATTAAAAGTCATATTGACTTCTTATTTATAACTTAAAAATAAATTATTTTGCTACAATAAAATAACTTATTTTCTTTTTTTATCCAAACTTGTCAGACCTTTAATCCTATTAATTAAAAATTTATTATGCCAAGAAAAATAAAATAAAATTTTAAAAATAAAATTTTCTGCTCTCTATACCTCCATATTAAAATATAATTTATAATTGCATTTCGTTAAGTTTGAGAACAAATATTTATCATTTTAAGTGTCTTTTATAGTTAATTTCATGTTTTTATTATCATATTTACTGGGCGTATTTAACTAAATGAATACACAATGATATATTATTAAAATTGATAAAAGAATCTAAATTATAGGATTTGAAAGTTCAAATGGTGCATCCATAAAAAAAAATAAGTGCATAGATAAATGTTAAAGAAAAATTAGTTCTCAATTTTGAATTTAGCCTCAAAATTCCTAGTAGTTAACTGTTTTATATTATTATTGTATTTTTTGCTGTAAAATCATTTTTCTTTCATTGTTTATTTATTTAGTTTTATAATAGAGATATATATGCCAACCCTTGTAAAAGTAAAAAAATTATAAATATACAATTGTCGATAAAAATTAAATAAATATTACTCTTTGAGATTTAAAATATCATTTCATTAATTTCAAACACATAACTCTTAGCCAAATTTAATTTATTTTTAAATTTTAGAGTGTGTACTTATAATATATTTGTTTTGCAAATTTAACTTTACATTGTCACAAATGATCGAGTTTTTTTTATCAAAAGAATACATGAATAAAATAAACTAATAATTGAATCTAAATCATGTTGAACCGTATATCCATTATTACGGAAACAAATACATAAAAATTAATGAATATATCTTAGAAATAAAATAATATTTATTCCAAAATTTTAGTAAAAATTTATATTTAACTTATATATATTAAAAACTAATTATTTTTTTATGGGAAAAGCATAAAATTCCTTGAAATTTTCAATATTCACGAATTTCCATCTTCCCATACCTAAAATGTATAATTTACTCCAACCAAAAAAATATTATCACACAATTTAGAGTGTGTGATAGATGATAAATTTATTATAGTATGGATATTCTCAACCAATAGTGAAGTTTAAAAAATGTATTTTGTCTTGCTATTTATTTTGAATAAAATAATGTTAAATATTTTTAATTATTTTTTCTCTTCATTTTGCTGTAAATTCATACTCTTTTTTCTTTTTTGATGTATTTAATTATTTAGAAAATTAAAGAAAGATATTATAAATGTGTATTTTACATAGCACTCAACTTTAAATGGCTAAAATTCTCTCATATGAAGTCTTTTATATATGCTTATGACATATGGTTGGAAAGCTCTCGATATATAGTATAATATAAAATAAATATTATCTAAAAATTTAAATTATTTTAAGAATTAAAATTGAAATAAATCATATAAGAAGGGTTTGGAATATAAAGAGACACTTGTCAATATTATTAAACAAATAAATCAAAATCAATATGAAAAATTACTTAATTACCTTTAAAGCTAACTTTACCATGAGGACATTTTTGGCAAATCAAAATTTTCAAGAAACCTTAAAACATATTCACACTTTTATAATAGGTATATATAAAAAAAATAATAATAAATAAGTTCGGTTTTCGGTTCGGTTCAGCGAACCGAACTATAAAACTAAAACCGAACCGAAAACCGAATTTTGAAAAGAAAAAAACCGAAAACAGAACCGAAATTTTCGGTTCGGTTTTGGTTTGAACCGAATTTTCGGTTTCGGTTTTTGGTTCGGATTAATAACCGAATCAGTACACACCGCTATTTGCAAACACTTATGCCTCTTGAAGAAGCGATTTATTATAGTAGAAGCCAAAGTAATTGAGAATCAAAAGTTGATAGTATTTGCAAATAGAATCTGAAAGCTGGAAATAACAAAGTTGAATTGTTTAGGGGAAAAAAAATATAAATATACACTTTCAAAATTAACTTTTGGATAGAAACATAAAAGCACCCATGTGTGAATAATTTGTCTATTCAGGAAGAGGGAGGACAATTTTAGATTATGATAAAAAAAATTGAGGATAAGAATGTGAAACACAAATAACTTTTTATTTACAAAAAAGGGTTAAGTACAAAAAATACTCTTGAGGTTTGACCTAATTACAAGAAAAGCCGGGTAACTTTCAAAATTACAAAAATACTCTCGAGATTTTATTTTATCTAATATTCAAACCCTTCATAAGCAAAAAAATATTTCAAACCCCCTTCATATTTATAAAAATATTGCAGTTTACCCCTTAATTTTAACACCGAATCAAACCTCATAGGTACTTTTTGTAATTTTAAAAGTTAGCCGGGATTTTTGTAACTAGGTTTGACCTCATGGGTACTTTTGTCTTTATCCCTTACCAAAATTCTACAAATAACTTTCCAAATTCATAAGCACAACACTCCCAACTTTTAGATTTTGGTTGGCAAAGTGATTAAGAAATGATAACTTGTATACATGGGAGTGAAAAATTAGATGCCTTACTGGTGGTTTGCCACAATGCATCTTTGATATTGTAAAACTAATTATCTTCAATTTAATGCCTGGGTAGATAGCTTTTTTTTACCATTTCCTAATTCTCTCTCCATCTCCCCTCCACACACACACGCCCCTTCCCTAGTACGGTCTTGGCCGACGACAAGCCGCGCGCCCCCTACGCCCTCCGTGGTTTTTGTTGCTCAGATCTTGACATCCACATTTCCCAATCCCCATACATTTTAAGGCGGAGATGCTTCGATTTTGCTCGATTTGCTGCTTTTGAGAATTTGATTTCGAGTGGTTGGTGGCAGATCTATGATGTTTTAGCTTTATGAAGGGGTGGGCAGTGTGACTGTGATGATGCTAGCGCCGTCTGGCTGGGGGTTTGCGACTGGTGGTGGGGATAGGCTGAGGTTATGATCATGGAGAGGGAGAGGTTGACTTACTTTCTTCTTGTTTTGTTTCTTTCCTTTTTCTAGTTAGTTTGGTTCTTAGGTTGTTTTGTTGTTTTTTTCTTTTTTCTGTTTTTTTTGTTGTCGTTGTTGTCGTCGTCGTCGGGTGAAGCCCATAGGCGGGCCAATGATGTCTGTCATGTAGTGTATGATGATTGCTCGTGTTTGGTGTGTTTTCGTGTATTTCAATTGTTGGTCTCCCTTGGGGAGTGTTTGGTCCCCCTTTTAAGGGATGTGATTTAGTCTTCTCGCGTAGGGGTATCTGTTTTTCTATGAGTGTGATGTGTATCCTTTTGAAGGATTCGGGCAACACCAAGTACAAGTTAAATTGAGTTCTTGAAAACTTTATATTCGAGCTGTTCAATTTCTTGTATTTGTCTATCTTAGATTAAGTTTATTTTTCGTTGTTTCGAGTCATTTGAGGAAAAATAACCATGTTAAGGGCCAAGTATATTGAGTCTAGAGTCATAGTACTGAGTCGTGTGTCGAAAGTATCATGGACGATTGTTAGATGATATGATTTATCTGATATGGTTTGATAATCATGAGCCCATGAGTAGAGCATAATTGTGCTATCAAGATTCCTTCCTATCCTCTTATTTTATGCCTCAAATAATAAAGGGACACGTGTCCTTTCTAGATTGTTCTCTAGGCTCTATATATGTATTCCCTCAGATGTACCCAAATTAATTAATCATTAGATTTTGTTTGATAGTTAGTATATTCTCTACATATCACTTTTTCTTTTTTAGCTCATTTGTCCTTTAATGAAAGTGCTCAAAGTTTTACATGGTATCAGAGCCCCAGGGTGATACCTGGGGCCTATACCTCTTTTCTTTCTCTTTTGTATTTCGTTTATTTCTTTTCTTTCTTTCACCATGGCTGCAACAGGAAGTAACACAGAGCAAAATCTATTTCCCCAAAGCCAACTAGTTACTATCAAGCTCAATGATAGCAACTATTTGACTTGGAGGCAACAAATAGTGGCTGCCATCAATGGCTATGGGCTTGAGCCCTACATTACTGGAGCTTCTTCAGCTCCTGAACAATATATTATTGGTAAATCTAATACCAAAACTATCAATCCTGAGTTTATCTCATGGAATATACAAGATCAGCTTATAGCTTCTTGGCTTTTATCTTCTCTTTCTGAAAATGTATTGGTGACCACGGTTGGATTAAGCACATCCAAAGAAATCCGGGATGCTCTTGAGATGAGTTTTTCCAGTCAGTCCACTGCTAAGATAATGCAACACAAATTGCATTTACAAACTCTTAGAAAGGGTACTATGCCCATGAGGGAATATTTAAACAAGGTTAAAATCTGTTGTGATAACTTGGCTGCAACTGGTAGAAAAATAGATCATCAAGAACAAATTTCACACATTTTAACTGGTTTAAATAGTGATTATAATCCTGTGTTAGTTGCTGCTAGTTCCAAAATTAAGCCCCCCTCATTAAGAGAAGTCCATGCCTTGCTCCTAAGTTTTGAAAGCAGATTAGAATGACTTGAAAGTATCAGTCTCAGTTCAACAATGATGGTTCCATCCCTACTATAAATGCTGCCACACAATCTGCAGATGTTAGAAGAGGAGGACATTCAGGATATAGAGGAAGAAACAATCATTATAATAACAGAGGTGGTAGAAATTTATACAGGGGTGACTCTTACAGAGGAAGAGGCGGCAGAAACAATCAGAGTTGGAGACCAAGATGTCAAATATGCTACATTCAAGGTCACACTGCTGATAAATGTTATCAAAGAACCAATCTGAATTTCACTCCAAATAATAACTTTCAAGGAAATACCAGTAACAACCAGCACCATGGACCTACAGCTAATATAGCCAACACAAATGGAATGGAAAACACTCAAGAAACATGTTGGTTCCCTGACTCGGGTGCAACCAACCATGTTACCTATGATTTGAGCAACTTAAATCTGGCTTCAGAATATCAAGGGACTGACCAAGTGCAAATGGGAAATGGATCAGGTTTGCATATCTCTCATGTTGGTTCTTCTTTAGTTAAGTCACCATATTGTGATTCTCAGTATATTTTCACTTTGAAAAACCTTCTCCATGTTCCCACAATTACTAGAAATTTGTTGAGTGTTTCACAGTTTGCTAAAGACAATCGTGTTTATTTTGAATTTCATCCATACTTTTGTCTTGTGAAGGATCAACTCACAGGGGTGGTTTTACTCAAGGGTAATGTCAAGAATGGTCTATATAGCTTCAGTCTATCAAAAGGAAACCAGTCTCACAGCCCAACTCGTTCATCCAACCACACAACTCATTCCATCCATCCATCTATCAACTCTCTACAGCTCAAGAATAAAGAGAATGTGCACCTTTGGCATGATAGATTAGGTCACGTGTCTCATGATATTGTAAAAAGAGTTCTTAAGAGCTGTAATTTATCTTTTGACATCAATGAAAATACCAATCAGTTTCCTTGTTCTTCTTTTTAAATGAGTAAGAGTCACAAACTTCCTTTCACTCACACACGATCAGAAACTTATGACATTCTTGAACTTATCCACACTGATTTATGGGGGCCATCTCTTATTAAATCAGTGAATGGATATTCTTACTATGTGAGTTTTGTTGACCATAAGACAAGATTCACTTGGTTATATTTGATCAAACAAAAATCTGATGTATGTGAAGTTTTCATCCATTTTAAAAGGCTTGTTGAAAACCAATATAACAAAAGGGTCAAATAATACAAAGTGATGGTGGTAAAGAATTTAAAATCTTATCAAAATTATTTGCTGAAAATGGGATTGTCCATCAAATATCGTGTCCCTATACTCCTGAGCAAAATGGCCTTGTGGAAAGAAAGCATAGGCATATTACAGAAACAGGCCTATCTCTTCTTGCCTCTGTTGTAAAAATCCCCGCCTAGCCCTGATTAATCCCCGCCTAGGCGCTAGGCCCCCCTTGTCCGCCTACGATTTTTTTTTCGATTAGGCCCCTCTAGTCCTGCCCGGGTCCCGTCTAACCCCGCCTAGGCTCCGCCTAGGCGCTAGGCCCCAGTCTGCCGCCTAGCGAGCGCCTAGTGCTTTTTACAACATTGCTTCTTGCTCACTCTAAAATCCCACAAAAGCATTAGGATGATGCTTTCACATCAGTTGTCTTTCTCATTAACAGAATGCCTTCAAAAATCCTTAACTACAAATCCCCTTTTGAAATGTTAACAAGAAAAATACCAGACTATAATTTCCTGAAGGTGTTTGGTTGTTTATGTTACCCATATCTAAGATCTTACAACAAACACAAATTAGAATACAAGAGTCAACCTGGCACTTTTATTGGTTACAACAACAATTTTAAAGGATACAAAGTGTTGTTGCCCAACAAGAAAATCATTGTGTCTAGACATGTAGTTTTTCATGAAACCAAATTTCCTTTTCAAACAAAATAACCTGATTATGAAGCAATAGTACAAACTCATGCTTCATCTCCTCTTTATACTGACTTACTAATGAACATCAAATACAAGTCTTGCCCCACGAGCCCATAGAGTTTACCTCACTTGATAATCACTCCTCTTCAACAACTTTTACTGATTCTACCAGTCCATCCACACGGCCTTCCCTTGATACTGAGAATCATAATGGTAACTTAACTGTAGAATTACCTATTGAGAGTTCTTGCTTACCTGATGAAAATAGAACTAATGAGGCTGTTGAGATTTCTATAGGAAGACACCATATGGTCACCAGATCTAAGGCCGGGATTTTCAAACCAAAGACATATGCTTCAGTCTTGCAAACACCTGTTGAACCAAGGAATCATACAGATGCTCTTCAATTTGATGAATGGAAAAGAGCCATGAAATCCGAGTATGATGCCTTAGTAAAAAATGGAACTTGGATCCTCACAACTTTGCCAGAAGGAAAGAAGGTGGTGGACTGTAAGTGGGTGTTCAAATTGAAGAGGAACTCAGGTGGATAAATAGCAAGACATAAGGCGAGACTTGTGGCAAGATGATTCACTCAGTTACCAGGTTTGGATTACACAGAGACTTTCAGTCCTGTGGTCAGACTTGCTACAGTTAGAACAATTCTTTCTATTGCTCTCACAAATTCTTGGGTAATTAGACAACTTGACATAGATAATACCTTCTTGAATGGGGACCTTGACGCTGAGATATATATGAAACAGGTTCCAGGCTTTGAGAAATATGATAAAAATGGCAGACTAATGGTTTGTAAATTGCAAAAATCACTGTATGGCTTGAAGCAAGCTTCAAGGGCTTGGAACATAAAGCTCAGCCGAGTTTTACAATCTTTTGGCTTCAAGATGTCAAGGGCTGTCAATTCACTCTTTTACAGACAACAAGGAAATTCACACATCATCATACTTACGTATGTGGATGATATCATTATCACAGGATCTTCTAATTCTGAAATTTTTAAAGGTGATTGATGATCTTCATAAAGTATTTGCTCTCAAGGATTTGGGAGACTTACACTACTTTCTTGGGATAGAAGTGAGTTATACCTCTGATGGCATGCTATTAAGTCAAGAAAAGTACATTTGTGAATTGCTAGAAAAGGCGGGAATGGCAGGTGCAAAGGGCATAAGTACTCATATGATTACTCAACCAACACTATCTAAAGATCAAGGACAACCTATGATGGATGGAAAACTTTACAGAAGAATAGTTGGTGGGCTTCAATATGCAACTATCACAAGGCCGGACATTGCTTTTAGTGTCAATAAAGTAAGCCAATACATGCAAAACCCTTGGATACTCATTGGAAGGCTATTAAGATAATCTTAAGATACCAGTCGCACTATTGATCAAGGTCTGTTGTTCTCGGCCTAAGTCTCCCCGACTTTAAAGGCATTCTCGATCTTGCCGATTGGGGCTCAGATATAGATGATAGAAAATCCACAACTGGATATTGTGTGTTCCTTGGTGATAATTTGATATCATGGTCCTCAAAGAAGCAGCCAACCGTTTCAAGATCAAGTACTGAGGCCGAATATAGAAGTATTGCAGCTACAGTTTGTGATGTTAGTTGGATACATAATTTACTTGATGAATTGGGAATCAATATACAAAAACCTAGTGTTGTATGGACAGATAACCTTGGAGCCGAGTTTTACAATCTTTTGGCTTCAAGATGTCAAGGGCTGTCAATTCACTCTTTTACAGACAACAAGGAAATTCACACATCATCATACTTACATATGTGGATGATATCATTATCACAGGATCTTCTAATTCTGAAATTTTTAAAGGTGATTGATGATCTTCATAAAGTATTTGCTCTCAAGGATTTGGGAGACTTACACTACTTTCTTGGGATAGAAGTGAGTTATACCTCTGATGGCATGCTATTAAGTCAAGAAAAGTACATTTGTGAATTGCTAGAAAAGGCGGGAATGGCAGGTGCAAGGGCATAAGTACTCATATGATTACTCAACCAACACTATCTAAAGATCAAGGACAACCTATGATGGATGGAAAACTTTACAGAAGAATAGTTGGTGGGCTTCAATATGCAACTATCACAAGGCCGGACATTGCTTTTAGTGTCAATAAAGTAAGCCAATACATGCAAAACCCCTTGGATACTCATTGGAAGGCTATTAAGAGAATCTTAAGATACCGGTCAAGCACTATTGATCAAGGTCCTGTTGTTGTTCTCAGCTAAGTCTCCCCTGACTTTAAAGGCATTCTCAGATGCTGATTGGGGCTCAGATATAGATGATAGAAAATCCACAACTGGATATTGTGTGTTCCTTGGTGATAATTTGATATCATGGTCCTCAAAGAAGCAGCCAACCGTTTCAAGATCAAGTACTGAGGCCGAATATAGAAGTATTGCAGCTACAGTTTGTGATGTTAGTTGGATACATAATTTACTTGATGAATTGGGAATCAATATACAAAAACCTAGTGTTGTATGGACAGATAACCTTGGAGCCATTGCATTATCAGTTAATCCAGTGTTTCACTCTAGAACTAAACATCTGGAATTGGATTTGCACTTTGTTAGGGACAAAGTCATGAGCAAAAACATATATGTGCAACATGTCCCTGGAACAGATCATATAGCAGACATTCTAACAAAGCCTCTTAGTGGTCAATTCTTCTTGCGGCTCAAGAACAAACTGAGTATTGCTTCCAAAGCCGCACTCGAATTGAGGGGGCCTGTTAGATGATATGATTTAGCTGATATGGTTTGATAATCATGAGCCCATGAGTAGAGCATAATTGTGCTATCAAGATTCCTTCCTATCCTCTTATTTTATGCCTCAAATAATAAAGGGACACGTGTCCTTTCTAGATTGTTCTCTAGGCTTTATATATGTATTCCCTCAGATGTACCCAAATTAATTAATCATTGGATTTTGTTTGATAGTTAGTATATTCTCTGCATATCACTTTTTCTTTTTTAGCTCATTTGTCCTTTAATGAAAGTGCTCAAAGTTCTACATCAAACAACAGGGGTATTGATTTCAGGAAACGTCCAAACGCGTTAGGAATTTTCAGACATTGACAGGGTTTAGTATTTGGAACATAACGTTCTGTACAAAATTGATATTGAGCTGATTCAAATTGATATGGAAAGCTAAGAGATAAGAGCTACAACTCTTATGAAGACTCCACAAATTCGCATATCTTGGGATGGAAAACGAATGACCAACAAACTAGCAGCCAAGGACGGATTCAAGAACTTTTTTCAATGGGGGCACAAAGTAAAAATATTATAGGTTAGAAAAACAAATTTAATAGAGGCACACTTTGTTTTTTAACCTAATTAGTATATAAATTTTAAAAATTCATATAACACTATAATGTTACATTAACAGTATTAGTAATTTCTTCTAATAATATAATTTGACACTTTTGATTTTAAATTATAACACTTTAATAAATTATAATGTTCTTGGTGAGGTAGTTTTGGGCACACTTAACCTTTATTATTATATAACGCTTTTAAATAATTTAAATAACATTGTACAACACTTTATGCAGGAAGTTTATACTTCAACAAAAAATCTTGTATAAATAATAAATAATAGAAAGAAAAAAAGCAAAATATCTATGGGGGCACGTGCCCCCATAATGGAAAGTGTAGGTTCGTCATCGCTAGCAAATGACGGGAAGTAAAATGCATCACGAGTATTTGGTACATCGTGTATTGCGGTAAAGAATACCTGCAGCGCGGTACAGACTTCAGAGGATACGAATTTGACATTTTTGTATGTATCCCGGTATACATTGCCTTCATCGCGGTACATATGAGGGGAATTCGTCCTACGTGTTTTTATACACATATTTTTGTCCTGTTTTGAGTCTTTTATTTCTTTCCTTTTTGTGTTCAAAGTCCACCATGTTTAAGACTTTTTTTTTGATGAAAATGTGAAAATTTTATTAAAAAAGATATAAAAATTACAAGTTAAAAGGGACATACCCCAGTTTCAGGAGAGACAGTGCTAATGGACAGGCCCATTAAACACTAGATAGGGCAAAAGATTGATTAAGAACCAACCAAGGTCTAAGCTAATGGACTGGAAGAAAAAAGGGCAAGACCACAATCACTCTAACCTCAACAGAGGTTTAAAGAGCCAAAACAAGGAAAGGATCATCAACCAATTAGACAAACCATAGGGAGTGGACGGTCCCGACCCAAGCTCGCTACATATGTTTGAAAAAGGGTAGCGAATGATCTACAATAAAATTTACATTTTGAGGACGACGCATACCTCGTAAATGGTCAAACCAAAACAAGGAAGAACCATGTCACCCTAGTAGGATTCAGTGAAGCTGAAAAAATCCCATCAGACTAAGGAAAAAGATAACCGAAAACTTAGAGTTACCCCAAGGTTGCTACAGTTTTGTTTTTAACCCCCCCCCCCCATATAAAAGGAAAAAGCAGCATTCTAGTGGGAGAAAGGGAGCCAAACCAATCCAAAGGAAAGGGGGGCTAGCAATCACCAACCAGAATTTTGATAAGAGAGGCCATGTCAACCAAGAGAGGCCAACACAAAACCAAACAAAACCAAAGAAGCCTTCCATTAAAGGGTAAGATTCAATTTTCATAAAAGAGATTGAAGGATTATAAATCAGTTAAAGGATTAGTTAAAGATCTGGGAATCCCAAATACAACAACTACCACCCAACTGAAAGAAAATCCTTAAAGATAACCAGCCCAAATCAAGACAATTTTGAAGAAATCATCATATAGGCAGCAAACTGAATCCACCATGTTTAAGACTTCTTTTTCTTTCTAGTTGTTTATGGTTTGTTTTAAGTTGCCCATATAAGGCAAACACCTTTGTTATTTTTTATTAACAAAACTTTTGATAATTGAATATTGAATTGAGAGTTTTCTTCTCCCACCCTTTGAGTTTTTCCAAGAGCTTCAAGATTGTTCATCTTGTTGCGAATTCTAAATAACAGGTCGAGGTTTCACCAACTTTAACCAAAACTAATCAAGATATTTGGTTGTTCAATATATTGTTTATAGGGCCGTATGCACGAGTTGCTACGGCTCACATCAGAGTGCTTGTTTTCTCCCTTCAGTGTCAATTTACCCCTTGACAAATGCTTGTGCAAGGTTGCTCTTTGACAACGGTTATAAGTTTGTGCTTCGAGTTTTCAATAAAGTATTCGCAATAAATCTTGAATATTAAATTGAGATTTTTTTCTCCCACCCTTTGGGTTTTTCCAAAAGCTTCAAGATTGTTCATCTTGTTGCGAATTCTAAACAACGGGTCGAGGTTCCACCGACTTTAACCAAAACTAATCAAGATATTGGGTTGTTCAATATATTGTTTATAGGGCCGTATGCACGAGTTGCTACGGCTCACATCAAAATGCTTGTTTTCTCCCTTGAGTGTCAATTTACCCCTTGACAAATGTTTGTGCAAGGTGGCTCTTTGACAACGGTTGTAAGTTTGCGCTTCTAGTTTTCAATAAAGTATTCATCGTTTGGGGGAAAAATAAAGAGATTGTCTCAATTCAGTCTTTCACATTAGACATTTCATCCTAATTATTTCATCCTAATTATCAGTAAATATAAATTATCAATATTTGAAGGTTGAAGCATTATTAGCATGTGAAGGTGCCTTTTCATCAGACTAATAAATAGTTGAAACCGAAGTATAACATGTAATTGTTATATGTTGGCACAAATCATTGCAGAAATCTAATTCTGACAGTTGTATCAGACGATCCCAAATTAAACTTTATAATGCTCAATGTTCTCACCTCATACAACTACAAGCGAATCGCAATTTAATATTTAAATAAACCAAACATTTCCTAGTAGTGCCTTAATCTATAAAAATCCCCACAAACTTTGAACTAATTGGATAGATATGGATAATCATATCTCAATATACTACCATTACACCCTGCCTCCAGCACAAATATACTGAAGAAAACACAGACTTCACTTACTTCCCCTTGTCCTCATAAATACTCTTCAAAAGCTTACTCAAATGTTTGTATTTAAGAACTTCCTATAATAAGGAATAAATTATACGTTCCTGCGGGACTCCAACTGCTTGGTGTTTTCCAATAATATCTGTCAAGTAAACCAACAGCAATTGCAAGAAAATTTGTCACACAACAAAACGAATAAATGGATGTACGAGATAATAACCACAGAGGTCGAATTAGTGCGAATTAAAAGTTAACAGCCCTTACTTCTCGGATGTAACTTGCCACCGCTTTACAGCCTTCTATTGCTAGTTGCATCACATTTTCAAATGTATCCATTTGTAATTTAGCATCCATCTACCAGTAGGACATCAAATATTTATTAGATCAAACATAAGCAAAAATGCTAGCTCAAGAAAATTTTGCTAACTAAAACATTAAATGAAAGTTGAGAGCATATTAGAAGGGACCTGGAGGAGGGTCACTTTATCTAGCTTAGGCAGAATGCCGACAGTAACATCTGGCCCACCAGCACTATCTTCCACATAGTTTAAATCTGTTTAATTTGAAAATTCAGGTTATTTTGAGTTTTATGTAATAATAGGATCATAAAAAAAGCATTAAAATAAACAATATATGCACAACCGAATAAATAACAACTAAAGGGAACTGTATAAGTACCAAGGAGAGGGGTTCCATTCAGGTATCCAGCACCGCAGGACGTTACAAGATCACGCATTGGAATACCAGCATCAGCAAGGGCTAACGTTGCTGCGTTTATGCATGCTGATCTTGTTCCTGAATAAAGTGAAGTTAGATGTATATTAGCCAGTGGATATTAAGAAATGAAAAAAAAAAAAAATAATAATAATAATCATAATAATAATAATAACAATAATGTCCATGCCGGTTCTAAACTTGATAGAAGGATTATTAAAGTAACAAGGACATTATCTTACCTCCATCTGCTTGGAGAACTTGGACAAAAATGTCTATCTTCAAAACACAGAGCACGGATTTTATTTTAGAAAAAGAAAAAATGAAAAAGAAACTCAGTGAGGCCCTTTCAATTAGAAAGACTTGGATTTGGTTGGAGAAGAACCTGAGAACGAGGCATCAAGTGTGTCAATATGCATGCCTCCATTGTCTGACGAATGACCAAAGATATCTCGGTGGATCGCCTGCACACAAAATGAATAATTACTCTAGAAAAAGTAATTGCATACAAAATAGAAAGCACATCAAGAACATAAAACTCTTTGGCCCCAGAGGAACAAACATTACTTCAGTATTATGTCTACAATGTCAACACTGTATGGATTGAAGCATGCTGGTATAATCACAATCTAACATAACCCGAAATTCAAATAATCACATAAATGTAACAAAATACCAAGTTTAATAAGAGACTAAATTTTTATTCACAAGACATATCAACGAGTTAATTACCTGTCACCCTTTGGTCTCCTCATGCGATCTCCAGTACTGAAATTAGCCATGCTGTATTCACATCGCACCTGAAAACCATACCAAGTATAAACACAAAATGATGGACATTGAAATATCACAATAACATGCAATCAATGATTGCATAAGATATCCCCTCAAAAAAAAAAAAAATGATTGCATAAGATAACTTACCAGAGCCTGATCATTAAGTTGTTGACTCCTGTTTTGCACCTGAAAGATAATTGATTGTAAATGTCACATTTTCAACCAAAATAGTGCCCAAAGAAATTTATTAATTATCAAATAAGCAACCAATATCCACATTTAGTATGATTGAGGAACATGGACTGGCCTAAAACTGATTAAAAACTCTGGTTTTGGTATATAATAAATTTTATATATTACATACACAGGAATTTCACCCGTGCAACTAGCATTTAAATTTAAAGTCGTGAAAATGATAGTAAACACACGAAGCATATTCTTTTGTGCCAAACTGTGACGATTTTTCATTATGCCAAAGACAAAAGAAAAAAAAAAAAAAAAAAACGGACCTCTCTAGGACCGTAAACGGCAGCAATGACTTTGGTGTTGCCCATTTCAAAAACAGCCGAGCTGCAATCGAAAACACAAATTAATCCAAACCCTCTTCAGTTTAGGCTAAAAAGACTTGATTAGTCATTTATACAAGCAACAAGTTTAAAAGTAACTACGATTACGAATATTTTACCCGTCAGCTCTTGAAACTACGCCTATTTCTCCACGAAGCTGCCTCATCTGGAATCACAAAGATTATATGTTTTACACTTTGGGAAAAAAACTAATATAGAAAAAAAAGATGAATAGCGAGAAACTAGGGGAAAAAAGGATAAACAGTAGAAAACCAAACCTCCATAGGTCGGCGACCATCTAACCGAAGACCTTCAGGGTTGACGTACTCCATGTCGGTCCAGACGCACAGTGTGAGAAGCCTCCGTGCGCCGCCGCGGATGGTGGTGGTGGTTTTAGTTGGGGTTGTAGCTGAGTTTGATTGGGCTGTGGGATGATTTCAAATGAAGTTACCTTCTAGGCTTCTAGTATAATATTGGGCCGAAAAGAATAAACAACCCTTATAGGCCTGGAGAATTTTATTGGGCTGACCAAGCCTGGTTTACAAAGATGGCTCGTTTTTTGGACACCTTTTACGCTTCGGCCAATTTTTCTGGATTTTTTTACGTTATTGTTTCAAGGTTGTTTCGAACATGTTTTTATTTAATAAATTGGGAGTAATAGTTGGAGGGGATAAATTTTAAAGAAACTGAAAGATACAGGGTTTAAACCCTGATCAACACCCTTATAAAGAGTGAGCGATACCACTTGAGCTATAAGCTCATGTTCATGTTTCAAACATGTTTCATCTAATAAAATTTCAATGCAAAAATGATTTTTGCCCCCATCAAATAATCAATTTTATACTTGAAATCTTATAGAAAATCAAGAAATGTACACATAAAACAACACATATTAAAAATAAAATAAATTGAAAATAATATAGAAACAATACATGAATAAAAAAACACAATCCAATTTTTGATCCAATACATTGAAAACTTAAAAAACATGGAAACAATCAAGAAACAACAGAACAACATTAAAAACTATATAGAAACAACCCAAAAACAATATAGAAAACACCAAGTGAACAAAAAGAACTTTAAAAACAGGTAAAAGATGCATTGAAACATCGACAACTACATGGAAACAACAAAGAAACATCATAACAACATTAAAAACAGTATATAAACAACCCAGAAACAACTTAAACAGTATAAAAATACCACATGAATAAAAAGAGCTTAAAAATAGGTAAAATTATATTTACACATTGAGAACGACATGGAAACAACAGCAAAAATATGAGAACAACATTAATAACATTATATAACAACCCAGAAGCAATAGAAACAATATAATAAACAACATATGAACAAAAAAAAGCCTAACAAATAGGCGTAACAGCTGTATCGAAACATCAAAACAATATAGAAACAACAAAAAAACAACAAAAATAACATATAAAGCAAAATCGAAATAAAAAAAGGTGTAAAAATTACAAAAAAATATGTATGAGCGTAAAAAAAATTCAAAAAATCAACCGAGATCGTATATAAAAGAACTGAGCGTAAATAGTGGCACTTTTACATGAAAGTAGGGTAAGTTTGACAATTTCTCTTTTACTCATTTTAATAAAAACAGGTTTAAGCCCATACCCAGGACCTAGAATGAGATTCCTTCAGGAAAAATGATAAAATAATCTTAAATTTTAAGTGCGATTGGATATGCTTTCATTTTGAAAATTTTCTTTTTGCTAGAGAATAATGGAAGAAAAAAGATGAACTTTGAGAGAGTGATTGGATATGAGATGAAAAAGTAATGATGAAAGTTGATTTGATATAAAAATAGTAAAATAATGGTTGGTAGTTAGAAATGTGTGAGTAGGTGAATAATGGAATTTGTAGGAGAATGCGTAATAATGATTAATTATTTGTGAAAAAGTGTGTAGATGTGATTGGTAAGAGAAAGAATAAAAGTGAGTGAATAACGTATTTTCTGAAAATTTTCATAAACAATCACATGTTAGGTTGAAAAAAAAAAGCTTTCTAGTGGAATGAAAATAAAAAGAATCTCAAATTCAATCGCAGCCGCAAGTCTTCGATTTTTCACTTTTTCTTCTTGTATTTAGTTCATATCTTATACTTATTTCTGCACAAGATAGGATTAGTCATATATTAACTGCAATTAATTTGGTGCACTATATATTGAACTCTTTATTTCTTCTAGTTCTAGAGTTGAAAATTATATTTCTCCATAAATTTAGTAATGCAAAAAAAAAAAATTAAGGAACAAAAATTTACGACGTGGATCTAGTACCACTGCAAAATACATAACCATGTTCATTTTTTCAATTGACCCCCAATATTTGTCAAATTTCTCTTTCATCTTTCTTGACATTTCTCTCAACTCAAAGTCTTCACTCTCCAACCATTGATTAAGAAGTATTTCCACCGCACTTATTTCATGAAACATTTTGTTGGATGTGACATATAATGAACCGTAAATGCACAAAGTGAGCTTATAAAAATGGCCCAAAAATTTCAACAATAAGCCAGCCCTCTCCCAATCATAATCATCAGGGACGCCATCATATGGTGGCTTTGAAAGATCAGTTAGATAGGCAAGATCTGCTTCCTGGTAAGCATCAAACGCTCTTCTAAGGCATATTGCAGCCTCCAACATCAAGTAGGTTGAATTCCATCTAGTAGGTACATCCAAACACAACAATTTATTGGTTTCCAATTTTTCCATTGTCACACATTCTTGAAACCTTTTGTACCTAGCCGGAGAATTTCTAACATACCTTACGGCTCCTCTAATGCGAGATATAGCCAAATGCTCATCTTTGCTCTTTAAACCATCTTGCACAATAAGATTCACAATATGCGCAACACATCTCATGTGGACATACTTCCCACCCAGAAGATTTGAACCCCAATTATCAAATTTTTTAAGCAAGTATGCAATAGCACCATCATTAGAAGATGCATTATCAACCGTCACTGTAAAAACTTTGTCAATGCCCCAATCAAGTAAACACTTTTCCACCCCTTTACCCACTTCTTCGCTCTTATGTCCAGAAATTGGACAAAAGTTTAAGATCCGCTTTTGCAAATTCCAATTATCATCAATGAAATGTCTCACGACACATATAGTTCACTCTTTGAATTGATGTCCATGTATCGATGGTTAAGGAAACTTTTTGAGAGTGTTTATTTATTAAGTTCTTCAAAGTCTCCTTTCATCTATGTAGAATTTATAGATGTCTCTTGTAATGGTCCTTCTTGATGGGATGACAAACATAGGACATGCAAGCGACATAAAGTGTTTAAAACCAATGCTTTCAATTGTTTTAAAAGGAAGCTCATCAACAATCACCCAATACCTCAATGCATCTCTTACTTTAGTTTGATCAAATTTCCATGAAACCATGCGTGATTCATTATCACCCCCGAGTAGATGATTGAAATCCAATTCGGGTTTGACTAGTTGCAACTTCATGAGGTTTTTCTTGCAAGAATCAAAGTGGTTTTTTAGAGATTTAGTTCCATGCATCTTTGGATCAGCCTTAATCTCTCTACCACAATATTTGCATCTACCCTTTTGTACTTTTTCAACATCACAAAAGATTTTTTCAAAATGTTGCCAATATTGAGACCTAGATGCAACTTCTTTTCTAGCTCTTTTTTTAGATGTAGGTGTGTCATCCTCTTCCCTCTCTTCCCTCTCTTCCATATCTTCCATCTCTTCTCGGATATATTCACTTCCCACACCTCTATCATAATCTAATGGATCAAAATGTACAGATGGGTTTTGCGATTGCGAAGTTGACATCTGTCACAGAGTATGATTTGATGTGAGATTACAATAAGTGCAAGAAACTCAAGCAACAATTCAAAGTGCAGAACATGAACTAAAATGGAAACAAATTATATAATAATCATTTGATCAGAGTCTGAGTCTGAGACCATTACTTAGTAATCAAATAATCAAATGACTTAGTAATTTCCCCAAACCTGATACATACCATGATACACAATAATCAATTTATGTCTCAATTAATGATAATACAAGTATACAACTAAACCGGAAACTCAATAATTAACAACCAATTAACGGTGGTTGTATTGTATATAATGATAGATTCAAGAATTACAAATATCCCCAAACAGGAAAGAAAAGAGCCCACTTAACGATTGAAAAAAAAAGCTGGAGCCTGGAAGTACCTGGTGGCCGGTGGGAGGAGGCGAGGAGCGACGGTGGCCGTGTGTGGTGCGTGGAGGGCGTCCGCTTGGAGGATGGAGGGCGAGCGACGGTGGTAGTGTGTGCCGTGTGGTGCGTGCCGCGTGGAGCGTGGCGGACGCCGTCCCGGCCGGGAGGATGGATGGCGAGCGGCGAGCGGCGAGCGGCAAGCAAGCGGCGGCGAGTGGCGAGGGCGGGAGCTATGGAGTGTGACAGAGAGATGACCGACGAGTGGTGAGCGACGGTGGTGGCGGCGGCAGCGGTGGCTTGTGAGTGAGTGGCGAGCGGTGGTGGTGGTGAGCGGCGAGCGGCGGTGGGAAATTTTTGAGTGTTGTGAGAGAGCGGCCGAAACAAGCTAATCTTGGCAATTTTATGTATTAATATATAAAATTTCTTTTTTTTTTTTATTATTGAGTGTTTGACCTAATATGACTTGTGATTTGGGAATTTTTTTTTTTTTGTATTAATATATCGGTACTGATGCGGTCAGTATTTTTCAATACCCGACCAAGGCCAATTATTATATATCGGGGGTGCACCGATACCCGCAATTTTATGTAAAATACCCGACCCGTCGGGTATTACCCGACGGTCGGGTCGGCACCAAACCCGAATCGAATGCCCACCCCAAAGATATGGCTCGATGCCTCGATCGATTAACCTTTCATATTGTGGGCTTGTTTGGGATATTTGATACGCCTGGATTGTGGCTTTAATCAACTGATTTCCCTGGTTAGGGAACATGGACTTGGGGTCAAAGACTAACTTACCGGGCCGTGAGCAAATCCTCCAGTGGGTGATTACAAGTCCAGACTCCCCCGGCTCGTTTGGGAATGAAGAAGGTTTTTATCACATAAAGCAGTATAAGGACTGATAACACTGTTGAGTATTAAAAAGGCTGAATTTAATTTTATGTTTTGGATTTGGGATATGGCTAATTGTTTTTCAAATCAAACTTTGTTTGGGTCTGTTGATATTGTGTGATAAACTTGGAATTTACATTTGTGCCCCTTCCCTAAACAAATCCAACAAAAAAGCAGAAAACAAATTCTTCTCACAACGGCAGCAGCAAAGATTGGAGAGGGTTGAGGGTCGACTTCTTTGCTCCAGCAATGTAGTATTGTGGTGCCGCCCATCGTGATACGAGCTGTGGGATATTCACTTTCGTACAGTTGGTCGGATTAGTTGAGGTAATCTCTCGGAAAACCTTCGCCCGATTTAATTTTTTGATTCATTGTAACATGTAACTAATTTTTCCAATTGTGACATATCTGTTTTTGCAATTCCAATTTCCACTTTCACTTTGACGAATTTCTGTTAGGTTTCTGTTGGCTGAGTTAGGGTTTACGATCTGAGGGATTTATGAAAAAAAATAATGCAAAATGTTCCCCTTTCTGTGTTCATGAATGTGGGTTCGAAACTTTTTCATTCGTGAAAGTGACCAGGTTGTTATTCATTAGTGTTGTTTAAATTTTAAAAACCCTGATGAATTAACAGTATTGAGTAGTAAAATTTTATTATTGTGTTTCACATCGTTTGTATGATGACTTTGTGCTATTTTCCTTTGTTGTTAGGTAAATTATCAGTTCTCTTTGACAATGAGTTCGGGTACTAGCAGTCCCAATTTCTCTAGAGACCGAAGTGGCTCTTTCGGAGATAATAGTGACAGAGGTGATGCACGTGTGCAATGCCACTGTGGGTTCTACCTAAGAGTCCAGACATCGTGGACGAAAGCGAACCCTGGTCGAAGATTTTTGTCATGTCCAGTTCGAGGGGTTAGTAAACTCTTTAATTGAGAATAACATTACCACTTACAACTCATATAGTTGCATTCTAATCGTGTATATGTAATTTTTTTTGCATATCGTTAATTGTCACTCGTGGTTCAGCCTAATAAATGTGACTTCTTCCGGTGGCTCGAGGGTGGGTTCGATGAGCGTTCAAAGCACGTGATAAGTGATTTGCACGATCGTCTTAAAGATATTAAGAAAGAACTGGAATCTTGCAAACAACGGCAATCTATTTTAATTAGGCTGACAAAGTATTCGTGGGTTATAACTTTGGTTGTCCTAATCGTCGCGTACTTAAATCATAAGTTTATGTGTCGTTAAATACTGTGTGGGGCGTTTATCTATTCAATTTGTCCAGTAATTTAGTTTACCTGTCTTTGTTTTGGTATTTTGTAGTTGTTGATAGTTGTATGATATTGTAATTATGAATTGTACCCATTCTTAGTTGTACAACTAATATTATATGAATTTGCTCATCAGCTGTAGCTTGAATTGTGTTGTATAAATTGTTTATGTTTAACCTTGGTGTTGGAGCAATGTTAATTAGATATTATGATATTTTGGTTGAACATTTGTGGTTGGTTTGCTGTTATGAGCAATAAAGGAATTCTGATAGAGTGTTAAATGCTTGTCTGTTTGGTCATTTGTAAAATTACATGTGTTGTGCATCCCACTTCACTTCCCTCCCTGTTTGAATTATAGTTCCAATGGGAGCACTGTCATAGGGTTTTGAACTATCATATGTGCACATCAATAGACAATGTTTGCTTGTAAGTTGTAGATTTTTCTACTGTAGAGGATGTTACAACATTTCAGTCACAAAAAGATGCATGTAGTGTCCTGATATTTATATAATAACAACCCCCCCCAACAAATGGTATACAACACATCTGTGCAGAGTGGTTATTTATTAAGATCTTGACAACTCCTAAAGATTTTGTGAATCTTTTAGATATGGGGTTGCATTTTCATTTATTGGCATCAAATCAGGCCTTTTTGGGAATGAAGTTTGGGTCATTTTGTGACTGAATTGGTGGTAAAAAGTTGTATATGAAGAATAGCCTCTTTTGCTATCTATAAATAGTCAGACCACATTTTGCACTTCACAACTACCTAACAACAGACATATAGTAACAGTTAAGTATGGCCCCTCCATACCCAGTCATTCAAGCAGACTACATATATGATTTAGATTGGATGGAGGAAGCGGACAAATTGTTCATGTCTGTGTTGCTTGACCAACAGATGCTGGGAAATTTCAAGCCAGGAGATGCCAATGCACATGCATTGCTAATAGCTCGGCTCTTGTTAACAAGGAATTGAACAAGAATTTTGATTTTGCGTCTTGTCAACAAAGGTCATGTCTATTCTTCGCAAGCGCTACCACACTTTTCTTGGATTAAGAGAAAGCATGGTGTCAATATGATGAAAGGACAAATCTTTATTCTGACTTTTTGATTGGGTTTGGGATGAAATTATTAAGGTCGTATGGTTTATTAAAGCATGTTCACCTATATTGCATATTCACCTATATTACTTGTCACTTATTACTTTTTGTTTGCCTATTTTTTTTTTTTGCAGAAAGATGAGTTTGGCCTAGCCTATCAAGAGGTCGGGGACCCAAACTGGCACGAATTGAAACTTTTGTTTGGATCTGAGCACTCAAGTGCAATACCAGAAGACGCTGATGTTATCGATATCTCTTCTGATGGCGAGACCGAAGACATCGGTAATATGGACGGGTTGCCAAAACCAACTTATGAGCTGAACAAAGTTATCATCTCATCATCGAGTGCATCGACAGATAGGTCGTTTAGGGACTACTTGGCGCAATTTGGGAATGAATATGCATCAGGATCAGAAAGTTCCGTTAATCAGCCTGTCCACTCTCGTCCTGCTGTTGTTCATCGTAAAGACTATCCCGGCCCATGTTTTTACCGGCGACCTACATTTTTTAATCGCCCTCCACAGCGAAGCATGCCATCCCCTTGTAACAGTGCTGATACACATGGTTCTTCTTGCACTCCCAAATGATATCAGCAGCCAAGTGAATTTAGTAGTTTACTTGTACTAAATATTTGTCTTATAAATTCCACCACCTTTTTTGATAATATGTTTCGGCTATGTAGGTGGATTTGTGTTATTAGTCGCATAATATAAGATTAAGAATGTCTTGTATTTGGTCGTATTAGTTGTATGGCTTACTTTGATTATGAATGTATAAAAGTGTTGTTTGATTTTAGTTATGGTCGGATAGTTTGATTGTGATTTGAGGAGCTTGTTTTGGACTGTTCTTGTTTAATGGGAAGTTACAATTGCTAACCAACAGAGCTTTTAATAAGATAGCAATGCGTCCATTATAATACATTGAAAATTTTGGACTACATTTTTAACTTAACATACCAGGCATAAACATTAATTCTAAAACATACTTCCAAACTGAATACCATACCATGAAACTAAAATATAAACTTCCAAACACGTCTTTCCATTTTTTTTAAAACTTCTTCAACAACCCGATGTGGTCATTTCCCCTATTCGTAAGCATTATTTTGAACCATTAGTTACTGTCCACCCCAGAACCATCCTCACCATCACTGTCGCCCAAGTTAGGTGCTGGCAAACCATGAAACTCCCACTCCTCCATCCTCTCAATGTGTTCATCAAAATCATTTTCTGGCCCATTTTCATCATCATCATCATCTGATGATCCTCCTTATATCTGAAGCGGGTTTTCCTTGGTATATCCAGGCACTCCTTCAAAGTCAATCTCGGGAGCCTTCAAAGTGTTGAAAACGTAGTCACATTCGGTGTACCACTCAAAGCCGTAGTTCCTCCAATAGCGATTAATGTTACTTTCCTACATAAAAATAAACGGCAGTACATGTTAAATCACCAAATTTTCACAAAATGGTCTTATTGAACACGAAATGTTACTAAAGTTGCTTACAAATATTACCTGACCAACATGCGCGTAGTACTCCGGTTGGACAGTGACTTTGTTTTCAGTAGCATTATAGTTAACTCCGGGCAGTGAAGTGAAAATTGTGAAATCTTTGAAGTGTGTCCTGAGCATTTAAATCTTGTCCTTCACTTTGTGTAGCTTCATGTCCTTACCAAATGAGTCAGTTAGCATACGGGTCAACTCGTAGAAGACCCCATTGAAGACAACCGGAGCTTGGATATCCCTGCGCCTTTCGCAAATCATAAAAAACAAGCGGTAGCAATGACCTTCTTCTTGTTGTGTCCAGTCACCTCCCAACAAGTTGTTCCTAGCAACCTGGTTCCTCGTGCGGACCATTGTTCTGCATGACATAAAAATCCATCTCTCAATTTTCCAGGATTTTGGAATACAATAAAATAACATAGTACAAAAAAAATTGAATGCATGCAAACAATATACATAACCTACCAAAGTTTTGTTAAGTCTTTGAAATATTCCACCAGTAATGTTTCCCTAGCAATTGGTAAATGGAATGGTCCCTTATTTATATCCATATGTGTTCAACGCCTGGGATGTTGTGTCATTGAATACGGTGCACCTTCTTTGAGTAGTAGGTGACTAAAATATTGAATTCCAATAAATGGAAATAAATGGATTGAAATGTAAAAGCTGACTACAGATATTCCAAAAGACAGGCCTGGATTCGAAGAGACAAATCACCCCAAAGATTTGGTTCTACCTGCACTTTTTTAGCCGTGTGATCTTGACAACAGTATTAATGAACAGACACTGTCACAGACTTTGGTATAGTTACCAAGCAAAGAATATAACTGACTGAATATTCTTCCATTGACATGAGTACCTTGACATTTGACTGGTACAAACCACACTTTAAATGTGCAATCAGACAAAATGTAAAAGAATATAAACAGTTCTAAATAACAACTACCCAAATAACTAAAAATTAATGACATGGCATTACCAAACCAGGCACTTAATTTAATGTCAGTGCATCACAAAACAATACATTGGCAAAAACACATACAAAATAGGAAATTTTGGAGTTTCCAGTTTGGAGTTAGTTTTAAGCACACAGATTCATATCCTGTGGCGACTACATAATTAACAAAACACGGAATTAATCCGTTCAAGTTGAATTTGTCATATCTTCCCTTCACAAATCATTCGAACCATTACAGCCTTGGTATCTGGAGAAAGACTGAAAAACAAGTAGAGGTCCTTCGGATCACTACACAGTCGTTTTGAAACGGCTATTTTGTCCTCAATAGTCAGAAAGGCCATTTCATTTAGTGCCTCGAAAACAACTGTTCTTTTTGAGGAGGCATCTTGTTCAAATCCAATTCGTCTAGCTAAATCACCCAATCTTGCGGAGGTATCCACCAAGAAAGTAGACACAACTTCCACAAAACGATCTTCCTCGCATCGCCTGGCGGCACTTTTCGCTTGTTAGATGGCTTACTTTTAGTGGACGTACTACCTTCAAACATTGTGATAATGGAGGTACCGTCGCTACCTTCTTCAGGTGGACTTGGTGTTTCAACGTTCGGTTGAGGGGATGGTTGTGGAATAGATTGTGGAGCACCACTAAGAATGTCTTGTATAACATCGTTATAGGATTAACATTTTCCCCGGTTGCTCTATCCTTACCGAAAATTTCACACCATCGAGAGTAGTAAGGCCATGACTTGTATCGCATTGTCTTTGCGTTACCATCTATCTGCACATATTAGTGTATGATTAAACATGGCTTATGTATAAATGCGCAGACAAATTCTAGTGGGATGGACGACACAAACCTTGACATAATCATTCCACTTTTGCTCATCTTTAACGATTAATGTGTTCGAAGAGGCATTCCAATCGCAAAATCCAGACAGACGCAGCATGGAATACAGTGAAGCATAGTCCTTTTTCCATACGTGGATTTTCGAATTAATATGTGGAATAGCTTTCAAATCAGTCCCGGGGAAGGCTTTGGCCATTGACTGCTCAAGTACAAACTGGTAGCCAGACTTGAAACCATTATCGCACTTCCAACCACGAACAATGGCCTCCTTAAGTGCATGGAGCAGTACATGCTCTTCTTGAGTTGTCCAAGAGCGTCTACTATTGGTGTTGTTTTTCCTTGGTGCACCTTGTTTTGGAACACTCCCTGAAGACTCCATTCATCCGACCCTACAAGATGCAGTTATTTATTAAAATAAAACATCCTCTCACACTAGTTACAATGTCCCCAACTTAAACAACAATAAACACCAGTCAGAGGCTTAATTTGATATAAATACTATAAATCACAAGAAACATACTCCCAAATAACATAAATCAACCACAAATGTTATGACATTTGAATACAAATAAAATTACACATAGTCTGCAGTCACATCGAACCCTCACGGTAACAATAAACTAAACAGTAGTACACAACATTTAATTGTCCAAACAGAAAATAGAAATTCCTACACTAATTTGAGTTCCCTCTCCAATCATTATACATAGAAATAGCTATGCTATCTCTCCAATTAGTCCAGGCTTGGGACGATTCGACTATGTCAACAAATTCATTATCTTGATCTTCATGGGGTTGCCCAACCACATATTCTGGAACTTCAGCTTCTAACGGATCAACAGCCATAGCAGTTCTAATATAATTTTGTAGTAAACAACATGCCATTATTATGCGATTCTGCGTTTTAATTGGATAGAATTGTTTACTCCTTATGATAGCCCAACGTTGTTGCAGTAAACCAAAACACCTTTCAATAATATTGCGAGCCTTAGCATGCCTTAAGTTGAAAAGTTCCCTAAAGTTTTGTGGCCTTGATGATCCTGTACCCCACTCATCCAAATGGTATCTAACGCCTCTGTATGGTGCTAGAAACCCGGTTCCGTTTGTGTATCCACAATCACATAGATAGTAATTACCTGTCATTTGAAAGAACGTTATCTTATTAATTACAGTGCCTATTACATTTGGTCAGGAAGTCAGTAATTGAAATGTGGAGACTGTTATGTATCAATCAAAACTGACCATTGGGGACTCTAAATCCATTTGGTCTACTAATTGCGTCTCGCAAAACCCGACTATCGGCTGCAGATCCTTCCCAACCAGACAATACATAAACAAATTTCATGCTTTGGTCACAAACAGCAAGCACGTTAACAGATATTTGACCTTTGCGATTTCTATAATGTGCTTTATCAGTCAATGCTACACGTACATCAATGTATGTTCCGTCTAATGCACCTAGACATCCCTATGAATATGCAAAAAATGTCAAAATATAAAATTTTACACTTAACAGCACATAGACTACCAAGAGTTTAAATTTTGTTTAAGATTACCTTGAACCATTTCCACTTTTCATCGGTGCAATCGTCACCTACGGGTTGAGGTGTTGATAATAAAATGGTATGAAGCCTTAGAACTGAAGAACAAAGATTGAAGTGTGTCAGGCCGATAGTGTACCCAGATCTTTTGAAGTCAAATTTAACAACCATATTTTTTTTATGATGCGCCAAAACTGAGAGGAATATGGCAACTTGCTCACTAATCTGGACATGTCTTGTGGGTTGTAACCCCCCAACAGTCTCCAAAAGAAAACACAACCTACCAAACGCATTTCTATCCATACGAATCCATTCGATACACGTTTTATCGCTTTCTGAATGATGCGATGCATGTGCTCAATTTGACCGATACGGTCAAGCATTCTATAAGGAGCATGCCCAATTCTTTGTCTACGACGACGACGTCTTAACATAAAACGCCGACGGTAATAACTAACAAGGATCAAAAAAATAGTGATCGACGTAATTATTTCTTCCACAATTACCACCACATGCATTTCTTCATCAGCCATCTCTGATTTTGAACATTAAAAAGTTAAAAAAATATTGTAAAAACTGGTTACAAACTGAAACAGACCTACAGTGTGAATATTAAAACATGAAAATGGAAAAGCACTGTTAGAATTGTTTTAATTTTTCATAACCACGCATATAATGAAATCTCATCTATAAAGGTCATGTATTCCAGTCTCATAACACATATAGGTGAAATCTGTTTCAACAGACTACAAATTATAATCATCAAATTGAAATTGCCGACATTAATACCAAAAATTGAAATGGCAAAAACAATTTTGTCAAACAAATAATCAGGTTAATCCATTGTGACGAGACTGACAAGATACTATACACAAATATAGGTGTTAATCCATGTTAATATAGACAGACATTGCACATTTTCAGAGAAGAGGTTCAAGAAATATGAAAATAACATTGAAAATTTAAAATTAACATCACGATTGTACTAAACATCACAACAAATTATTTTTAATCGTCCAAACCACATATGTGCGCATTTAAAAAATTCAAACCTTTTCCTCGAAACGAACAGTAAGTAAAATTACGCCGCTAGTCGCCGGAGTGAGCTGCAAAACAAATTGATATCAGTGTACAAATCTGCAAAAAATTACATGCGAAGAAAACGAAGGTGCGAAATGTAGTATTTGAGGTTCCAAACCTGCACTCGATTGGGAGGGGAAACTAGGGTTTCTCGATCGAAGAGGAAAGAGGGATATTTATGTTACCATTTCGTAAAACTTGACTTGATGAAGGGCAACATAGACTTCTCACATGCAATTTCAGGGGCACATTGGACAATTTAAGAGATGGATTAGGCGGTATTATATTATAACACCTCAACCCACTTGATTAACTATCATTTCAAAGCAAATGAAAAAGGACCAGGGCTTGGTCTTCAATACACGGCCGCGACAGAAAATTTCCCAAACATAAAATTACTCATGATATCTTTTTTTTCCTGCCATATCACCAGTCCCAAACGAGCCGCCCTAGTATTATTTAATCCTTCAATAAGGTCTATTTTACTTAAATGTGGAGTTGACTCAATGCCCCCAAATCCACGTGTACAATTACCTATCTACACCTACAAATCTGAGCTTCATTCTCATCCCTCAAGTTTTGTACAGGCCCTGACTTAGGTGAGTCTTGTTCAAATTTATTCAATTTTTGTCCAATTCTTTCATTCTGAGCAAACAAAAAGATAAAAATCGACGTCATTTATATTAATTCGATTTATGTTTTCAATTTTCGAAGCGTATATTTTTCAGCCTATGAAAGACTCGTTTGTAATTCAACATTTTTTTTGGGTTGTACTTTGCATTTTTTAGGCTTTAATAATCCGCACTATGCTAGTAACTTTTGCAATGGAAATTTGATGCAATGACTAACTCATTTCAAGCCTCATCTAGATTACGAACCAACTTGAGAAAAAGAAACCCTGAGAAGGTGGGTATGTGACTAACCCTTAATCAAACCATTTCTTTAATTTGGTGAGTGATTATGAAATTGCTGCAATCATTTTAGAGATGGTCTCTTGTAGGACCGTCTTACGGATCCTATTCCGTAAGACGGATCCTGAACCCGCCCGCGCTCACTGGGCCGGATCCAACCGGATCCGATCGCTTAATTAAAAAAAAAAATTGTTCGGCTCAATTGATCGGATCTAAGGAATACGGCCCAAAACACTGTATCCGGCACCCCACGCCGCAACGGTCCACACATTCACCCCAGCCCTAGTCGACGCGCCCTGCACTCAAGCCCTAGTCGACGCTGCTCCAACTCGAAATCTTCAGTAAATTTTTTGCAATTTAACAGTAATTTCTTTAACAAAGAAGTAAAACCTGTTCAAAAATTGCATATTCTTTTGAAGTTCGACCTTCTTTGAGTTTCAAAAACCAAAAGTTCGGTTTTCTATGGAATTTTCACCTTTTCGAAGCTCCAATCCAATTCGATTTTATATACATACAAAAGTTCTACCAAAAAGCGTTACTTATTACTACATTGAACAACAAATATTGATTACAAAGACAACACGCAATGGAGAATGAAGATGCAAATGATTTACTCATTCAGGAAGGTAATGCACTAAGTTTTGTTGCATGATCCATACCTTTTGCTGTAAAGGTGGTACTAATCAGTCAAATAATGATACTATTGAATTTCAATATGATACTTTTGCAATGAAAAGAGATACTAGAACATTTTGGAATTTAAGAGCTTATATTAACATATTCAAAAAAATCCATCTCTTATTTTTTTATTTATTTCCTACTTATAGGTGAAAAATTGGATTCAGTAGTTGTTGTTTCTAGTGATGAAGAACAGATAGAAGTCATTGGAGATGAAGATATAAATGATGTGGACACTACTGAACATAGTACAGAACCAGTGGAGACAGGTATTAGATATTAATGCAAAAGTATTACATTTTAATAAAAAGGTATCATTTCTATTTTAACATGAACTGTGTTTAATTGAAATGTTCACAGAATACATGAACGACATTGTTGATATATCTGGTTCTCTAGTTGGGATTAAAAGGAAGACAATAGATGATATGCATAAATTGTATTGCGATCACAGTCGTAAACTAGGATTTAGTGTCCTCAAAGCAACAACTAGGACACAATCTGATGGAGTTGTACTGGAGAAATACTTTGTCTGCTCTTGTGAGGGGTTTAAGAGATCGGGAAATCTGAGAATAAACTCCAACAATGAAAAAAAGAAAAATTTTGTTGTTACACGTACATGATGTAATGCTACAATGAGAGTGAAACTAAATGAAGAAGGTCTTTATGAGGTTTTGAGTCATATTATAGAACACAATCATCCACTTACTAGGAAAGAGTGGAGCCACCTTCATCGCTCTGAAAGAAAAATTACAAGTGAAAAGGGAAAAGTCATAGAAGATATGGTTTCTTCCGGAATGAGACCAACAGATTCTTATAGGTATATGGCACATGAAGCGGGTGGCTATGAAAGTGTTGGGCACACTATCAAAGATCATCTAAATTTTGTAAATCGTTTGAAACTGAAAAAAATAGAAGGTGGGGATGCACAAACATTAGTTGAAATGTTGTATGAACGACAATCCGATGAGGAGGACTTTTTTTAGAGTTAAATTAGACGATATGGCCAAATTAAGCAATGTTTTTTTGGAGAGACTCAATGATGAGAGAAGATTACGATATATTTGGAGATGTAGTAGTATTTTACACTACATATCGTACGAATAGATACAATTTGATTTGTGCTCCATTTGTTGGCATCAACAATCATTGGAAAAATGTGATGTTTGGTTGTGCATTCTTATCAAATGAAAAATCTGAATCATTTGAGTGGCTTTTCGAGGTTTTCAAGAAATCCATGGGAGGGAAGTGTCCAATCACTATTTTCACTGATCAAGACCAAGCAATTTCTAATGCAATAGAAAAGGTATGATACTTTAACTCAATATACAGATACTTTAAAGCATAAAACTATTACTTCTATTTTGTAATCATTTTGTGTGATCTTTTACATCTGTGTTTCTGGTCTGTGCCTGTTTAAAACATTATGATACTTTACTTCCTAAAACAGATACTTGTAAGCTAAAAAGTGTTACTTTAACTATGACATTACTTTCATGTAGGTTTTCCCTGGCACGAAGAATAGATTATGCGTAAAACTGTGACTTCTATTTTGTAATCATTTTGTGTGATCTTTTACATATGTGTTTCTGGTTTGTGCCTGTTTAAAATATTATGATACTTTACTTTCTAAAACGGATACTTGTAAGCGAAAAAGTGTTACTTTAACTATGTCATTACTTTCATGTAGGTTTTCCCTGGCACTAAGCATAGATTATGCCAATGGCATCTTTACCAAAATGTTGTGAGCAGGATTGGACAGTTGAAGAGCAACAATTCATTTAAGAATGCATTTAGGAAATGCTTATCAGGATGTAACGATGAATTTGAGTTTGAAACTTGTTGGAGTAACATGATTTCTACATACGGGTTGGAGGAACACACATGGTTCAAACGATTGTATGAACTAAAGGACAAATGGTGCACATCTTTAAGTAAGGACTTCTTTTCTGCCGGAATACTTTCTTCACAAAGGAGCGAAAGTACTAATAATGCAATGGGCTTCAATGCAAAGAAGACGACAAGCTTGACAGATGTTTTTGATATTTTCAAAGAACTAGTGAAGAATTGGAGAATGAAAGAACAAAATGATGAATTCAAGTCATCAAGATCAATTCCAACAAGTACCATACCATTGACTGGGATGTTAAAGCACGCTTTTGAGGTATAAAGTTGACATTGTTCAAAGATTTTGAGGCAGAGTTTATATCTTCAATTTCTACTACTTGTACTTTAGTTCATGAAGATGAGGTGTTCAATGTTTATAACATTTCTTCTCATACTGAAGATGGAGATACAAATCATGTCATGTTTGATCCTTTGCGGATAATGATAACCTGCACTTGCAAGAAATTTGAAGAATGCGGTATATTGTGTTACCATTCATTGCGTGTACTTCATCTTCATTCTATTATGGAGATACCGGAAATATATATTCTGAAAAGATGGACAAGAATGGCAAAATCTAAGGTGTGGGATAACTTAAGTGATAGAAATGAGAAGCCTGGGAAGCCTAGTGACTGCATTCCATGGCGTCATGAAATGGCGCGAAGATATTACGAGCTTGTTTTGAAATGCCAAGCAAATGAAGAGGCAAGAAGGATAATTGAAGAAGGGTATAACAGAGATTTTCTCGCTATTACTGCGTTGAAGAATACACAGAATTTTACTGACCAAGATGAATCATCTGCTGTTTCAAGTACATCTAATAAATTGCGAGATCCTACTCGGACTGTTACGAAAGGAAGAAGAAAAAGGATAAAGGGTAGTTTGGAAAAGAGCAAGAATAAACTGGCGATGATGTGACTGACGTTCTCAACCCAAGGAGTTTGGTTCCAAGACTCCAAATGCTCAATTATTTTAGATAATTTTTTAAAGATTACAGATTGTAATTTTGGTACTTTTGAAGCAATTAGTGATACTTTTGATTCTAACTATGATACTTTCAAGATCAAATGTTATGGTTTCGTCTTTTATGTTGCATTAAAGAAATGTTACTTTTTACATAAATAGTGATACTTTCTCGATTATACATGATACTTTTTAGTTTTTCATGTATTTCCAAATGTGTCACATGTTGTGCGAATTAGTGATACTTTTGATTCTAACTATGATACTTTCAAGATCAAATGTTATGGTTTCATATTTTATATTGCATTAAAGAAATGTTACTTTTTACATAAATAGTGATACTTTCTAGATTATACATGATACTTTTTAGTTTTTCATGTATTTCCAAATGTGTCACATGTGCGAATAAGTTTGTTTGCAAGACTAAAATTGCGTGATTTATGTTACTTTTTAAATAAAAACAGATACTTTTTCCATTACAGATGATACTTTATGAAAGATCTTCCATATTGAACTACAAATAAAATCCTATTAACTTTTGATTGCCAAAATAAACTGCAGAATCATGTCAAAATGACGAAAGGAAATACAATTCAGAACATTTGCAAAACCCAACTGCAAATCTATGGGACAAAATACAGAATCAAGATGTTTGTGATTAAAATTCTATAGGTTCATTTCTTCTGTTTTCTGGGACGTTTCTTGGGGCGCTCATTAAGGGGTTCCTTGAAGTCATTGATAAATTTAAGAACATCCTTTTCCATTTGCACTTTCAGCTCGTTCAGATCAGACAAGATAATTCTTGCACAATACTCAGCTCTTAGCTTGCGTCTTTCAACAGACTTCAAAACAAAAAAGAAAACAAATAATATCAAAACAAATAAAAATAATTGTAAACTACATATTATTTTTCTAAACAGTGTTCATACCTTGCACAAATCCGGAATTGAGTAAACATTACCCACAAAGTTTTCCATGTGGTGCATTAGAAACACACCACAGTCAATATTCCTGTCATTTCTTTGCCACGGAAAAGAAATATTTTCAAAGGAATATGATGCAACTTCATGAGCTTTGGCGTGATTTTCCTCTTCTAGAAACAGAGCCATTTGGATTTGCTGTCAAAGAACAAGATGTATTACAACTCAATTCAAGTAAACTTCATATGTAATAATAATGACACTTTACCACCAAAGTCGCAAGCCCCTAATATTCATCAACAACAGCTTCATTGTGCACCAGATTGTCGAGGTATTGAATTTTCTTCTCAACAAAATTAATCACCACAAAGAACAAAGTGATTTTCGTAACAATATGGAACAAATATCTACATATTTACAAAAACAAATGCTTCATCATTACAACTTTTAATACCTTAAAGGAAAAAGAAACACTTTTCATACATATAGAGATACTTTTCACAAATAAAGAGATACTTTTCAAATAAAAAACTAAAGTTATTCTTACACGATCCACTTCATTCATATTGGGTTTGTTCAACAACCTCATGAACACCCTCCAACAACCTCTCGAGATCTCTAGCACAATTTTTTCCTTGGAAATGATCAACAAGATATAGTTGTTCGGCAAAAAAAAAAAAAAAAAAAAAAAAAATCGACCGACATAAAAAAAAAAAAAAAAGAAAATAGATACTACTTACAGTCTTGAGTGTTGAAATAAAAGTGTTTTGGATCGTTGGGCCCAATCGCTTTTTGTTTAAGATGACAGACCATATGTCAATCACATTAACATAAATCAAGCTCGAGTCATTCAAATCGAATCAATCCCATCCTTAAAGGGAACAAAAACTCTCCAAAGATTTGCAAACACATTTGAACCGAGTAAAAACAATAAAAATAATCAAAATAACATTTCTCATCAAAAAGGGGATATCTAATAAGTCTCAATGTTACTTACTCTATTTTAGGACTATGTGGAAAAAAACAAATCAGCAATGTCTCTCTTTCTTTAGGGTCATTCCAACCAAATAACGATTATTCTTCTCCATAAATTCAGAACGAAAAGAGCTCTTTTCGTTTATAGGCCAAGAACCACCTGTTTGATAGAACACATCAGATATATAATTTATCAAATAAAATGACACTTATTCAAAGAAAACAGATACTTATTTGAAAAAAACAGATACTTTTCTCTAAAAAAATAGATACTTATTATAATGAAAGAGATACTTATTCAAACAAAAAAGATACTTTTCAGAATTTAACTAATACTTTATATATAGTACCTGAACTGCCTACAACTTGCTCTGCATGTTTAACCTGACCTTGAATTACTTCATCAATTTGACTATCATCCATTCCTGGATTACGTCATCATCAATATTCCGTAGGTAGGTTGTTATTCAACAACGGGTGACTCTCAGATCGGGGTTAAAAGGTCAAAACTAGGCATCGACTCATTATGCGTGGGCTCATTACGTTCTTTCATCTTCTGAAAATTCTTCACAACTTCATCGATATACTCGTGAAGTTTTGCACTTGAGAAGAACTCATCATCAGGTGATGAAGAAGTATTTGCCTGTTCCCGCTGCATTTCAGATCGAAGTCTCTCCATATGGACATGGCTTATGACTTCCATGTCCTTTTTCAACAATAAACATGCTTTGTGCACCCCCTGCAAATGTTGTAATACTTTTTCATCAAAAAAGGATACGTTTTCATCAAAAAATGATACTTTTTCAGGATTATTACTTTAGGACGGATGTAAATGTTACATTTAACTTACATTTTTAGCGATTTTCTCAATCTCATCATCAATTTTGCCCTAATGGTAGTACAAACTTGATGATTCTTGAAGATTCATCAAAATTCTCGATTTTTCCTTCTCAACATGTTATTTACCCGCCTTTCCCTCTCATCTTCACCTCCATCGGCCGAATCGCTTATTTTCTCTTCAACACACCGTTTTCCTAGAAATAGGAAAAACATCCTCCACCCACTCCCCTGGCCAAACTCTCCAAAGACTCTCTCTTCTTTCACGCGCTTTCTAATGCGTTGCGTCGTCCAGTGCTGAATGAGAGGGAGATCAAATGGTTCAGCAACTCCTTGCCATTTAAGACGATGCAAATATATGATCTGCAGCGCCAGAATACATCCACTTATATGGGTGGTTGATTTCTTGTTAAAATTATCAACCGCCCTTCCAAGTCTTTCCAACACAAGTGAACACCAATCAAAATGTGAAATGGCATCCACATCTAACAGCGACTTAAAGCACGAGACATCAACAGTCCTATTTGCAGTCGGGGTCAACAAAGTAGATAAACTATACAAAACAAACATTCGTTTAAAGTCATCACCTCCTTGTTTAAATTCACCCATCAACTTGGACTTCAAAGTGCCAACACTAGAAGTCCCATCAATACCAACTTTTTTCTTAAATTCAACAATTGGATCTAAACTATCATTCCGTTTGAAACTAAAACTTCCCGGCCAGTCCTCGGTAGCATGAAAACATCACAAATGTCATCGGCAGTAATGACAAACCTCGTTTTCTCATCAATACTAAGCAACCGACTCTTCCCATTAAACCTTTGAACCAGCCACGGAATCATTTAAGCAGGTAAATGATGAACATTAAGGTTCAGTAACCCACCAAACCCAATATTCTTCACATCCTCTATTTGACTATCAGTCAAAGACTTCACAACATCAAATAAACCCTTAGGTCTACATTGGGTAAGAAAGTCGCTGCAAAAAATAAATAATATATAATTAATACAATCACATATATTGTTTTGTGAAACTTTCATGTATGAAATATGATACTATTTAGATAACAAAATGGTACTTTTGAATAAATATCTGATACTTTTAAATACATTTTAGATACTACTCAAAATGATACTTGTAGCATTTAAAACACGATTTATTTAAATGATTCAAAAATATCGATACTTTTAAATAAGTTTTAGATACTACTCAAAATGATACTTCTAAGCATATAAAACACTCGATTTATTTAAATGAATAAAATACATGTACTTTACATAAGAGATATATATATATATAACATGATCGATACTTTTCACAAAGTTAATGATACTTTGAAATCAAAAACTAGTACTTTCAACTACACGACTTGTTCGTATCGTCGTCGGATAGCTTTTCTTTCTTTCGAGGATTTTTGCTAGCAACTTTTTGTCACCAATGACCTTGCTCATTTTTTTGCGGTGATTTTTTTGTCCCAAAGATCCTTACTCAATCGTCTCTTAGATACATCACCAACACCCTTATCCGAATTATTTCTTCCTCATCAACTTTTCCTGCGTCGAAGTTTCATTTTTCGGCGTTCAGTAGGGGCTTCCTTCATTAATATATCGCCAGGTGTTTAAAGCAGGGGTCCCTTCAATATTGTATCATCACGGGTTTTGAGAGGGGGTCCTTTCATTATGAATCAGCAGGCTTTCTTTAACAAGAGCTTCATTAGCCGACATTCCACCTGACTTGACTCGTCGACGTCTCAGCACCAACTTTTATACGGATTATCAATAAGCGGAGATTCCTTTATTTCATCCTTTATATCATCATCTTGGGGTCTACCCTACCCCTTCCCCGACCCCTCCCCCTACCTCTCCTTGTTATCAATATCTTCTGTCGTACCATCTTCAACTGTAAATAAACCTACAAATAAATGTAAAAACTCAGTAAAACCATGAAATTTGACGAAAACACAAGACAACCATGGGGCTGCAATGTAGTAAATCTAGAAATGATACATTACATCCAATTTATGATACTAGTAAGCATTAAATATGATACTTCCAAGATACATATACTTATGATTCAGGCCATAAAAAAGACACTGAGCAATGGAACTGCAATATATTAAATCTACAAATGGTACATTAAATTCAATTTATGATACGAGTAAGCATTAAATATGATTCTTCCAAGATGCATATACTTATATATTAAGGCTATAAAAGACACACTGAGCAATGTATAAAAAACACACCGAGCCATGAATTGAAATAAACAAAGACATAAGCAAATTTTCTTAGTGGTAAAAAACACACTGAGACATGAATTCAAAATAGACAGGAACATAGCCAAATTTCTCTAAAATAACCTACATTTCCAAAAGATAGAAAAAAATGAAGGAATCGTAAAACCGCCAAATGTAACTACACAAACTACCATCGAGAGCACATAGGAAGCGTAAAATCTCCTCTACAATTTATGATTTTGAAACAAATATAGAAAACTTGCGAAACAAATACAAATGAAATAGCCGCAAACTTGGAAGCTTCAAAGCAACGCCAAACACTATATACACCATTGAGGACAAACACAAACGCAATGCCATTCGAAAAAAAAAACAAAAAATCGAACAAAATCGAAACCCTAGAATCGAACAAAAACAAAAAAAATGGAGAAAAATAAAAATGTACTTACCAGTTGTTATCTCGGAGCAACAGCGCAAGGTTAGAACTCCAGAAAACTGAGAAAAAGAACTCGAATTGAAAGCAAGAAATTTGAAGGAGCGGAAGAAAAAACCAGTAGAAGAACGGGCGCGAAGAAGGAACTGCTTTGGAACGTGGGGTAGGGAACATGGGGTAGGCTTGGTAATGGGTAGGGTCTGGGTAGCGTATCTGAGAAGGCAAGTTGAATTAAAAAAAAAAGGACTCTGTGGGTCGGGTCAGGCAGGTCAATGGGGATCCGTCTTACAGGATCTAACCCGTAAGACGGTCTTTCCTGAGTTTTTGCCATCATTTTATGGGGTTAAATCCAGGAGAAGAATGTACGTTTTAGATGGAGAGATGTTATGTGCAAATGCAATTGATGCTGGAAGCACAACAACAACAACAACAACAAAAAAGACGAAATAAGCAGGAAAAAATGAACAATATTGGGGGCTATTTGAGTAATTTTATCATTTAATCACACCCAATCATAATTTACAAATATATTATTGATATCTATTTAAAAATATCATATATCACAATCCAACTTCCCAAACAAATTATTAATTCAAATAAATTTATTAATGTACAGTGCAGTCTCATCCAAATTCTCATAGTTTTATCAATCCCATCAATATTGGCATATGATAAGATAACAGCTCGTGTGAATATTGTTGGAAATTGGTTTGAGAAGTAATGGTTTGATACCTAACTTTGACCAATTTTTTAGTGACCAATTATTTAATTTCAGAGGAATTAAATGTTAAAATTAAATTCTACGTTTCGAGTAGATGAATGTGGTATATTTAACTTCTCAAAACCATTTTGTGGTGAGTGAGAAATAAAATCCACAAGTTAGTCACTTGGAAAAGGGATAATGGATGATGGGAAAGTGAAAAGACACCATCCCACATGGGAATAAAATGTTAATTTTATTCAATATATAAGTAAGTGGGTTTGTAAGAGTGGGCAAGCTGAAATAACTATACACATGTGAGGTGTGGTGGGCAAGGCGCCCGTGCCCGTGCCCATGTCCGGACTAGGCCTAGTTTTGCACAGAAAACATTTGTTTTTATTTTTTAAAGAATAAAAACGAATCAGTTGCAAGTTAAAAGCTGAAACTGCATCTTTTAAAAATGAAACAGCACAACTCTCCCACTACTTGGAAGTTACAGCATAGTGGAGTGGCCACTACTTGAAGGTTAGAGCATAGTGGAGTGCCCACTACCTGGAGGTTACAACCATTATCTCTTAAGTTACTGCCCTGCAGTAAAGAGTCACAAGGCCTGGTTGGAAGTCCTATAAATAGGAGCATTGTTGTTGTTCAGATTAAAACACTTTCATACTTTTTTTTCATTCTTGTACTTGCATAAGTGTACTCAGTTTTGCACATTTTCGAAAGGTGCCTTGAAATTTGCAGTGCTGCTATTTCAAGGACGAAGCTGTTGTATCTTTGGGGATAACACGTCTGTTCCGTCAGCACTATACGGGACGTGTTTATCTTGCGGATAGAGTGTTAACTCACCTCAGCTTTTCTGCAATTGTCCAATTCTCTGTAATAGATAGGTTTACTTGTAATCCAGTTTACAGAAATAAACACCAAAAATTTCAACAACGCAAGATAAACAATTCTGTTTCTGTAAACAATGGCGTCTACTTCAAGGGTGAATATTCCTACTGCTCCTGCTGCTGCTGAGAAGCCAGAAAAATTTTCTGGTACTGATTTCAAGAGATTGCAATCCAAGATGCTATTTTATCTGACTACGTTGAGCCTCGCTAAGTTCCTGAAGGAGGATCCACCTGTGATGGAAGAAAATGAAACCAACAATGAAAAACGTGCTGCCTTTGATGCTTGGGGCCAGGGTGACTTCCTGTGCCGCAACTACGTCTTAAATGGACTGTCTGATTCGCTATACAATGTGTATAGTGAAGTGAAATCTTCCAAAGAGCTCTGGGATTCTTTGGAAAAGAAATACTGAACTGAGGACGCTGGTTCCAAGAAGTTCGTGGTTGGCAGGTTTCTAGATTTCAAGATGGTGGATTCTAGAACTATCATGGATCAAGCTCAAGAATTGCAGTTAATTATGCACGATATTCGTGCAGGAGGAATGCAATTGGATGAAGCTTTTCAAGTGGCGTGCATGATTGAAAAATTGCCGCATGGATGGAAGGACTTCAAAAATTATTTGAAGCACAAGCGAAAATAAATAAATCTTGAAGGGCTAATTATGCGTTTACGAATTGAGGAAGGTAATCGCAAATTAGATTCAAGGTTTGAAAAAGTCTTTGTTGATGCAAAGCGAATTTGCTAGAACATGGGCGATTCTAGTAACAACAAAAAAAAAGAAACGTGACAATAACAACAACAACTACAAGGAAAGAAGCACGTAAACAAAAAGCCATTTATAGGAAATTGTCACAATTGTGGAAAGCCCAACCACATGGCTAAGGACTGTCGGCTTCCTAAAACACCAAAATATAGACAACCTAATGCTAATGTGGTTGAGCACAGTGGTATGATCCAAGGGCTGACTGATATGGATCTATCTGCAGTGGGTTTTGAGGCAAACCTTGTGGGTAATCCAAGAGAGTGGTATGTTGACACGGGGGCCACTCGACACGTCTATTCCGACAAGGATGCGTTCTCTACCTACACCCCTTGTACAGGTAGAAAACTTAATATGGGTAATTCTTCCTCTTCTGATGTTGCAGGTTTTGGCAATGTGGTTTTGAAGCTCACTTCTGGAAAAGAGCTGATTCTGAAGGATGTTCTTCATGTCCCAGAAATCAGGAAGAATCTAGTGTCAGGATCTCTTCTTGTAAACTATGGTTTCAGACTGATGTTTGAGTCCGAAAAGTTTATTTTAACTAAGTTTGGACAGTTCTAGGAAAATGTTATCGTATAATGGATTCAAAATGAATGTAATGGCAGTTCGCCGTGTAACCGATTCAAGCAGCAATAAAATTGAGCCTACTTCTGTTTATATGCTTGAGTATTCTGATTTGTGGCATGTTAATCTAAATGCTATAAAAAGATTAGGGCATGTTAATCTAAATGCTATAAAAAGATTAATGAACTTGGAATTACTTCCAACTTCAAATATATATTCTTTTTAGGGAAACAAGCATTTCATAAATTAGGAAGCCTCCAAGGCAATCAACTTCAAAAATTGATTCTCAAAAGAGATGTGAAATCTGTATTGAAGCTAAAATGGCTAAGTTACCTTTTCATTCCGTGGAAAGAAATACAGTACCTCTAGAATTGATACATACTGATAAATGTGATCTGAAATTTGTGCAAACTAGAGGTGGTAAAAAATACTTCATCACTTTTATTGATGATTGCACAAGATTTTGCTACTTATATTTATTAAGAAGCAAAGATGAAGCGTTGGAAGCCTTCAAAAATTATAAAAATGAGGTTGAAAATCAACTTGGGAGCCGGATTAAAATAATTCGGAGTGATAGAGGTGGAGAATATGTTGCACCTTTTGAAGAATTATGTAACCATTGGGGAATAATTCATCAAACTACTGCATCGTATTCACCACAATCTAATGGCATTGCTGAACGTAAAAATTGAACTTTAAAAGAAATGATGAATGCCATGTTGATTAGTTCTGGACTACCTCAGAACATGTGGGGGGGAAGTTGTTTTAACAGCAAACCACATTTTAAATAAAATCCCATTTAAAGGAAAAAAATAAGACACCTTATGAATTGTGGAAAAATCATACGCCATCTTATAAATACCTTAAAGTGTGGGGGTGTTTGGCTAAGGTAGCAATACCTGAACCTAAACAAGTCAAAATTGGCCCAAAGACGGTTGATTGTATATTTATAGGATATGCATACAACAGTAGTGCATATCGGTTCTTGGTACACAAGTCAGAAAATCCAGAAATTTCTGAAGGTACCATAATTGAATCAAGAAATGCGATATTTCTTGAAAATGTATATCCTTGTAAAGAAAGGGTTGAAATAAGTTCTAACAAAAGAACTTATGAGAAAGCAAGTAGTTCTTCACAAGGGAGTGAAGAACCAAGACGAAGTAAAAGGACTAAAACTGCTACATCATTTGGTCCTGATTTTGTCACTTACTTGTTAGACGGTGAGCCAAGTACATTTAAAGAGGCCCTGTCCAGTCCAGATGCCCCACTCTGGAAAGAAGCCATCAATAGTGAAATAGAATCCATTTTACAAAATCATACCTGGGAGTTGGTTGATCTCCCTGCACGTAGTAAACCTTTAGGGTGTAAATGGATATTAAAAAATAAATATAAGGCATTGCATGGAATCCATTCGATAAATATATTGCGAGGTTAGTGGCTAAAGGCTTGCAAACAAAAAAAGAAGGAAGTGATTTCTTTGATACATATTCACCAAATGGATGTAAAAGCGCATTTTTAAATGGTGAATTGGAAGAAGAAATATAATGGAATGGATGTAAAAGGATTTTAAACCTGGTGGAAAGAAAAAAGTGTGCAAATTGATAAGATCGTTGTATGGACTTAAACAAGCCCGAAACAAGTGGCATCTTAAATTTGACACAACGATGTTGTCAAATGGCTTTAAAATCAACGAATGTGACAAGTGTGTTTATGTTAAAGGCACATCAAATGCGTTTGTCATAGTTTGTCTCTATGTAGATGATATGTTAATCATGGATAGTAGTCATGATATAATCATAGACACTAAGAAGATGTTAAAAAGAAATTTTGACATTAAAGACATTGGAATTGCTGATATGATTCTCGGAATCAAAATTGGCAAAACATCTGAAGGAATTAGCTTGACACAATCCTACTATGTGGAGAAAGTGCTCAAGAAGTTCAATGCTTTTGATGGTCCACCATGCAAAACGCCCATTGATTTGAGCATAAACCGGTAGTAAATAAAGTCGAACCAAGCTTCGGTTGGAATACTCGAAGGTGATAGGAAGTTTGATGTACATTACAAATTGTACACGTCCAGATCTTGCCTATCCTGTAAACAAGTTGAGTAGGTATATAAGCAATCCAAGCCAAGAGCATTGGAAAGCACTAACTAGGGTACTAAGATATCTAAAATACACCCGAGTTATGGAATACACTACTCGAAATACCCTCCAAGACTTGAAGGGTATAGTGATGCTAATTTGGATTTGATTCAAAGGACTCCTACTCCACTAGTGGATATATATTTACTATTGGAGGAGGAGCAAGATCATGGAAATCCACTAAGCGGACTTGTATAGCTAGATCCACCATGGAATCGAGTTTATAACTTTTGATAAAGTGGCGAAGAAGGCCGAGTGGCTTCATAATTTTTAGAAGATATTCCATCTTTGGAAAAAACTAGTGCCCCGTGATGATTCACTGTGATAGTCAAGCTACTATAGGGAGAGCACAAAGTAATATGTATAACGGTAAGTCTAGACACATCCGTCGTAGACATAATACCGTAAGACAATTGATCTCTAATGGTGTTATATCAATTGACTATGTAAAGTCAAAAGATAACATAGTGGATCCGCTCACGAAAGGGCTTAACAGAGATCAATTGAGTAAATTGCTAGAGGGAATGGGATTAAAATCCACAATTTAAATAACGATTAAAGTGGTAACCCAACCTTGGTGACTGGAGATCCCAAGAACTTGGTTCAATGGGAAAACTAAACTTTAAAAGTTCAGTTAAGCACTTGTAAATCAGTCTACCCATCCCTAGAAGGCAAAACAAGTGCAATAAGCTTGTTGGTTGTGGTAAGGTTAAGTCATAAGGACTTTTAATGATAAATTGACTCGGTCAAGAGAGATCACCTATATAAATGAGAAGTGAGGGCCGCTTCAATGTAATACTTATGAATCCAAAGATGTTGTCCATGGCCAAAAAGAACACAACTGAAGAACGGAATGTGACAGAAGTCATATTGTGTAAATGTCATTGACTAGGTGTACACGAAGGAGGAATAGTTCAAGGCATTCGCCCACTAGAGCCGCCGGTATATCCGATGATATTTACAAAGGAAGGTTCAAAGTCACAAACTACGTCACGTCTGATACAATATGGTTTCAATTAAACTAAGTACAAGAGTCCGCATTTTCATGTGCATTTGATTTCCACTCATGTGGGGGATTGTTGGAAATTGGTTTGAGAAGTAATGGTTTGATACCTAACTTTGACCAATTTTTTAGTGACTAATTATTTAATTTCGGATGAATTAAATGTTAAAATTAAATTCTACGTTTCGAGTAGATGAGTGTGGTATATTTAACTTCTCAAAACCATTTTGTGGTGAGTGAGAAATAAAATCCACAAGTTAGTTACTTGGAAAATGGATAATGGATGATGGGAAGGTGAAAAGACACCATCCCACATGGGAATAAAATGTTAATTTTATTCAATATATAAGTAAGTGGGTTTCTAAGAGTGTGCAAGATGAAATAACTATACACACATGTGAGGTGTGGTGGGTAAGGCCACACGCGCGCGCGCCCGCCCGCCTGACACGGCCGGGGCGGGGCCGGTGTGGCCGAGGCCGAGCCCGTGTCCGTGTCCCGATCGGGATCGGGCCTAAGTTTTGCACATAAAACATTTGTTTTTGTTTTTAAAGAATAAAACGAATCGATTTGCAAGTTAAAAGTCAAAGCGCAACTTTTAAAAATGAAACAACACAACTCTCCCACTACTTGGAAGTTTTAAAGATAGTAGAGTGGCCACTACTTGAAGGTTACAAAGATAGTGGAGTGCCCACTACATGGAGGTTACAACCATTATCTCTCGAAGTTCTTCGCCCTGCAAAGAAAGAGTCTCAAGGCCTGGTTGGAAGTCCTATAAATAGGAGCATTGTTGTTGTTCAGATTAAAACACTTTCATACTCTTTTTTCATTCTTGTACTTGCATAAGTGTACTCAGTTTTGCACATTTCAGTTCGAAAGGTGTCTTGAAATTTGTAGTGCTGCTATTTCAAGGACGAAGCTGTTGTATCTTTGGGGATAACACGTCTATTCCGTCAGCACTACATGAAACGTGTTTATCTTGCAGATAGAGTGTTAACTCGCCTCAGCTTTTCTGCAATTGTTCAATTCTCTGTAATAGATAGGTTTACTTGTAATCCAGTTTACAGAAATAAACAACAAAAATTTCAACAAATATTTAGTAATTGTAAATATTTTTTTTAATTTATTCTTCATGAACGTATTGCAAATTTGCAAAGCATATGAGGTGATTAATTTCTTGCAGAACATGAGTGAAGCCCAATAAGAATGGCATGGACCAATCATCTCATTACATGTTCCACTATTATTCTCTACAACCCATCTATAACTATTATTTATTAACCAATTCACCCCCAGCTTATTAGCCTCTCAAATCAACAATGATGGCGATATTATGTCCACATACTGCATAATTTCCTTTTAACTTAATTATTATAACATTGTTTATTTGTCCACTCATAATTACTAAGATAATTACCTTTGTCCAAAAAAGTAAAATAAAATTACTTAGATAATTACTTAGGTGTCATGATAAATTAGTAATATATATATATATATATATATATATTCTCTTTTGGGAAAACAAACCATTCACTAAACCAGACATGAATATTTTTTTTATAAATGCTCAACCAATTGAGCTGCAATATAATCCTAATAAATAGTAATAAATATTTTTAATTGGCTTCAATTTGGTCGAACCAAATATAGTTATTATATGATCGATTTGTCACGAATTTTACTTAATACTTGTCCTTTAATACTTTTACGTATATGCTGATATTAAATATTAAGGATGAACGAGTAAAGTTTAAAACATATGACAATTCACGTACTATTTTTCAATGATTCTAAGGGTGGTCACAGTTTCGGAACCGACGGTTCCGATTTCAAAATCAGAACCAACGATTTCAGATCCGGTTTGGAACCTAGTTTCTCCATGGTTCCAGTTCCAGTTTTAACCGGAACCATTTGTTTATCTTTAGATAATTCTTTTTTATGTTTTATAAATAGTTTATTAATTTCAATTACAAAAAAAAGGAGGAAGGAAGAAAAAAATTTGGACTTAATATTCAATTAAGTTTTGTATTTAATATTATAATAATATTAAACCGTCTATATATACTATTAGAGTATAGACGAATCAAAGTTCACGTAGTTCGCGTACAACATTTGGGATAAAACGTGCCTCATGTAGTTACGAATATAAAATATTATAATAAATATTTAAGATTTCTTTTAGCATATTTTAACCAAAAAACATAAAAGTCGTTGGTTTTAACCTTGAAACTGGCGGTTTTAATTGCCGGTTCTATCGGTTTCACATACGGTTCTAATCGATGGCTAAAACCACCGGTTCCATGGTTTTTGAGACCAAGAAATTAGAAACGGTCGACACGATTCCGGTTCTGATTTTGGAACTGTTGACCACGGTTCCGGTTCCGATTTGGAACCCAATTTCGGTTCCATTTAGCCACCCTAAATGATTCACAATATTCTTTTTTAATCATATTAATTTAAAGTTCAATTTAATTTTTTGGAATGTTTACAATATTCAATGTACAGAATAGGTAATAAAATATTTTCCAATATGGTTGGATATTAAGTTTAATTCTATTTCAAAAAGAAAACGATTAAAATAAACTAAATAAAAGTAGCATTATATTCTCCTGAAAGTCTTTCGTTAGCATCAAGAAGCAGCAGCGGCAGCTGAACCAGAAGGAAAAAGAAAACGAGAAAAAAGTAGAGAAAATTCTTCGTTTCAACCATTTCTCTTTCTTTTCAACCACAAATAAATTTTGTTCATTCATATATAATTATCCACTTTAACTAACATTTTTTCCTTTTTTTGGGCTTCAATTTTTCTCTTAATCAACAGATCTGATTCTTGTTTGATGGCTTCGAAACGGATCTTGAAGGAGCTGAAGGATTTACAGAAAGATCCTCCTACTTCTTGCAGTGCAGGTAATTTCTTGTGCCCCTTTGATTTTTTATTAATTATTTTCTATTGTAGAGTTTTTTGGTTTTTTTAAGGTTTGATCTGTGACATCCTGAATTCTATGTGCGCGTAGAAGGTAGAAAAACACATTTCATGTGGGCTTCTATATTTTCATTTTGATTATTTTCAGTCAGTGGAAAAGTAATTTTGGCTGTGAAAATTTGTGGGTCGGCATCTTGATGATTAGTAGCAGTGAATAACATTTGTGTAGATGACATTTCTCCATATGGGTTTGCATGATTTGTTGTTTTTACCATGAATTGCCATTAGAAAATATTGTGAAAGTTTGCGATTGGACATGTTGAGTATAGTTGTAGATCTTTTAGGTGATTTTATTTCTTTTTTGTGTAAATTATTTAACGTTGGTTTATTTTGACTTGAATGATTTCCTTATTTTCACCAATTTTTGTTGGTAACACGCTATCTTGGCTGTGAAAATCTGTAGGTGGGCATATTGATGCTTAGTGGTAATAAAAAGACAGATATGAAGTAATTTTTTAAAGGTCTTTTGAGTAATTTGTTGTTATGTTTGGAATTTTGATGATCATTTTAACTATCTAGCTCAACATCCTACTTAATTATGCACCCCACACCCTTGATACGAGAAGTTTCAAAATTATAAGTTAAGCTGCATGTCACATATTGCCGGTAATGTTAAGAGCTGAAGTATTTAAGGTTTTCACACTTGCAACGAGTCAATAGATGTGAGAAGCTGAGGATGTTGCACCTCTCTACTTTAAAGGCTGCAAGCCAACTATACAAAAACTGTTGTGCATACAGAATTATATCTGTATAGCACTTAGAGAGAGGCCAAACAAAGATTTCTTATTCTTCTTTTGTAAACTTCCGTCCTAGTTCCGTGTCCACAGGTTGCACATTCCTATACTTTTATAGTTTTTAGCATTCTCTTCTCCCAGCTAGTTTTCCTCGCTTTGAAGTATATCCAGGGAAGCAATATGTTATGTAGTATATATTCGAACTTGAGTATTTTTTGTTCCCATTTCCTTCTCGTAATCCTTTTTTCTTTTGAAGCATCAATAATTGGTTGTCTCCTTTATTGGCTCTATTGACATTATTCTTTTGGGTTTTATGTGGAATCTAAATGATGTGACACGCCAGTAACCATGGCTAGCCTTTTGATGTCGCTACAAATTGTGATTAATGATGCTTTGTGTTGTTTCCTTACTGGAATTATCACATTTACGTTTCCACTTGCAACTTTTGATATCATTGAAGAATTACTCGATTAAGAATTATTTTAATTGATGGATTTTGGAGCAAATGATTAAATCCATAATAAAAAATTCATTAAGCTTGTTTGGATAAGCTCTTTTACAATGGATTTCAAATCTTTAAACTCCTGTTTTAAGCAATTTTTTTGAGTAATTATAGTGGATTTTAAATTCATCTTATATGGAGCCATTTGAAGTCTTTCTTTCAATTCCTCTCCTCAAATCCAAATGCTTCCATCGAAATGCAACATTAAGTTTTTACTCTTTCTTGTTGCAAGGTGGAAATAAGATGTTACTTTCTTTGTGTTAACAGGACCTGTTGGTGAGGACATGTTTCACTGGCAAGCAACAATAATGGGTCCACAAGATAGTCCTTACGCAGGAGGAGTGTTTTTGGTTACGATTCATTTCCCCCCTGATTACCCATTCAAACCTCCAAAGGTAAGCATTACTCATTAGTGTGATTATTTTATGGACTGTTGATTTTTCTGACAAAGAAGAAAGTTTCTGCAGTATGTGTCCTTACTTGTCTCGTTGTAACTATTTTTCTTTTCTCTTTTCTTTTTTGGGGTGGGGTGGAGGTAGGTGTGTTCTTTAGATCAATCTTCTATTGTAATGAAGTGGTCCATTTCTTTTCATGTATTGCACTGACTTAGTTTCTTAAGAAGTTGTGATTTACTTATTGCCTTGGTGTTTATTATAGAAAGATATGGCTCTGTTACTGCCGCTACTTTTATGTTTCAAGTGATATTTATCATCATACCAATAAATTCAAACTTCCGTATTTGATGATACAACAATGGAAAGAATCTCAGATATGTCACTGACTTAATCTAATTTTGGTTGATTATTTTTCTCTCTCCAAATACCAAACAACAGAAACTATCTTTGGTCAGAGTGTCTCTTTTAATTAGTCATCGTGACTTGATGGTGGTTGGTGGGTATTTCACGTGAACTCAGTAGTTGGTTGAATAAATTGAGAGAGTTATTGAAACCTGTATGGAGACATACTAGAAGGATGCTATTTTTCTTCCTGAGGTCTTGGTAGAAATGTCCTAGAAAGTTTTTTTTTCTAAGTAAAGCTCGAAATATATATAAATGAAAAGAAGATCCTGATCACAAGCCGATCAGGTAGTGCAATATTTAGGACCTCATTAATAACATACGAAGGTAAAACCCACCCTTGTGGGAAAAACCCTTAGTGGGAAAGAGTACCCCGACGAGAGAATAAAACCATACAACCAAAAAATAAAAGCAAAAGAAGTGACAGAGCTCAACACTAGCTGGCAAATCTATATTGCGCTCGTCCGATATAATCATCCGTAAGAAGAGAGATAATATCCGGTGGGAGGGCGTCCCACCAAGTAGATGCACACGTTAACTTGCTGAGCTGGTCCGCAACACGATTACCTTCCCGATAGATATGAGAAACCACAAAGTTCATTTGGGAGATCAGGAATAAAGAATAACTCCAATGATTAAGAAGATGCCATGGGATGGAGCCAACCCGGGATCTAAAAAGGTCGACCATATAAGTAGAATCAGACTCCAACCAAAGGTTAATCCATCCCTTATGAAAAGCGTAGGAGATTGCACTCATAGTTGCAACAAGCTTGGCCTCAAAAGCATAACCCGTTCCACACTGTTCCACAAAACACCCACGAAAAAAGCCCCGATAAGTGTGGTATACCGCCGCCGTCGTAATATGCCCTGGAGCTCCGGTTGCGCAACCGTTTGTATTGACCTTAATCCATCCAAGAAGGGGGAGAGACCAAGGCACCGGAATAATACGTGGTATTGTAGGAGGGCGGCCCCAGACCTTTAACCGGTGAAGGCAAAGAAGATCCTCCTGTGTATTCATCATGCAACCCTTATCCAATGAAGCCAACTCACATATCATGGCTCTTAATTGTACCAGTGCCGCGTCAGTAGTCCATTTCTTGTCGTTAAAGATGATGTCATTTCTGATGTGCCATAATAGCCAAATGCAAGAAATGGTCGCCACCCTCCAGAGAAAAGAAATCTTCGCACTGAAATGGAAATCTATTAAATGAACCAGAAATTCATTGAAACTATATACATTACGGAAAGTCACAACAAATGATGTAGCAATCCAATCCCAGAGTGCTCATGCAAAATCACAAGAAACAAAAATGTGATCAATCGATTTTGTGTGCGAATAACATAGGTTACAAGCAATGGGCCCAATGAATCCTCTGTGTCTGCGGATATCCTTGACAGCCAAACGTCCATAGATAGCCCGCCAGACCACTACAGAGCGCCATTCGGGGATGTGAGAAGACCAGATCCAAGACCCCCATTTAACCGTGGGAAAGGACGGGCGTATGTAAGAATAGGCTGCTTTCGATGTCACCTTCCTATCCATAGAATGAGTCCAAATCCTCGTATACAAAGTATCTGGGGCGATCGGGCAACGGACGATATCCCGAATGATGTCCAAGTATGTCTACACAAAAGACATAGTGAGATGCCAAGTGTTATCAAAGAAGAAGTCCGAAATAAGATTCTGGAACATATCCCAAAACTCCTGAGGGATGCCAAACCGATCAACGATGATGTACCCAATCCAGTTATCCGTCCAAAAATTAACTGAGAAGTGCGCGCCCGGAAACCATCTGGAATCAGTCTGGCAATCCTCTACAGCTGGACGCAATCCCGCCCAAATAGAGGAAGGCAAAAAAGAGCGTCTGATAGAACCGTTAGCCAGCAGGAAGCGTCTGCGGAAAGTATCAAAGACCACAGACTCCGAAGTAAGGACCTTCCAACCCAGTTTCATAATGAAAGCCCTGTTGGCAGAAATAAGAGACCGGACCCCAAGACCACCCTCACTCTTAGGCATACAACAACGTGTCCAATTCACCACCACAGAACCCTTCTGCGTAACATCCCTGGACCAAATGAAATTCCGCATCGCCTTTTCTAGCTGCCTAAGCATCGCGATAGGCCATTTTTAGATAAGCATACTGTGAACCAAGGAGCTGGCAACGACATAATTGACCAAACAGACCCGACCGGCCAAGGAAAGAGGGGATCTTTTCCATCGTTTAAATTTAACCATAATCTTGTCAAACAACGGCTGCAACACACCATGTTTGGGAGCACCCTTGAAGATGGGGACGCTCAGATAAGTAGTTGGCAGGGAACCAACCGTGAAACCCATGATATCCTGAACTTGGTTTTGAATATACTGCGAAACCCGAGTGCCAAAAAACACCTTCGGTTTGCCCGGGCTGAATACCTATCCTGAAAGAGAAGCATAATAACCAAGGGTGTCGAAGATATAACGTGCATTGATAGAGGATGCCTCACAAAGAATAACAATATTGTCCGCATAGAGCATGGTGGATGGAAAAACAATATTGCACGGGGCCACAAAAGGTTTGAGAAGATTTGAAGTCACCAATCGAGCAATTAGTCTCCCCAGGACTTCTTCAGCAATGCAAAAGAGAAGGGGAGAAAGAGGATCACCCTGACGCACCCCTCACGTGCAAGCAAAATAACCAACTGGAGAATGATTCAGCAGAATCGAGATACGGGCTGATTTCAGAATCACCGAAATCCAGTGAACAAACTTGCCGGAGAAGCCAAATCTGTGCAGCACATATAAAAGAAAATCCCAACTGAGAGTGTCGAAGGCCTTGCAAATATCGATCTTAAGGATCATATTGCCGTTGCTCCTATTATTAAGAATATTGAATCCCTCTGAAACCAGAGCAATACAATCGTGAATGTGGCGGCCCGGAATAAAGCAAAATTAACTAGGAGATAAAATTTGACTGACGATGCACCCAAATCGAGTAGCCAAAATCTTTGTGATAATTTTGAAGATGAAATTACTCATCACAATGGGCCTGAAGTTCTCCACAACATTCGCATCTTTGCTTTTAGGAATGAGGACCATAAAACTTGAATTGAGTCCCGACGGGAGGGAGCCAGACTAGAAGAAGTGACGCACCGCAGTAATGACATCCGTAGAGATAATATCCCAACAGTTCTAATATAAGGAACCATTGAAGCCATCCGGGCCCCAGGAACTGTCTATGCCGAGATCAAAAGCCGCATCCTGGATCTCTAAGTCCGACGGCAAAGAGATTAAGCAGTCATTTTCCTCATCCAATACCACAGGGTTAATAACGTGATCAATGGAAGAAAAATCTGGATTAGGACCCATGGGCGCCGTAAACAACTCTTCAAAGAACTGTATAATGTGATCACGAATGGCCGACGGTCCGTGGAAAGCATACCATTAATCATCAGACCATGAATACCAGCCCGAGCGGCCTTAGTCTGACAACAACGGTGAAAAAATGCAGTGTTGCGGTCTCCATCAACCAACCAAGCGGCATGAGATTTCTGGCGAAGAAATTCAGACTGGAGGAGAAACGTCTTATTGAGAGAGATTTGAGCTTCTAGTTCCTGATCCCGACGCGAAATGGTATATCCCAAAGTTTCAATGTCCAATTGAATCCGCTTTTGCATCTCTAACTTAGCATCCACCCCACGGTTGACATCCCCAAAAACCTCTGAATTCCAAGAACGTAGCACAGGGCGCAACCTAAAAATGTTCTAGAAAGTTGTAACTTAATATTTTTTGATGTGTTCTTTATCTTCCCACTTATCAAAATGTTTGATGGTATTGAAAGCAAGAAAAGTAGCAATCCACAACCGGTGGATATTTGAAGATGAAGCAAGTTCTTATTTTGAATTTTTTAACAAAGCATGTGTCTTCATGTTATGTGGTTGGAATTTTGTAGTTACATTAAGGACCAAAGTGTTTCGTTCCATATTTGAACTTTTGGTGGAATCATAACGAACATGTCTGCACTTTTCTTGGTTGTGTAAGTCCAAGTGGCTACGATAATCTAGAGGGGGGTGAATAGATTATGCTCATTTTCTCAATTATGCCCTCTTTTTCGAATGTAATAAGCCAAGACAAGAATGAAAGTGCGGGAAGTAAACAACAAGCGTCGATTTATAGAGGCTCAACCCATCTAGGGCCTAATCCTCTACCACCCCAGTATCTCTGGGATGGATTTCAAAAAGAAAAAAAGATTTTATTAATTACCACAATTAATACAACATCACCTTACAACACCTCTTTGGATATTACCACAATCTTCTACGGCACCTTGTGAAGATTACCACAATCTTCCACCTTGAAGAACACCAAATTTTTCAACACCTCAAAGAGCACCAAACTCTTCAATAAGAAGATTACCACAATCTTCTAACACCTAACACCTAAGATCACCCAAGTGTGTTCTTACCACAAGAACACTCACAAGGATATCTTGTGTTGAATGATGAACCCAAATTTAAGATTACAACTCGATAATGAATATACAAGTTTGATTGCAAGTGTAATCAAGAATTAAGCCTAGAACTCAAGATGTGAAAGTGTAAGACCTTAGGCTATTACAACAAGAATATTGAAATAGAAGAACAAAAGTGTTTGCTTGAATGTATCTTGTTGTGTTGTAGTATTCTCTCTTATTGTGTTGCTTCAATTCTTCATCTATTTATAGAGGATGTCTTGAACTTGATAGGCTCCTCCTAGGAAATTGAAATCTGTAAAAAATTGCAAGACAATTGAAGAATATAGCTGTTAGAAATCAATACCATAAATTGGGGACGGTTAGAATTTGCTGTCAAAACGGTATGGCGACCGGTCGCGCACAAATATAGAAATGAAATTGACACAGCAAAAAACACCATGTGGAGACAAAAGTGTTGTCCAATTGAGACCTGGCCAACCATCCTTAAATTGAGAAATAGAGAGAAATGCCTGTAATGTTTATGTACTCAGGGCGACCGGTCGACCTCAAGTTAAAAATCAAACTTCTCGTTTCTGTTTTGGAAAATATCTTTCAGACACGGGTTGCCCTATATGGCGACCGGTCCAACACGAGACAAAAGTGTTGTCCAATTTTTGTCGAAAATAAACTTCAAGAAATACTCTGGAAAATTAGTAAAAATATTTTATATTGACGGGAGTATTTGGACAACATTTAGAAACATTGTTTTGGTGTAAAAATAAAATCATCAAAATCATGATAAAAACATTTATCTAACAGGTTGGACTATTTGCAGGTAGCATTCAGGACTAAAGTTTTCCACCCCAACATTAACAATAATGGTAGCATTTGCCTTGACATCTTGAAAGAACAGTGGAGCCCTGCCTTGACAATTTCCAAGGTTATTTTACATTTATTCGATGTTTTCTTGTCATGTAGTTTGTTCTGAGTTCATAATTACCACACGAATTGAGTAATGGCCATAACTAATATGCTTTTTTCCTAGTCCGACAACAAGCCGCTTTCTTCTTGATTCTCAATAAAAGATTTATCTTTGTGTTTCTAAGAGCTCACAAAGCAATTGTGATGCCAAGTTTACATGTACAATATAAATTGAAGGGCACTTGCTCAAAATGGATAATTTGTTCAAAGAGGTTCGTAAATCTGCATCAACGTGTAACTCAATATATAACAAAATCTTTTCAATTGTTCATAAACTCATGGCTCTACATCTGAGAGGGTGTTTGACTGAGATTATTTAAGAGATCTTATGAGCTCCTATATCTTATTTGATGTTTTTAAAGCTTAGAAAATGGTAGATCATATCTTGAAAATAAGTTGAAGTGTTTGGAAAAAAAGGATAATAGAGCTTTTATAATGTTTCTAATGACAGTTTTATAATTAAAATGGTCAAAATTAATGGAGGTTGTTAAAATAAATTCTTATTTTGAAAATCAGTTAGGATTCCCCACTTCTTTTAAAAACAGCTTATAAGCTCCTAAAATTTTATTTTATGAGCTTTTTTAAAAAAAAAGTTTACCCGACACCTTTAGGGAGCTTATAAGCTCTTAAATATTTTATAAGATCTTATAAGCTCAACCAATCTGACACCGGAAAGTTTAGGAGAAGTAGGAGAGAATACAATGCACCACTCAATACTCACCACTCTAGGAATCCACCAAAGACTTAGAGCAAAATACAAGAAGAAGTAATCTTCTAATCAAGTTTAAGAGCTCAGAATATTATTGTAATTTTCGAAATTATGTTGCTGGAGACATTACAATAGAAGACCTTTTATAGGCAAGCCTTGGAACAACCCTCCAAGATGAGTCAAAAACAATAAATATAACTTCACACTTTCTAAGGCCTTGAATAATGAAAAGATGAGTCAAATGATGGAAAATCTGATGAATAATGACTAAATACTAATTATCTATCAATTACCAAGGTGCTTGAATGACTTGACTCACAAAAATACCAAGAGTTGGTTGACTCTTCCAAATTCCCGAGTAGAAGTAGCATCCTGGCAGCCTTCAGTAATTTGACCATAACTCTTTGTAGGAATATTATTTTTGAGCTCCATTTTTTTTGTTGAAAACTAGATTCGTAGGACTTTCCAATGGTATATGGCTTGCACTATAATTCGTTCCCAATTAAAGCAGTTTAATCCTTAAAGTTACCCCAGAAATTTGAAAAGTTAGTATAACCTGAAAATTCAGTGACTAACAATTTTTCTGTATCATTCTCCCTCGGTTGGAAAAGATTCGCCCTCGAATCTTGATCAGATTCATCATCCACATAAGGAGAAAGATCTGCAACATTAAAAGTTGCTGAAACACCATAGTTACCGGCAACTCGACCTTGTACGCATTATCACCAATCTTTTTCAATATTCTAAAAGGACCATCGATTCCAGTCGCAATTTTCCATGACGACCACGAGGAAAACGTTCCTTCCTCAAGTGAATCCAAACCAAATCTCCTTCCTTGAAAACAAACTGCTTTCTATGCTTGTTAGCACTTCTTTGGTACTTCTCATTTTGCTTAACAATCTCTTGTCGAACTTGTTCATGCAACTTTTTGATGTACTTAGCATGTTCTTCACCATCTCCACTGAAATGATGAGTGACTGGAATGGGTGCTAAGTCCAATGGAGTGATTGGGTTGCTACCATACACAACCTCAAATGGACTCCTACCGGTTTTTTGGCTAGAAGATCGATTGTAAGCAAACTCGGACTGAGGCAAAACCACATCCCATTGGCGAGGATTTTTACCAACCAAACTTCTCAAAAGATTCCCTAAACTTATATTTACAACCTCCATTTGTCCACCAGTTTGTGGATGATGAGATGAACTAAACTGAAGTTGAGTTCCAAGTTTCCTCCAAAGTGTCCTCCAAAAATGACTCATAAACTTTTAATCCCAATCAGAAGTAATGGTTTTTGGAATACCATGAAGTCTCACAATTTCTTTGAAATAAAGATCAGCCACATGCGTCGCATCCAAAGTCTTGGTGCAAGGAACAAAGTGTGCCATTTTAGAGAATCGATCAACAACCATCATGACCGAATCCTTGTTCCTTTGAGTTCGGGGCAATCCAACCACAAAGTCCATACTAACATCTTCCCATGGACCCGTTGGTACCGGTAATGGAGTGTATAAACCAGTGTTTTGCCCGTGACTTTTGGCAATGTGATAAGTCTTGCACCGTTCAATACATTTCTTGACATCTCGTTCCATCCTTGGCCAATAAAAATTCTCTTGAACAAGTGCAAGAGTCTTTTCTCTACCAAAATGTCCAGCAAGGCCTCCACTATGATCTTCATTAATAATTGCTTGCCTTAGGGAACAATCTGGAATACATAAGAACTTATCTTTGAAGATAAAACCATCTTGAATTAAGAAAAGTTTGAATGGAGCCTTCAAACATTCCTCCCAAATCTTGCCAAAATAGGGATCATCCTTGTAGAGATCTTTGATTATCTGAAAGCCAACGATTTTTAATTGCAAAGTAGACAACAAAGAATGTCGTCAACTAAGAGCATTCGCCACTCGATTAAGTACGCCAGATTTGTGCTTGATAACAAAGTTGAAAGCTTGTAAAAATTCAACCCATTTAGCATGCCGAAGATTCAACTTTTGTTGAGTATTCAAGTATTTCAAAGCTTCATGATCCGAGAAAAGAACAAACTCCTTGTGTAGGAGATAATGTTGCCAATGATCCAAAGTTCGAACAATAGCAAAGAACTCCTTGTCATATGTAGAATAATTACGCCGAGAAGTATTCATCATCTCGCTAAAGAAAGCGATGGGTTTACCTTCTTGACTAAGAACACCTCCAATCCCCACATTTGAAGCATCACAATCCACTTCAAAAACTTTATCAAAATCAGGTAATTGCAAAATTGGATCTTCCGTAACCTTCGTTTTAAGAATTTCTAAGCTTTTTTGTGGTTCTTCCGTCCACTTAAAGCTGCCACCTTTCAAACATTCTGTTATAGGTGCAATAATAGTGCTGAAATTTTTAATAAACCTCCGGTAAAATGAAGCTAAGCCATGAAAACTCCTAATATCATGAATCGACTTAGGAATCGGCCAACTTATGATAGCTTCAATCTTGTTTTCATCCATCTTCATGCCTTCGGAAGAAATAACATACCCTAAGAAAACCAGGTTATTTGTGAAGAAATGACATTTCTTCAAATTAGCATATAATTTTTGCTCTCTTAGCACTTCAAATACTTGCCGAAGGTGATGCAAATGCTCTTCCGGGCTAGAGCTATATACAAGAATATCGTCAAAATAGACAACAACAAACCTCCCAATAAATGGCTTAAAATATGATTCATAAGCCGCATAAAAGTCGAAGGTGCGTTTGAAAGACCAAATGGCATAACCAACCATTCGTAAAGACCATCTCTTGTCTTGAAAGCTGCTTTCCATTCATCTCCCGGCCTCATGCGAATTTGATGATAACCACCTCGCAAATCAATTTTTGAACCAATCTTGAAACCATGAAGTTGGTCAAGAAGATCATCAAGGCGAGGAATAGGAAAATGATATTTGATAGTAATTTTGTTCGCCGCTCTACTATCGATGCACATGCGCCACGAACCATCCTTCTTTGGCACAAGAAGTGCCGGGACAGCACACGGACTTTTACTTTCTTGGACAAGACCTCTAGACAAAAGGTCATCAACTTGTCTTTGCAACTCTTCATGCTCCTTTGGGCTCATCCTGTAAGCTGCTTTGTTTGGAATTGAAGCACCGGGGACTAAATCAATGCAATGTTGAATATTTTGCATTGGCGGGAGTCCCGGGGGAATTTCTTCGGGTACCACATCTTGAAATTCATGAAGAAGAGACTGGACTTCAAAAGGAACATCATGACCCTCTTCATTTTCCTCCAAAACTACCAAGGCAAAAGCTTCCGTAGATTCACAAATCGCCTTTTCAACTTGAGATTTGGAGAGTAAATTATTTCCCTCTCATTTTGATGATTTAGGAACATTCTCCATCTTGGATGGCCCCAAAATAATTTTCTCGACGTCTTTAACAAAAGCATAAGTATTTTTAAAACCGTTATGATGTGTTTTTCTGTCAAATTGCCATGGTCTACCAAGAAGCAAATGACAAGCATCCATAGGAATAACATCACACCAAACTTCATCTTTATATTTATTGCCAATAAAAAATTGTACAAGACATTTTTTTGTTACCTTCACTTCATTACCTTTACGAAGACATGATAGCTTGTAAGGTTGAAGATGATCTTCGGTCTTTAATTTCAACTTCTCCACCATTGTAGTCGCCACAACATTCTCACAACTTCCTCCATCAATAATGACATTACACACCTTGCCATGAGAAGTGCACCTGGTGTGAAATATATTATTGCGTAGCCATGAGTCATCTTCAGCATAAGTGGCATTGAGACTCCGTCGAACTACCAAAGATTCTCCATGATCTTTATAAATAATCTCTTCCTCTTCATTTGATCCATCATAGATAGGAGTTGCCTTATAAGTTTCCTCCTTGTCTTCTTCCTCAATAATAGTGATAATCTTGCGATTTGGACAATCCGCGGCAAAATGTCCAAAGCCTTTGCATTTGAAACATGGTTTTTGATTATTCGGCCCACTTGGTTTCACAAAACCAGCATTATTTTCTTTACTTGCAACATTTTTTTGTTTTGCATCCTTTGTTGTTGAGGTATTTTTGACGTAGATGCACTCCCTCGGTTAGAAGCACCACCACTTGAAGAGAAAGGACTACCAAAATAATTAAATTCTTTTTGTTGTTTCTCAACCTTGAGAGCCAACTTGCAAACATCATTGTAAGTCGATATGGCCGCAACTGGACAACATTTCCAATTTCATATCGAAGTCCTCCAAGAAAACGAGCAATAATTTGTTCTTCTGGCTCCAAACTATCACATCTCATCATAAGATTTTCAAATTCAGCAATATACTCCTCCACGGATAAATCTTTTTGCTTGAAGTTGTGATATTTGATAAAGGCATCTTGACGATAATTATCCGGCAAAATTTTTATGCGTAGTTCTTTCTTCATCTTGTCCCAAGTTCGGATGTTTTGCTTGCCATCAAGAGCACGTTGCTTCTTTATATGCTCCCACCAAATTGATGCATATTTCTTTAACTTGATAGAAACAAACTTCACTTTACTATGTTCTGGAATATCTTTAAATTCAAAGACTCTCTCAACAGAGTTGAGCCAATCAATGAATTCATTAGGATCATTTCTTCCATCAAAATCTGGAATATCAACTTTGAAGTCAAAAGATTTATCACGAACATTGTTCTTTCGAGCCCTCTAACCACGAGATGCATTGTCACTTGAATCATTATTTCTATCACCATGAAATGGATTAAAATCCGCCTCAAAATTAGAAGAACCACCATCTGATTCATGACCCTCAACATCTTGATTCAAAGGTTTGCCACTCGCAAGGTGTTGCTCGAGTTGTTGCACTTGTCTCCTTAAGTCATCCAACTCGATATCACAGAGGACTCTTTGACGAGCTACAGGATCATTGGGCCTATTTCGTCTACGACCAACCATTATGAACCAAAGCTCTGATAACCAACTTGACACCGGAAAGTTTAGGAGAAGTAGGAGAGAATACAAGGCACCACTCAATACTCACCACTCTAGGAATCCACCAAAGAGTTAGAGCAAAATACAAGAAGAAGTAATCTTCTAATCAAGTTTAAGAGCCCATAATATTATTGTAATTTTCGAAATTATGTTGCTGGAGACATTACAATAGAAGACCTTTTATAGGCAAGCCTTGGAACAACCCTCCAAGATGAGTCAAAAATAATAAATATAACTTCACACTTTCTAAGGCCTTGAATAATGAAAAGATGAGTCAAATGAGGGAAAATATGATGAATAATGACTAAATACTAATTATCTATCAATTACCAAGGTGCTTGAATGACTTGACTCACAAAAATACCAAGAGTTGGTTGACTCTTCCAAATTCCCGAGTAGAAGTAGCATCCTGGTAGCCTTCAGTAATTTGACCATAACTCTTTGTAGGAATATTATTTTTGAGCTCCTTTTTTTTTGTTGAAAACTAGATTCATAGGGCTTTCCAATGGTATATGGCTTGCACTATAATTCGTTCCTAATTAAAGCAGTTTAATCCTTAAAGTTACCCCAGAAATCTGAAAAGTTAGTATAACCTAAAAATTCAGTGACTAACAATTTTTCTGTATCACAAACACCCCCTGATTGTTCTCTAATTTCCCCAAATGTTAATGTTCAGTTATTAGATGATCTTTGCTTGCTGTTATAAATCATTATTTCTGTTTTAATTATACTTTCAGGTATTGCTCTCAATTTGTTCACTTCTGACTGACCCAAACCCTGACGACCCCCTGGTCCCAGAAATCGCACATATGTATAAGACTGATAGGTCCAAATACGAGCAAACTGCTAGGAGCTGGACCCAAGAAATATGCAATGGGTTAGTGTGATGTGCTGAGATAACTTAAATAGCATTACGTTAAAATGATGTGTCTGCTATCTCTCTTCTTTTTATGGACAAATGTAAGAAGAGCTCAAAAACTGATGGCAATTATGGTTTTTGAATTGTTCATATGGAATGACTTCTAGAAGACTTGATATTTTATATTTGTTGATCTTGATTAATCTTCTGGGTATGATTTATTGATCTTGTTTGATTTTAAACCGTATTAACTCTTTTGTAGGTCTCAAGGGGTGATGAGTAATGTTTAGAGGGGAGTTGAATAAAACTTTATCAACTTTTCTCGTTTTAGTCCTTTTAAAATATATTCAGAGTTAACTTAAATAAACTAAGTCCTTCAGGGATAGCTAGGTTGGCTTACACAGTAAATTTACCTACTCAACAAACTCGACTGAGTTGTTGATAGTATAACTTAGTTGTTTTTAGCTAACACTTAAAAAATCAGTTGATTTGGTATTGTCGTGAAGGCTTCTCACCCTTGTAATTTTTAAGCAAGTTTTTCAACACTTGTTTTAGCAATTGTTATTATCAGCAGACTTAATCAAGTTTAAAATTATCAGCAGTTATAAAATAAATGCAATAAATAAAGTATGCAGAAAAGTAAATAGACACAAGCAGTTTTATAGTAGTTCGAGGATGGGGTAACTCCTCTAGTACATTCTTCTCCAACTCGTGGAGGAATCCACTAACTTATGCTTGGTTACAAAAGAGTTATCAATCCGAGACAACTTTGATCACACAACCTGCTGCTCCTGGGACTCAGCTTCTTCACAAGACAGTTGTCCTGTTACTTCAGCCTCCTTCAAACCCTTGGACTTGATCACTTAGCCCTCCAACAGGTTTAAAGCACTAGTTCGATCTGGAACCTCACTACTTCTCCTTCAACCTTGGAGACTAGATCCCTTTGTTCTTGAAAACAATTTTCCTCTTCAACTGATGAAGTAATCTTTCCTTCACTGAATGTGTTGGATTGAATTCCTTCAAAGTTAAGCCTGAGGATTTCTTTGAAAAGATTGAGAGATATTTGTAGGTTATTACTTGATTTCTTGTATGCTAGCTCGTAGATTGGGCAACCTTCTCCCACTTGCTTCATCAACCTTTTATAGTGCACATTTGAAATTGTGTTCGTTGAAGAGATAAACATAATTTGCAAATCACATTTGTAGGTTGTTGGCTTGTCTTGTCTTGCAACATTGATGTAGATCGTTCCATTAATTAATTGCTCTGCAACATTTCCTTAATCTCTACATGTTTTTAGGTATATCTCATTGGTTCCTTGCTTTTTGCACTCTTTCAGCAAAACAGCTTTATTGCTGGCAGCCTGCCACATACCTATTTCCAGCAAAATCTTGACTTGTCTTGACAACGGATCTCTTTCAGCTTTCTTCAAGTCTTGTCTGCTGCATACCCCTTTGACATTCGATTCCATTCATTTTGGAATGACTTAGCTGTTAGTAAGCTGACTAAGACAACTTTTCTGTCACTTGACTGAGTTTTCACTTCACTTCACTCAGCTGACACACAACTGGGTCTTTATTTCAATCTTTAGTCGAGTCTTGTAAACTTCAACTTAGCTAACTTCAACTAGGCTCATACAACCCTATCTATTACAAGTTGAATTACATAGAAAATTGGGTACCAACTTCTTAATCTAAGTTTTACATGGTATCATCAAAATCTATACATAAATTTTCCCAATAACAAGGAATGAATATATAGTGCAGTAACAAGGAATGAATATATAGAATATGTCAATTTTATTTGAACATATCATTCTTGTATTTTACGATCGCACTTTACAAAGCTTTTTGCAAAGTATAACTTATACAATGTATCAGAGCATACAAATGTGTCTATACAAATGTATCAGAGCATTACAAGTATCCGAGTATTTAAGAATCCTTACAATCGTGTGTATTTATAATTAAGTAAAAATACATCTTAAAGGGGTTAAACCATCTTCAACGCCTCGACTGCTTCCTTCTTCTCTCATCTTCTTCAGCTCTCATTCTATCCTCTTCAGCTCTTCTTTTTTTTTTCTATCTTCTTCCTCGCTTTTATTTTTCTCATATGCTCTTTTAGCAGTAGAGTCCTCCCTTTTCTGTCTTTCCTAGAATTTTCTTCTTTATTCCTCCTTCTCGTTTCTTTATTGCTTCTCTCTACTTCAATACTGGCCAAAGCATCCAACCCAGCTCAGTAGATTAATCCTTTCTTCTGTGGATCAACATATCAAACGTCCTTAGGTTTTGGCCGTGATGGAGTACCTCTGCCTCTTCCACCACTACCAAACCTTCCCCTTCCTCATTGTGACTCAGCTCCTCCTTTTGGAGTGTCTTTGTCTGGTGCCTTGGTGATCGCGACTACTTGAACTCTGCTGGCTTTTAGCTGATTTGCACAAATCAAGCCCTTTCTCCCAATACAGATCCCACGCCTGAGGTAGAGTCATATTCTTGAAATATCCTTCTGCAGTTAGAGTTTGAAATTCCTCTAAGGATCTTGGCTCAGATCCTGCATCAGGTAGCGTAAGCTCACGTGGGGGTCTCACAGCTGGGGAATTCTTTAGTAGTCCAGTTAGGAGGCCATCAAACTTTGCCTTTATGTTTTCTATCCTTCCTTGTTGCCTTTCAGCTACCTCCTCGAACTTAACTTCAATGGCCTCTCGAGTTTTCTTGAAGGCCAAATCAGTTTTCTCATCAATGGATAGATTTTGAGGCAATTGACTGAGGATAGAAGTTGTAACTTCACCTTGCTGAGGGGTCTTAGCAATATAATCTTCAAGGCGGCTTCTTCATTTCACTGTCTTGCCCCTTGCTACTTGCTTCCCCCTGGCTTCAAAAAATATCTGTTGCTTGCGGGAGCCGGGTTCGGAACTTTAGAAGGTGGGATTACCTTTGAATGTTTACTAGTAGCCTTACCATGCAGAACATCGGAAGCGCGTAACAACTCACCAAATTGACCTTCCTCAAGCTTATCCAATTTGATATCATCTCTCCTAGCCAAGCATCCCTTCTCTGAGTGCCCCACCAATCCACAGTAGAAACATAAATTTTGTTGATTTTCATATCTAAAATCAACCCATACCTTTTCAGAGTTAAGCGTAATGTAAGTCTCTCGCAAGAGTTATTTATCGAGATTAACTACCGCCAAAATTTTAATGAACCAACCTTTACTACTGCCTGTTTCAGGGACCAAGACATCCAAAATATTATCAAATTTCTTGCCTATTGTCCTTCCACTCTCTACCCCTATCCAGAAATAGGGAAGGTTCCAAATTTGCACCCACAGTTCCACTGTATTTAACTGATCATTTTTTTACAGGATATCCACTGCTCATTTCTTTAGAACCAGATACAGGCTATCAAAAGACCAAGTTTTACCATGTAGAACCCTAATTTTTCTTCTTGCGAAGAGAAGACAATTGGAAAAGGTTAACACCTATTTCACGAAATCGAAAAGCTATATTTTGTTTGCCATCTAGCGTAAAAACAATACTTTAAAACCAAAAAATTAACCTTTTTATCTCCAAAAAGCCTCCCAATAAGGCTGCGCTCACATTCTTCTTGACGTTTCACTATATCTTTATTATCTAGCAATATCTCGTTTTTTCCTCTGAAGTTAGAGAGAAAGATTTTAGTCGATCCACAAGCTCACGAGCCATACTGGACAATACAAAAGCCCCACTCTCGGATCTCGAAATGAACGATTAGGATCGAGCCACCTGTAGAAATAAGAGAAACCAAACCAAAGAAGACAAAAAGGAGGAATAAAGAGGGGTCAAAGGACAGAGATTCTACGAATAGAACAAAAAAAAAATAAGATGGTGGGTGGGAGTTGAAACAAGTGTAAATGCTGGTCCACATGTCAAACTCCCTCAAAAACCAGAGGTAAATGCAGACCCACTAGCCAAGACATGCACTAAACCAGATATAATGGACTTGTTTATTTATGTTTTCAAAGAACCATTTCCAATTTCCAACTATTCATAAAAACAGAATCATGTTTGTTCATAAAAATTCCAATGGAAATCATCATTTTCACTTTCCATTTTTCACATAAAACAATATCTCAAACATATAATTTTAATTCTCAACCCTATACACTATCCTACATCACTAATCAATCACTTTCTCATCTTTTCATCCAATTATACATGTGAGACTCACCATTACCAACTCTATCTATTTAAAATATTACTATTTTTTTTAATTATATCTATCTAATGGGACCCACCATCCTACAATCTTACAAATATAATATTATATATTCAATTAAAATATTCAACCACTATCAACTTTTCAAATTATTATATATATAAAATACTACTTCAAAACTACTCAACCAAACATAATCTCATTTCATTTCCAAACCTACATAAAACTCATTCTCATTCATTCATCCAAACATAATTTTAGTTTTCACACGAAAACCAATAAATTCTCAAAATTTATTTTACAACACTAGAAATTGGAAATGAGTCATGGAAACATAACCATACAAGACCAATGCTTTTAAAAACAACAATACTATTCCATTAAGAAAAGGAAACCAAGTGAAAAACAAAGAGAAAAAAATCCAACTAAAACATTTTATTTTAACCTTTTTTTTAAAAACCAAGACAGAAAATTTTTACTAAAATATTTCATAGCTCCCAAAATCAGACAGCCAAGATAAAACAAGGACTACCCATAGAACAAAGAGAAGAGAAGAAGACCAACAAGACCCATATTAGGGTTGATCAATTTGTACTAAACAAAAAATAAAAAGAATCAAAGAAAACGACTTCTCTTCCTACTAAGAAAATATATCTTATTTCAATTTCCAAATATATAATTTCCTAAGTAACTCAACAATAAAGATATGTTATAATTTTGCATATAAATATTTGAATTGATTTGTATATATTCGAATATATTTCAAATAAGAATAAAAGGGGTAAGATAATTTTGAATACCAATATTTGAATTAATTAATAAAAGGATTAGACATTGCTATATTATGTTAAATTAGTTGTAGCAATGAGCATGATTAGTCAAACGACGAAAACTTGGACGGGCGTGTGAACAGACGCGACAAATGCGCGTGGACAAGTGAGTGCTTGGCTGAAGAAAGGGTAGTTTAGGAGGTGACTTGTCAAATTCCTGAGCGTGAAGATTTGAGATGCTGCATTGCAGCCGAGTTGCATGGCAAATCTCCACCTGTCTCAATGCCTTTAATTTTAATATCTTTCAAATCTGAGATGCGGATATGTATGGAGTGTATTTTTGAATAATTCAAATTAACCAAAATAAGATAAAGCAAATCCACAAACTAATATATTTTATCGCAAAAAAAAGAGGTCAAACTAAAATATTATTGACTCCAAAGAATTAGGGGATGTCAGTATCGCATACACTCCAACTCCAACTCTCCTATATAAATAGAGAAATAGCAGATTTAACAACACTCTCTCTCTCTCTCTCTCTCTCTCTCTCTCTCTCTCTCTCTCTCATTTCAGCGTTGTTCATGAATCTTAATTCCTTTTCTTTTCCTTAATCCCTTTCACTCCACTAATTAATGGCTATGGCTTTGAATTGAATTTTTCTTTTCATTTTTCATTTTTCACCCTATTTTTGCTGCTGCTGCTCATCTTCTTCATGTGATATCATTTCACCATTTTTTTTTCTCTTTTTTTCTTTTTTCTGTTAAAATGAAATTGAGAAATTCACAGCCCATAAAATATACCGTGCATAAAACCATCACCAGGAAGCTAGTTTCTCAGAACCAAAGTATCGGCGGCGGTTTCAGCTCACAAACGCCGCGTGTGGTGAGGATCTCTCACCGCGGTGATGCGGCCGGATTCTTCAGCGACGAATGTGAAAACGCAAATGTCCGCCGAGTGAAAAAGCATGTGACTGAGATTAGAATGGAGATGGAGAAAAGCATTATTAAAGAGACTAGTATCAATGCCAAGAAGAAAAAGAGGCCCGCGGCGCAACCGCAGCGGCCTGCTCCACCTAAAGTTGAGGGAGGTAAAAAGAAGTATCGCGGTGTTAGAGAGCGGCCATGGGGAAAATACGCGGCGGAGATACGCGACCCGACACGCCGGACCAGGATTTGGCTGGGGACTTTCAACACGGCGGAGGAGGCCGCCATTGTTTATGACATGAAGGCGATAGCAATACGCGGCCCCAATGCTATGACCAATATTATAAAGCCACCGGAGAGGGTGGCGCCTGCGGAAGATGCGGAGGCGGAGGCAGCCGTGATTTGTGTTCCGGCGATGAGGAGTTTTGTGAGAATCGGTTCTCACCAGACTCTGTTTTGAATTTGATGTTTAAAAACACGAGTAATGAGGGAAATGACGTTATGGATAATCAAAAAGCGCAAGTCGATAAAAACGCGTCTTCAGTAGTAATGGGAGAGGATGACGTGTACTTGTACGATTGCTTACCGTTGGATCAATGTTTATCGAATGATTTTTTTGATTTTCGACCCCCTTCGCCGTTGATATATAACGAAATTAATTTGCCGGAGGAAGTGTTGGAAGATAATGTTTTTGATGGGTTTGATTTTGATTTGGACGATGATTTTGGGTCCCCAACATGGGATGCCAATGATTTTCCTTATGACCAATTAGGTGGGCTAGATTCACAAAATTAACGTCAAATACAAATCACACATCCACGTGGATGTGTATATTTTTCTGCACACAGGTAATATTTATCCTCTCTTATGGAATGTTTGCAAACTCCAAAAAAAAAAGTGATTTTCAGCTTTAAAGTGAAAAAATCATTTACTTTTTTCACATTAGAGCTGAAAATCACTTGTTTTTTATAGTTTGCAAAAACTCCATTAGTGGCCGGAAGATTTTGGTAGTAAATATGAGAGGAAATGAAGTTTTTGGTATATAATTATTTTATTAGCAAGTCTTTGTAAATTGTAGATTTGCAGCAACCCTATAGAAAATGTCTAGTAATAACTAATATCTATTTGTTGTGTCTTAATTTTATGGACATTTTCATTGCTATTTATTTTTATATATTTGCATCAAATGAGCCAATAAAATGACTAATTAATTCCTTATGTTTCTGTGACTTTAAAGCTTTTAAGATATTTTACTTTTTAAAAGTAGTCACAAATTATAAAATTTCATCGGTTTTTTTTAAACAGAAAATTGTGTTTCTCAAAACATATTACATTTGGGGATTGTTTATTGTTTAAAGTGTATCATGGATTACATTCACGAGGCGCTTTTCAATACACGACTCAACAATTTTTTTTTTTAAAAATCCGATCCCTGTCGCAATTTCCATCAATGACTGGGAAATAATAAAACAAAACAGTCGTAAATGAGATTCAAACTTGGAAGGAAAATTAAAAAAAATCTGCAACAAAACAATAATTGCCTGTGTTTGCAAATCATTAAAAAAAAGTACTTCTCATATTTTGGCTTAAAAAAATACTTTTGGTGTTTGCAAGTGTCAACTAAAGATGTTAAACGGGCTGGCCCTAGCCCTATAGGGCTAGCCCTAGCGGACTTCGGGCTAAATGGTCTTCAAGCTAAACGGGCCGGAGTTAAACGGTCTAACAATATTGGAACCTAACCCTAGCGGGCTTCGGGCTAAACGGGCCACTATAAAAAAAATTATATATTTAAATATAAAATTTCAAACTTGATCATATATAACATTTAAGTTTAACATTTAAATTCAATCTTAAAAAAGTCATGCATGTTTATAATTACGTTGCATTAACAAAATTATAAAATTAGATTTAGCACCATTTAGAAATATAATTTATATCCTAAATAACCTAATAAGACTATGTGACATTTTCTTATTTAGAATAAAAATGAAAAACTAAATTAAGTAATAAATAAAACAAATAAAAAAGAATCTTTTCAAGAATTTATAGCTTGTTTAATAAAGTTAAGCTTAAAGATGAGGGAGATGTGAATTTAAAAAATAAATTTACTAGTAATAGTAGGTAATAAAAGTAGATATAAAATATTAGAATTATATTTATTTTTTAAAAAATAAAAATAGCGGGCTAACGGGCTAGCCCCATTAACCTTCGGGCTAGCCCTAACGGGCTTTGGTTTAATCGGTCTGGGCCAAAAAAGCCCTGATTTATACGGGCCAAAATAATTCGGCCCTAACCCTCTTTTTTTCCGGTTTAAACGGTCCGGGCCAACAGGCCGCGACCCTTTTAACATCTCTAGTGCCAACTTCTGATAAAAACTCAATAAAATGAGTAGATGTTTTTCATCCGTTAGTAAATGTGAATTCAATTAACGACTGGACATATCAATGTAATAAAGTTGAAACGAATAGTGTGATAATACATATAACTGAAAAGATGATACGAATCAATTCACCTTTTATTCTTATTTGAAATATATTCGAATATATTAGAATCAATTCGAATATTCATATTCAAAATTCTAACCTCCTTTATTCTAATTTGAAATATATTCGAATATATACGAATCAATTCAAATATTCGTATTTAGAATTCTAACATATATTTTTTTTAGTTTATTTAGAAATTATATAATTTGGAATAAGAGATATTTTGTAGTAGGAAGAGAAGACGTTTTCTTGATTCTTTTTAATTTATAAATACGCTCTTATAATATATATATAATATATATATATGACTTTGATATTTTCATTGGGATATCTAAAGAATTAATAAGTCGGGTTCTCAATTTTCAAAAATACTAATTATATTTTATCTTGTAAAAAAAAATTCAAAATTAAATACGAAGGTTCCAAACCAGGAGCTTGTAGCTTAAGTGGTATCACTCACTCTTTGTAAGGGTGTTGACTAGGGTTCGAACCCTGTATCTTTCAATTAACCACGAGCTTGTAGCTCATGTGGTATCATTTACCCTTTGAAAGGGTGTTGACCAGGGTTCAAACCCTGTATCTTTTAGTTTCTTTGAAATTTATCCCCTCCCCTCCAACCACTATTCTCAACTTATTAAAAAAATAAAAAATACGAAGCTTCCAATGTCAATTTTTTAATAAATATCAGAGTAATTAGAAAAATAACCCGAGGTTAGCCTAATTACAAAAACTCTAGTTGTCTTTCAACTTAGAAATACCCTATTATAGTGTTACAAACTCTAATGAATTTATTTGGAGAAGAAAGGTTATACACAATTTTAGAGTAATATATATATTTTGTTATACTATTATACTAAATGAAATGTAGCTATTAATAAAATAAATCCTACCCATTGATTAAATGTTTGTTTTAGTATAAATAAGGGTTGATCATTTTAGAGTATGTGAAATTAAAAAGAATTAAGAAAATGTCTTTTCTTTCTACTAATAAAATATCTCTTATTCCAAAATATATAATTTCAAAATATCTCTTTTAGTATTATCACGCTATTCGTTTCAGTTTTATTATATTGATATGTCCAGCCGTTAATTGAATTTACGATTTGTTGAGTCGCGGATTGAAAAGCGACTCAAGCTGAATGTAATCCAACATATTTTATTATATAATAAAGTAAGATATATGTGATGGTTTGGATATCTTTAACATAACTGTAAGAATGAAATAATCTGACTCCCTGAGTCACGATTCTGCATTGCTTTAATATATAGATGATTACAACGATTTTAGGATACAATCTTTGCTATAATTACAATGTTATAATTAAGGGAATATAATATTTACATATTTATATACTAACACACCCCCTCAGTCGGAGCAGGAGGAGGGCGTATGTTCAGACTGGAACGAAAATCATTGAACAGGGGACTAGGAAGTCCTTTGGTGAAGATATCGGCATATTGATATGCTGAAGGCACATGAAGAACTCGAATGTGGCCAAGAGCAACTTTTTCCCGGACAAAGTGAATATCCATTTCCACATGTTTAGTGCATTGGTGATGGACCGGATTATGAGACATATAAACTGCACTAATGTTATCACAATAAACAACAGTGGCCTTCCGCAAAGGACAATGAAGCTCGAGAAGGAGGTTGCAGATCCAACAGGACTCGGCAACAACATTGGCAACCCCTCGATATTCGGCCTCAGCACTAGACCGAGAGAGGGTAGCTTGTCGCTTAGAGGACCAGGAAACTAGGTTATCACCAAGAAAAACACAGTACCCAGAAGTGGAGCGACGAGTGTCGGGGCACCCGCCCCAGTCGGCATCCGTGTAAGAGACTAACCCCGTGCATGGAGACGATGTAAGATGCAACCCAAAATCAATGGTTCCTTTAATATAACTGAGGATACGACGCTGAGCATGGAAATGATGTTCACGAGGAATGTGCATAAACAAGCAGACCTGTTGTACAACATAAGAGACGTTGGTCGCGTAAATGTGATGTATTGAAGAACCCCAACAAGTTTGCGGTAGAGAGTGGCATCCTTGATGGGCGGGCCACTGCTAGCACTGAGTTTAGATTTGGTGTCAACCGGAGTGAGGGCCGATTTACAGGAGGACATGTCGGCCCGAGAGAGGATTTCCTGAGCATATTGGCGTTGAGACAAAAATAAAACATTAGAGGTTCTGTGAACAGAAATGCCAAGGAAGTGTGAAAGGGGACCCAAATCCATCATTGCAAACTCTGTACTGAGTAGAGAAATAAATCGTTGTTCAAGCGTGTCTGAAGAGGATGCAAGAACTATATCATCAACATACAACAATAGGTAGGCCATGTCGATGCCGCGATGATAAATAAAGAGAGAAGGGTCACTTTTACTGTTAACAAAACCAAGTGAAATGATATAATTGGAAAACGTTGATACCAAGCTCGTGGAGCTTGTTTTAGCCCATACAACGCTTTTCTAAGGAGACACACATGTTTCGGTTGGGTGGAGCCAACAAAACCATAGGGTTGATGCATGTAGACAGTTTCCTGTAAATCACCGTGTAAGAAGGCGTTCTTGACATCCAACTGATGAATAGACCATTTCCGAGATACAACAATACTAAGAACAGTTCGAATGGTGGTGGGTTTCACCATGGGGCTAAACGTTTCATCATAATCTACCCCAATTTCTTGTGTTTTTCCATTCACAACCCATCGGGCTTTGTAACGGGCAAAAGAGCCATCCGCATTCTTTTTATGTCGAAACAATCACATACCACGAATTATATTGGCCCCTTCAGGTCGAGGCACCAAGTCCCATGTGTGATTTTTAATCATGGCATGATATTCGTCAGACATAGCAGCATTCCAGTTCGGGTCTTCAAGGGCATAATTGTGGGATTTAGGCAAGGGTGAGATAGAGGAAGGTGAAGTAGTGGTGAGGAAATATTTAGGATTGGGCTTAACTATACCGTTTTGGCTTTGTGTTTGCATTTTTTGGACTGGAAGATGTGTGACACATGGGAATTGGGTCAAGGGTGTATCCACATTAGCAGGAGAGATGGAAGGGGAAGGTGCGATGTCAGCAGTGTCGATGGACTCATAGGTCGTGGGTGTCTCGACATGGCGGGAGTGAAGTGGGGCCGAGGATGGAGTGGGAAGTAAGATAGGTTGTGAGTCATCAAATGGCCAGTGGGAGGAGTAGATGGCGAAGATGGGCTCATGGTAGTGGGTGGTACCACGACTTTGACTAAAAGAGGAAGATGATCTTCAGTGCTCAGAAAAGCATAGCCACGAATATGCGGAGTGTAGTGGCTAGCATATGGAAAAATACTCTCGTAAAAAACCACATGACGGGAAATGATGACCTTTTTAGTGTTCAAGTCATAGCATCTGTAACCATGATGAGAAGATGGATACCCCAAGAAAATGCAAGGGGTGGATCTAGGACTCAGCTTGTGTGTGGCGGATTCGGATAAATTCGGGTAGCACAAACAACCAAATGTGCGTAAGTGAGCATAGCTGGGGACTCTTTGGAAAAGAACTTCCACTGGAGTGATGTTATTAAGGAGACGAGTGGGGCGAATATTAAGAAGATAGATGGCCATGTGTAAAGCTTTGACCAAAAGGAAAGGATGGGGGAGAAAAGCATGAAATAAAAGAGAGCGAATGATATTGTTAAGAGTACGTATCATATGTTCAGCTTTGCCGTTTTGAGGTGAAGTGTGAGAGCAAGAGTGACGATAAACCATTCCATTTGAATTGGAAAAATTTGTGAAACTATTATTATCGTATTCTCGGCCATTATCGCATTGCAAAGCCTTGATGGGGACTCCAAATTGAGTGTTAACATATGAGTGAAAAATAGAGAAAGAAGAAAACGCATTTGATTTTTGTTTGAGTGGAAAAGCCCATAAATAATGAGAATAATCACCACGGAACAACACATAATAACGGAACCCAGAAGGACTTAAGATTGGAGAAGTAAACAAATCACTGTGGATAATATCAAATGGTTTCATAGTCATAGAAAGAGAAGTAGAAAAAGGCAATTTGCAATGTTTTCCTAATTGACAAGCATGACAAAGGTGGAGTTAGTCTCCTTATTACACATAATAAACTTATTTTGCCTAAGAAAACGCAAAACAGATTCACCAGGATGACCCAGACGATTGTGCCATGTTGAAGAAGCAAGGACATCATTGAAAGATGGTGTGGTGGAAGTTGGAGACGAGGGAGACAGAGGATAAAGATCACCCACACTACTGGACCTCGTCAAGAGAGCCCCCGTTCGAAGATCCTTTACAGAGAAACCAAAGGGATCAAATTCAACAGACACATGGTTATCTTTAGTGAATTGACGTACAGAAATAAGATTTTTAACTATATTGGGGGCATAAAGAATATTTTTGAGAGTGAGGTTAGGGTGTAAGTTAGGGAGAGTAGATGAGCCCGAACCGCGAACTGGAATTTTAGAGCCATCACCAACCAAAATATTCGAAGTGAAAGTGCGTCAATTTACAATAGAAGGAAGAATACCTGGATTGTTCATGATATGAGAAGTGGCGCCGGTATCCATATACCAATTTTCATCTGGTTGTTGAAGAGACAACGCATTAAAAAATGTTGGTAAATCGGTTGGTTGGTAACTATGAGTGAGGAGCGATTGTGACTGTTGTGTGCTTGTGGAATATAATATTTACATATTTATATACTAACAATAAATTCTCTTTTTTGAATAAACACAAACTCTATACTTCAGGGAATGTTTAAAACTTTTAAGTAAGCACATTTATCTAGGGATGGCAATGGCGGTTGGTTGGTAATGGTATGGGACATACAATGAGGAATCCCATTTCAAATACCAGCGGGGATGGGAATCCCGTTCGGGAGAGCGGGGTCCCCGTGAGGATTCGGGATCCCGTTTTATATTTTTAAGAAAAATAATAATTTTTACTTAAAATAATTAATAATTAAAATAGATAATATATCATGTATCACTAGCTAATGTTATAATAACTCCACAATATAAAATACTTTAACAAATTGAGTTAAATACAACAATTTTCTAAATACAAAATCTGGTAATTTTAAAAATTAAAAATCATTATATTATAAAACACATATTTTTAGGGTTTAATTTTACAATTTCATAAAATAAAAAATATTAATATAATTAATTAATAATATATATGCATATATATATATAAATATATATATATATATATATATATACGGTTCAGGGACGGGACGGGAATCCCGTTTCAAACGGGGATGGTACGGGGGATATAAATACCATCCCCGTCCCATAAGAAAAATCGGGAATCCCCATTTCCCATCCATCCCAATTTATTGCAACACGGGGAATGGTTCCCCGCGGGAATTTTGCCATCCCTGCATTTATCCATACATGATGCTTTCTAGTGCAGATCTCCTAATCAATGGAGAAAAGTTACTATTGCTGACAAAGCAGCAAAATTGATTTACTTGAGAATAAAAGTAAAGTAATTAATTGTTGTGATCTGCAATTAGATGGTAGAATGGAGTAAATGATCCTGATATAACACTGCCAAAAACAGTATTATCTTTTTTCTTTTATTTTTATTCATTAAATTTAAATCTCTCTTAGATATTGGGAATATTGTGAAATATACAGAATACAGCCTTAGATCTGGACTTTCTTTCAAATGGGGACTGGATGATTTTCTTGAGTTATGATTTCTTCTTATTGAAATTACTGTCTTTTAGATAGATATTTCCGGGGGAATACACTAAGTATAATATATACGTTAGATCTACACACAATATATATATATATATATATATATATATACTCCACTACGTAATTGTGTGTGAATTTTTACAAATCCATAATAAAATTATTACGCATCTGGAGCAAGTGTAGCATGGAACCGAAATGTACGAACATAAAATATGTTATCCTACGGCAATTATAATTCTCTATATAATCTTGGCAGTCGCTAAGTAATACTATTTTCTTTGGAAATTTTAAAAACTAATGCACCAAAATTCAAGATACTCAGAAAAATATAAAGAGTCATGTTATTTGGGTACAATGTACCATTACATAGAAGACCTGTTGTAATAACTAATAATTCCAATAGACAAATACGCATGAAAAATTAAATGGGACTCAAAACACAAAAAACCGTATTAATATGGAGTTATTGAGGGCTGAAAACATAAAGGCATATAGTTCAAACTCAAACCATCTATGCATATAATAATGTTAGGAGTGATAATTTGGTCTTTCATTCAGTTCTTTTTTTATTTTTTATTTTTATAGATAATAGAATGAAAATGTTATTTTGGCAAAATAAAAACGAATTTTGAAAGTATGGTAAGTTGCGAAATGAAAGAGTAGTGATGACAGTTGATAAAATATTTTTGAGTAAAAATAGTGAATGTGATTGGTGTTTAGGAAAATAAGAGTGTGTTACAATTGGTGACGTGGTGTTATATGTTTTAGTAATACAAATATGATTGGATGCAATTGATAATTAAAATATTAGAATTAATCATTTGTTTTTGGCTAAATCCCAAAAAGTTCAATTGATATGGAAAAAAGTATTTATCACCCACTTGAGTCTTGACTCGATTAGGATATGAACTTTACATTATTGGTGAATCGTAGAACGTTTTTTGACTGTCCGGTTTTGTTTACTCGTGAATGGCGATACATAGAATTTGTCAAATGATTGAAAATGCACAACCTTACATACTGAAAAGAATTCAAAAAGAGAATGAAAAAAAAAAAATTCAAAAAGAGAATGAAAAACCTGTCATTATGTTTCATTACAATATTGCAAATAGCCTAATACTAGATTTTTTTTTTCTTTTTTGTAGATGATAAATATTTCAATATTTGTTGCTTTCACATTGCATTTTTGTAAAACTACCATATCTTCCATTGGTTGTTCTTTTTGGCTTTTGCTGTTTTTGGCTTTTTGCCCTTTGGGGGGATAGCCCAAAAAACAACAAAAAATTAAAATGAAATGAAAATGAAGGGAAATCAAAAGTTTAAAGAGGGAATTTAAAGGGAATCAAATATTAGTCGAGTGGTTAAAACTCTCAAGTCTATATCCGAGGTTCGATTCTTGGCCAGATTGATCTTATGAGCCATATGACTGAAAGCTCAAGTAAAAATTCTGGATTACTTAACTTGGTTACAAATAAACATATTGTCCCAGTCACAGGTACATACCCACATTTTAAATTCTAATAATATCGGTTGTTTTTATTAATCTTTCTCCTATAATCATTTTTTAAGAAAAAAAATATATTGAGATGATCAATTTGAACCATAAAAATCGTTATAACTCATAGAACTCATAATAACGTAAAGATTATGTACGAATCATACAAATATAATCATCACAAGTTAAACTTTACTTAAATATAAAACTTTTTGATGGTTTCCTATGCTTTCAACTTGCCAAAGTTGATGCATGTGTAACATGCTTATTTTTATTTTGAATGTAAATGAATATCCAACTAATTAATCTGTTTCTCCCAACTTCTTGTTTAAGTAAACTAGATTTAAAGGCAAAAGCATATATATATATATGGTAAAAGACTATTTATTTTTATGTTCATTGCCATAATTTGTTTGTTGTAGCCCAATATATAACTATTCTTATTTTTTGACATTTGGGTATCTTGATACTTCACTGATCTTTGCCAGCAGAAAAAAATATGATTAACCTAAAGAGGTGGAAAACTGAACTTATCAAGGACTCAAAATTCTCCAAAAAAATAAAATAAAATCAAGAACTCAAAATTATTGCAAAATCTGATTCAGATTTTACATGTTAGTATGGACAATTCAGGAAAATCAAGTGAAAGCAAAAAGGAGACTACAAAAAAGAGAAATAAAGATAATAAATCAAAGTTAAAAAAAAAAGGATTATACTCAAGATTACTCTAAAAAAAAGAAAGAAATAAGGATAACTAATCTTTTTAAAATGTGGGAATATATATATCCAACATCACTAGTTTTGAAAATGATTGAACATCTCAAAGTTCAGTTAAGTGATTCTCAGGAGATTAAAAGCTAATATTATTTGAAAAAGGGCAGATAATATATATATATTATATATATAAAAGAAAAATATATATTTATTTTATTTTTTTAAAAAAAGGAGAAAGTAGAAAAGAAGAAGACTAAAAAAAGAAAAAGGACAAGGATCAAAACTCACTCAGTAGGCCCAATGTGGCCCATCCTTGCCCACCAGCACAGCAGAAAGAGAGTGATAAAAGATCAGTGGGGTCTAACTATAACTAAATGCATCTGATCAAAAATAAATAAATAAATAAATACATTTGATTAACTTAATATCCACAAAATGCAGGTTGGGTGGTGCATAGCCTAGCTTGGACACATCCAACTCATTCTAGTACAAAAACAAAATCATCATGTTTGGGCTAAGGTATCCACTATTGGCTTGGCCCAATAAATTCGCTTAGTTGAGGTCTAAATTGGTGACCATTATTTTAAGGCAATTGATATAAATGCTCTACTTTTTGGAGGTAATATCAGCCTTTTACGCTTCCTAGTTCTATTTTACCCAAATTTACGTTCTCGCCCTTTTTTTCTACTTAATTTTACGCTCCAGCCAAAATTTCCTGACCTTTTTACGATTTGTTTAAAAATTGTTTTCGACATATTTCAAACATGTTTCTTTTAATAAAATTTCAGTGAAAAAATAAATTTTGCTCTCGTTAAATAATCTATTTTATACTCGGAGTCTTATAAAAAATTAAGAAACATACACATAAGACCACACATATTATAACCAAACATATTAAAAATATTATAGAAATAACAAGAATAAAAAACCACAATTCAATTTTTGATCCAATACATGAAAACACAAAAAACATGGAAACAACCAGGAAGCAATATAGAAACAAACGAGAAACAATATAGAAAACAACATATGAGCAAAAAAAGTTAAAAATAGGTAAAATTTATATTTAAACATCGAAAACTACATGGAAATAACAAAGAAACATCAGAACAACATTAAAAACAGTATGGAAACGGCTCAAAAACAACGTAAAAAATATTAAAAACACCACATGAATAAAAAGAGCTTAAAAATAGGTAAACATTGTATTTACACATTGAACACTACATGGAAACAACAACAAAAATTAGTAGAACAATATTAAAAATATTATAGAACAACACTGAAATAATAGAAACAATGTACAAAATAATACATGAATAAAAAAAGCATAAAAAATAGGTAAAAGTTATTTTGAAACATCGAAACAACAAAGAAACAACATAGAAACAACAGAGAAACAAATTTAAACAACATCGAAACAACATATATAACATATAAAACAATACAAGATGTTGATCCATTGATGATACCCGAGCCGAGCTGGAAGAAAATACATCCATGTGGCCATTCAATTGATGATGACATAAGCCGGCCAAGATGACGTGGACCGACCAGGATGACGTGGACCAGGCCGAGGTGACCGAGCCGAGCCCAACCCACTACAACAAAAATAATTCAAGTGAGTGCTCCACTCAACATTCTCCCACTAAGTGGATCTAATACACCAGTGACAGACCAAGGTGCCACCTGTTAACATGTCAAACGGGACAAGTCAACAAGCACCTCTCAACACATGGCCAACATGTGGCCCATGCACACCAGAGAGAGGACAAATGTCCCACTATTATCTTAGATATAATGATGATTAGCCCACTAATTGTATTAGTATAAATAGATCTCATTTATTAGGAAAAGACCAAGAGAGAACTACTATATAACTTGTAAGATTCGAATTCAGTGTACAAAGCCGACCAGAAAATCTCTTCTCGACATCATTAATTTTTTTAAAACAGAAACAATATCAAGGTGACACTAAATGAAAATACATGTCTCAAACAGGTAGAATTGCATTAAGTCACATAATAATCCTTCAAATGAACTTTTCTAAACATAATAGACGCTGAGGTTCAGCAAAATTGAATCTAGCAAGTGCTTAAAATAGAAAATAAATCATTCTTCCTCATCAATGACTTGGGTGCCCAACCCCTTCAACCCTCCATCGGGAATTTCTGCAACAGTCACCAAAGAGTAAAGCTCCTCTTTTGCGTCTTCATCATTGTTCCTCTTTTCGGGCAATGCAAACACGGATTCTTCTTAGCACACTACGAATTCCACAGCTCCATATATGTTTGTTCAACTTGACATCAACTCTGACATCTGTAGTCCCCATGGCCTTCTGGGCAAACTTTCCGATTTCCTTGATAGCATTTGGAGCCTTCTTCTTGAAGGTACATCCGTGGAGGCGTTTGTGGAGATTGATCGTGTACTCCCTGGTAACGACCTCCTCCTTCCTGCCCTTGCTACCCTTCTCCACCATTGTTATTGTTGTTTGCTGCCGCTGCTGCTAAAATGCACCGCGTTTAACTTCCCTGGAGCTTGGGGGCGCTCTGCTCGACATCATTAATAAAAAAGGAACAATTAGCCACTTGGTATTATTTTCAGGTGTTCAGTTCTAATTTCCAAGTCAGATTTTTTTGAAGTACTTTGCTTGTTGATCCAAGAAGAACATCAACACAGGAAGAAAAAAAAAACGAAAAAAAAAACAAAAAATATGCAGGAGCTTAAAAAAGAAAAAAAGTAGGTATAAAAGGAAAAAAATAGCTACAAAAATGATTGGAGCGTATTTTTGTGGTTTTATGTTTACCAAAAAAGGGCATTTTATGTAATTTCCCCATTAATTTAAGTGTATTAAAAAATATGATTTCAAATAATTCTATTAAAACATTTTTGTAATATCCCAATATTTCTAAAAAAAATAATAATTAGAACACTTAAACATTAATATTATTGTTATCTTTATTAGACTAATAATTATCAATAATATTATGTGTATCCTTTCTTAATAAAATTATATACATATTATATTTATTATGTTTTTATCATCATCTTTATTATGATAATTATCAATATTATAATTAATATTTAACTTAGAGGTTTATATAGGGGTTATTTAACCTTTTAGGAGATAAATTAGGGGCTAGTTATGGGCTAAATTTAAGTTTAGGGGTAGGATTACTTAGTATATATATGTATAACTTCATACACAACTTTTACACCAAATCTCAAATAATTATAAGGTAGTTATATTTTCTAATTATTATTCATGTTTCCTACATATATATATACATATATATATATATATATATATAATTCCTAATCCACAAGCCTTCTTTCAATATTTTATTTTTCCAAATTATTTTATTAACTAGTTCAATTTATTAAAATCGCATATTAATTATATATATATTTATTTAACGTATAAAACGAAGGGGTCGAGGACTTGGATTTTTATTGTTCAATTTTTCTACATCGAGTATCTGCGCTTATTAAGGTAGGGATTTTTACATTATTTGTCTTTATTTAATGTTTCATGATTGTACTTCATTTATTGCAATATATGTCAAGAGGAATTCATATAAGCTAGGGGCTATGAAAAGAGTCCGAGATCAAACGTATCTTCGGGGTGAACCACAATGCTATATGCAGGAACTGGCCAGTCAGAGAAAAAAGAGGAAATAAATGAATTTATTGTTGTAATTATGTGAATGTTTTTCATGTTATATTAAATATTGACAGATATATCCCTACTGAGCGAGATGAAGCTCACCCCTATTATTATCATGACTTTCAGGTTGAGGAATCCGACTGAAGATATGAAGTTGTGGATGGTGGAATAAATCATGCTATATTTATATTTTAAATAATTATGATCGGACTAAATTTTAGATTTATGTCTTTAATTTTTCCGGTTTACGCTTGGAATAATTGTTGGATATTTAATTTGGAAGATGTATTATTATTATTATTATTATTATTATTATTATTTTCCTTAAGAATAAAAATTATAAATTGACTTTTTGATAATTATTGGGATCACTTTAATTTATAAATTCGTGTTTTCTTAATAATATTTTAAAGTACTTTAATTTCATAAAATTGGGTCGTTACAATTTTTATAAAAGTTTTTGAAAAAAAATCATATGAATAGAAATATAGTAACTAAAAAATAATAAAAAAATTATATGGGATGAATTCGGATCGGACAGATCTAAGAGAAAGAACCAATCCCACTTGGAATTCGTTTGTAACTTGAAAAACTCCGCTCCAAGTAAAAGGTTGGTTAAAATTAGAAGTCGTCTCATTTCCATTCCTACATTTGATCATTCCCTCCAGCATTTCACCTTATTCTTTCATGTGTGATTGTCATTGATAGTAAGTAACATCTTATTCGTATCACATAAATATAAAAAATAAATAAAATGAAATTCGATATAAGCATTACACATGTCAGATATGCGCTTTCTATGGAGGGTTAAAAAGTTGGAGCCACTAAATAATAGTGAATTCACAATATTATATCTTAGTGTGTGTATATATATATATATTGGAAATTTGGGTTTGAGAAAGTGGGCGATGTTCCGACTTTGACCAAATTTTCGGTGGCTAAGAATTTAATTTTGGATGAATTAAATTGTATATTATTGATCTACTTTCCGAGTAGATGTTCGTAGTATTTTTTATTTCTCAAAATTGAATTTCGGTGAGTGAGAAATTAATACACGAAGTTGACCACATAAATGAGCATTATGTAAAGGGAGTTGAAAGGATTTTTCTTCATCCCACATAGGTTAGAAAGCTAAGGGCCTGTTTGTTTATGTTTCCATGGTCCATTTCCAGTTTCTGGAGTTGGAAATAGAATTTTGAGAATTTATTGGTTTTCGTGTGGAAATTGGGATTATGTTTGGATGAATGAATTGAAATGTGTTTTATGTAGGGTTGGAAATGAGATTGTGTTTGATTTGAGTAGTTTTGAAATATTATTTTATGTATATAATAATTGAAAAGTTGGTAGTGGTGGGGTCCACTTCAATATTTTAATTTGAATATATAATATTATATTTGTAAGATTATAGTTGGTGGGTCCCATTAGATAGTTATAATTTAAAAATAGTAATATTTTAAATAGATAAAGTTGATAATGGTGGGTCCCACGTATATAATTGGGTTAAAATATGAAAATAATGATTGATAAGTAATGATGAGTGATGTAGGGTAGTGTATAGGTTTGAGAATAGAAATTATAGGTTTGAGATGTTGTTTTATGTGAAAAATAGAAAATGAAAATGATGATTTCCATTGGAAATTTTATGAACAAACATGATTCCACTTTTATGTATAGTTGGAAACTGGAAAGAGGCCATTGGAAACATAAACAAACAAGGCCTAAGTTTATCCTAGTTTATAAACTAAAAGATGTTATTAGTTGGACATACTATAACATAAGTGGATGATCACAAGTGGGCCACGCGCGCGCGCGCCGCCCGGCCGCTTGGGCTTGGGCCGGGGCGGCCCGACCCTATTGGGCCCGGGTCCAGGTCCACAACACTTTTGTGACATTGCAGGTGTCCAGATTCATAGTTGACTGATGGAGTAAGTAATTCCTCAGATAGTGGGGTTGTAACCCCCAGATTGTGGTAATCAATGTGTTTGTAACACCTGGGTGTCACAAGAGAGGTTAATGCCCATTAACTTACCATGTTTAATTCCTGCTAAGGGTGGAGGTTTTCTTTGTACATATATATTTGGTTCCATTGCAGATTTCAAACACAGAAAAATCGCATACATTCTGGATATTTCAAAGGTATCGTCGAAAGTGTCGTAACATTTCGTATCACATTTTCAACAACATTTCACTCTGCAATCGAGTCCAGCAACCAGTTTTCGCTCCTTCGAGTTCGAAAGGTGTCTTTGTGTCAGGGGTGCTACTGTACACAGAGGAGGTTAAGTCGTTTTATCTTTGGGGACATTACGTCAAATCGTGAGCACTAGCCGGGACGTATTTGTCTTGCGGATAGAGTTCTACTCGACTCGGCTTTCTGTTGTTTCAAGTTGTAATAATCAGATTTTCATTTCCTTGTAATTTTCCATTTTTCTGTTTGTAAAGCCATTGTTGAAGGCTCCCGTTGTAATCACTTTGTAAATTCAACAATCACAAGACAAATATCGATCTTCATGATGGCGAACACAAGCAGGACCCCGATCATCCCTCCCACTCAGGCTGAGAAACCCGAGAAGTTAATGGGTTTCAACTTCAAGAGGTGGCAGTAAAAAATATTGTTTTACCTCACCACTCTGAGCTTGGCGAAATATCTGACTGAGGACGCTCCAGTGGTGGCTGAAAACGAGACTAATGCTGAAAAATGCGCTGCGTTTGGGGCCAGGGTGATTTACTGTGCCGGAACTATGTCCTTAACGGGTTTAGTGATGCACTTTACAGTGTGTATTGTGCGGTGAAATCCTCCAAAGAGTTGTGGGAATCTCTGGAGAAGAAGTACAAAATCGAGGATGCTGGCACAAAGAAATTTGTTGTTGGTAAGTTCTTGGATTTTGTGATGGTTGATCCTAAAACCGTGATTGAACAAGTATAAACATTCCAGTTGATCCTACATGAAATATCTGCCGAGGGAATAGCCTTGCTGGAGGCATTCCAGGTGGCCGCGTTGATTGAGAAATTACCTCCAAGTTGGAGGGACTTTAAAAATTATCTCAAGCATAAGCGAAAGGAGATGTGACTAGAGGATCTGATTGTCAAACTCAGGATTGAGGAAGACAATAGGAGGATTGACTCTAAGTCCAGGCTTCAGCCAATGGAATCGAAAGCGAATTTGTTGGAGCATGGCTCGTCAAGCAATTCGAAGAAAAGACCTAATAATAAAGGCAAAAAACCGGCAAGTGGAAAGTTCCAGGGGGTTTGCTTCAATTGTGGCAAACCGGGCCATATGACAAAGGACTGTCGTCGGCCGAAGAAAAAGAAAACAAAACAACAGTCCAATGTCAATGTGGTTGAGCAAAAGGAACTAACCGACGTTGATATGTCGGCGGTGGTGTTTTAAGCCAATTTGGTTGATAACCCGAAAGAATGGTTTGTGGATACCAGTGCCACTTGCCATGTCTGCTCTGAAAGGGATGCATTTTCTTACTACATCCCGTCGATCGGAAGGAAGCTCGACAATGGGAATCATGCCTCTTCTGATGTTGCTGGCGTTGGAACGGTGGTGCTAAAGCTTACTTCGGGAAAGGAGTTGAAGATGAAGGATGTGCTGCATGTCCCAGACATCCACAAAAATCTGGTTTCGGGTTCATTACTGGTTAACCATAGCTTTAAACTAGTTTTTGAATCTGAAAAGTTTGTATTGAGCAAGTTTGGACAGTTCCTTGGTAATGAATGTAATGACTGTACGCCGTTTAGGCGATATTGAAATGAATAAGAATGAATTTTCTTCTGTTTACATCCTTGAGTGCTCTGATTTATGGCATGTTAGATTAGGACATGTAAATCTAAATGTTATAAAAATATTGGTAAATTTGGAATTAATAAATTTTCCAGAAAACTCACAAAGAAAATGTGAAGTTTGTGTTGAAACCAAAATGGCTAAGTTACCATTTCATACGGTGGAATGGAGCACTTCACCTTTAGAATTGATACACACTGATGTGTGTGATCTGAAGTTTGTGCAAATTAAAGGTGGTAAAAAATATTTCATCACGTTTATTTATGATTGCACAAGATTTTGCTACTTATATTTGTTAACAAGCAAAGATGAAGCCTTGGAGGCGTTCACAAATTATAAAAATGAAGTTGAGAATCAACTTGGCAGCCGAATTAAGATAATTCGGAGTGATAGAGGTGGCGAATATGTTGCACCATTTGAAGAGTTATGTACCCAGTCGGGAATGATTCATCAAACAACGGCTCCATATTCACCACAGTCTAATGGTGTTGCTGAACGCAAAAATCGGACTCTTAAAGAGATGATGAATGCCATGGTGATTAGTTCAGGATTATCACAAAATATGTGGGGAGAATTTGTGTTGCGGCGAACCACATATTGAATAAAATCCCACTTAAAGGGAAAGATAAGACTCCTTACGAATAGTGAAAAAATCGTAAGCCTTCTTATAAATACCTTAAAGTGTGGGGGTGCCTGGCTAAGGTTGCAATACCTGAACCAAAACAAGTTAAAATCGGTCCTAAAATGGTCGAATGTGTTTTTATTAGTTATGCACTTAATAGTAGTGCATATCGATTTATGGTACATAAGTCAAAAATTCCGGAAATAACAGTTGGTACCATAATTGAGTCAAGGAATGCTATATTCTTTGAGAATATTTATCCTTGTAAAGAAAGGAAAGATGAAAGTCTAAAGAAAAGACTGTATTCAGATGTTTCTGGAGATGTGACTTCTGGCGTTATCACATCTGGAACAGCTGCAGATGTTACTATCATGGACACGAAAAGAATGTTAAATAGAAACTTTGACATGAAGGATATGGGAACGGCTGATGTAATCCCGGGGATAAAAATCAGCAGAACTCATGATGGAATTATCTTGTCACAATCCCACTATGTGGAGAAAGTGCTCAAGAAATTCAATTCTTTTGACAGTTCACCGTCAAAAGACGCCCATTGATTTAAGTGTAAATCTGGTTGCTAATTGTTGGGAAATATATTTTTTAGATTTTGATGAATGCCATGTAAAACTTAGACTAGGAAGTTGGCACCCCATTTTCTTTGTATGTTTTGCATTGTAATAGATAGGGTTTATGCAGTGAGTTAAGTCGGCTTTTGTCGGATATGCAAGAAGTCAATGAAGGCTAAAATGAAGACTCATTTGTGAAGCGGTGAGTATGGCAAGGAGGAGAAGTCAAGAACTCATTGAAGGAGTATCGGTGGCTACAAGTGTGAAAGCGTCGGTCAAGTCAACTCTAGACATCCAAGTCGAGTTGAAGTGACGGATGAGTCTTCCATGATTGGGAGGCGACTCGAAGTCACCTGGGAAGTCGAGCTGCGATCAAGTCAAGACAAGCGAAAAAGAGTCCGTTGCATTTGAAGTCAAGAAAGTTACTTAAATAAGTAATACTTCTATCTTTGCAATATTCTAAAGTGCTCGATCCCAAAAGCGTGCAAAAGGAATAAACCAATGGGAAGCACTGCACCTGTGTCAGGCTCTAAAAAGCTGAAGGTTCATTTAATACGAGGAAATGTCAACATCAAGGACTGCAACAAGACAAGCCAACGAACACTAGTGTCTTTTGAAAATCAGCCTATCTCTTCAACGGGCAGATTTTTGAAAGAGCACTATAAAAGCCAGAGGAATCAATTTGAGAAGAGGTTACCTTGTATACCAAAACTACGAACATTCAAGCTATCATTCGAGCTGTAACCAAGCAAAATATTCTCAAGTTATTCATGTTTGATACATGTTTTTATCTTAATTTTGATGATTTTATTTTATCACCAAAACAATGTTTTTAAAGGTTGTCCAAATACTCCTAAATGATTTAAAATGGTTTTAATATTTTCAGGAGTATTTCCTCAAGTTTATTTTTGTTAATAATGGACAACACTTTTATTGATTTTATATCAATGAGTTTTTACTTCTATAACAGGTCCCTAAATGTTGTCTAAATACTCTCAATCGGTTTAAAATGTTTTTACTATATTTTCGGAGTATTTCTTGGGTTTTATTTTCGACAAAAATTGGACAACATTTCTGTCTCGTGGTCGACCGGTCGCCCTGTGTATTGACAGCAAAAATATGACCGTTTGACAGCAGACACATTTCCTTAAATTGTGGGATTGATTTCTAACAGCTATATTCTTGATTTTAATTGTATTTTTCTGTAGATTTTCAATCCCCAAGAGGAGTCTATGCTTGATCAACCATCTCCTATAAATAGAGGAAGTTTTGGAGCAACCAATACAACAATTGAGATACAACACAACAAGATACACTTCAAGCAAATACTTGGTCTTTCATTGTTATTATTCTTGTTGTAATTTGCCTAGCTATTCACTTTCACATTCTTGAGGTCTAGGCTATTCTTGATTACACTTGCACTCAATTGTATTATTCATTATCGAGTTGTAATCTTGAATTTGTGGTCATCATTCAAACACAAGATATCCTTGTGAGTGTTCTTGTGGTAAGAGCACACTTGGATGATCTAGGTGATAGGTGAAGAAGATTGTGGTGATCTTCTTATTGAGGTGTTGAAGAATTTGGTATTCTTCAAGGTTGAAGATTGTGGTAATCTTCACAAGGTGCCGTTGAAGGAAGATTGTGGTAATCTTCAAAGGGAGATTGTGGTAATCTCCAAAGGTGGTGTTGAAGAAGAGTGTGGTGCTTTTCAAGGTGTTGTAAGTTGAATTTGTATTAATTTTGGTAATTAATAAAATTCTTTTTCTTTTCGAAATCCATCCCGGATATACTGGGGTGGTAGAGGATTAGGCCCTAGGTGGGTTGAACCTCTTTAAATCGACTTGTGTTGTTTTTATTCCGCATCCTTATTATTGTATTTGAGCATTCGGGTACAAAAAGAGGGCGAAATCGAAAAGATGGAGATAATCTATTCACCCCCCTCTAGATTATCGTAGCCGCTTGGACTTACAAGTGGTATCAGAGCCAAACTCTTTGGCAAGCTCGTTTCACATCGCGAGTGAAGAGAAACGATCAACGGCTACGAACAAAGCTCATCTATTCGGCACCTCCACCACCAAGCCACCACTATTTGATTCCAAGAATTTTAATTTTTGGAAAGAAAGAATGGAATGCTATCTACAAGGTTGCGGGTTCGACATTTGGAACACCGTCATTAATGGAGAATCCATTCCGACGAAAGATACACCACACACCTCAAAAGGCTTCAAAAAGCTCAATGATGAAGAGAAGAAAATCATCTCCTTAAACGGTAAGGCTTTAAATATTTTGTATTGTTCATTTACTAATTTAGAATATGAACATATTGTAGGAATAAAGTCGGCACATGAAGTATGGCAAAAATTAGAAGCCATCTATGGAGTATTTGCAAATGAAAGGAGTCAAACAAAAGCATCTACTTCTCAAGGTCATACAAGTTCATATATAAGGAACAAGCCTCTTACAACTTCCAATTATGAAGAAGTTGAATATTGCTTTATGGGCATCAATGAAGAAAATGAGGTATGTCTTAAACCCTCTACTTCCTATGATGTTGACATTCAAAATGATTATAGTGATTTGCAAAACGATTATGATGAACTTCAAAATGAATTCCAAAGTTTACTTGTTAAATACAAAGATTTGAAAAAGGAATTCAATATTTTGAAAAATGATAAGGATAGTTTATTTACTTCCTATGGATCACTATATTGTGCTCACACCACCACTCTTGACAAGGTTAGAAACCTTGAAAAAGAAAATAGTACTCTTGTTGAGAATATTGATTGCATGAAAAAGGATTTATTAAAATCCAACTTGAGTACCAATAAAATGTCCAATATTGTTGATATTCATAATAGTGATAAAGGACTTGATCATAAGCCTAATGTTGTTAATCATATGAAAAAGGATCAAGTCACTATGCATATTGGTCATTATGCTCCTAGAATTATTACTTGTTTTTATTGTGGCAAAAAGGGTCATACGGCTAATTCTTGTCGGGCTAGAAATAGCTCTAATTATTGTTGGAGACCTAAAAGTCTCAAGACTAATCCCAAAGTACCCAAACACATTAGGGTACCACAAAATAATGTCATATTAGGTACCCGGCGAAATAATGATCGAAGAAAATTCATACCGCCAAGAAGATATCAAATGACCGTGTCATTTGATCAAAGAAGAAGAAACTATTCCCAACAAAGCCAATTTCCAAGAAGAGGATATAATCAAAATTGGGAAGAACATAGCCCTTGGAAACGACAAAGACATCATCAACAAGATGATTTTCAAAGAAGAAGAAACCATCAACAATGGGAAGGTAACCAACCTTGGAAATGGAGTAATCTAATAAGTCATCATCAACAAAGTGACTTCTCAATGGGAAGATATCATCAACAATGGGAAAGACACAATCCATGGAAACGGCGTAATTGGTAAACCGTATCTCCCCATTTGTATATGCATTTTATTTTTAATTCTATGATGAATCTTCAAGTATTTATTTTTAATATAGGTCTCTTATATATTTATGAGTTTCAAAATTTTTAAAAGAGACCTTGCATGATTTTCTAAAACTCTTGAGCATTTTATTAGACTTATGTGGCTTATTATCTCTTATGAAATCTTATAGCATAAGCTCTTTTTGATATCTCATATTACTTGCCTACACTTGTATTTTCTATGCAAATGTTGTCTAAGAATTGTGTAGGATACATATTTCATACTCATTGGCTATTACGTCATCAAGTTTCTTAAACCATCGAGGTATGTCTACTCGTATTTTTCTTTAAACTCGATATTATGCTTATGCACATATCTTTCAAGATATTTCATTTTGACCCCTTAAGTGCCCCTAATTGATCTTGCAAATATTTTCTTTTAAAAGGCACTACGTGTTTAGTCTCGATTTTATCGTTTATATGTTTTCCCGAAACCCATATTTGTTGGATATAGTCCAAACTTATATTTTTGCTAAGTTTTAAAACTTTTGGGGTGAAAAATTGAATTTTGGAAAACTCTGGGAAAAAGAAAAATCACCTGGGACGGTCAAAGCAGGGGCGACCGGTCGCCCTGCACGTCGACCGGTCGCACCCTAGCTCGACCGGTCGCCCAGGCCATTTTTACAACTTTTAAACATTCTGTCTTCTTCGCAAAACAGAAGCAAAAAATCCCTAAAACCCTATAACAGCGTTCTTCATCCCCTTTCTTCTACAATCTTCAATTCTTCATCATTTTTCTCGATTCTTGTTGCTAATCTTCTTATTTTCACAAGAATCTTACATATATGGCTCCCCCAAAGAATTCCACCGGTCGAAATCCCATCTCCAAGCGTAGAAGGGGCGGAGAGGGTTCGTCAAGAAATCGGCAAGAGGAAGCCGAACAAAGGGATATTCGAGCCGCTCAAAGAAACGTGGCTCAGGAAGGAGATGATGTTCAAAATCCCATTCTCTCTCGGGCCCAAATTACCGAGCTACGCGGAACGATTTCGCTCCAAAATTGCCGTTGGGCGAAAGGTAAAAAATCCTTTGTTACTCAAGCCCCTAATTCCCACAATGTTCTTAATTTCATCAATAAATATGCGGAATGGTATTATGAGGACTCGGGAATGGGAGGAAAGTCTATTGCTCGGACTAAAATGTGTCGTTTTAGTTCATTTACAAATGAGTATCCTACAATTAGAGGATTTTTTGAGGAGCAAGGTTGGATGTATTTATGGGAACATGCTTATGTGTTGTATGATGATGATATTATCCAACTCTTTTATGCCAATATGTGGGTCGAATATGATGTTGAAAGGAAGCCTATAGCCGTAAATTCACTTATAAGGGGACGACATTTTAGATGGACTCCCAATGATATTTTTGGTTTTTACGTGTTAGAGAAGGTGGTTGGGATTATTTCTCTTGTGGGACTTGGAATGATGAAATGTTGGGGGTGTCAATGAAAGAAGTGAAGACGTATTTGGGAGTATGGCCAAAGTACTCTTTGTTGGCAATGACACTTGAGCATCGTATTTTGTCGGTCATTGTCGCATATTGCATTTGTGGTAAGTCGGAAAGATGCCTAGCAACATGGATTACTTTTTTGACGTATAAGATTGCTAGGAGGGAACCACTTAACTTTGGTGCAATACTTATTCAATGTCTAATCGAGTCCATTACTCAAGGTAATAAGAAGTTAGTTATGGGAAATTGGATTTGTAAACTTCTTATTCAATCGGGACTTCCTTCATCGGAGTGTAACTCGGAAGTATTTCAAAATGACTTCGACATTGACAATATCTCCCAAATGGTCACGATGCGCAAGAATATGGACATCCGACCAACCAAAATGGCTAGAGGAAGAGGTCAAGAGTCCCCCGATCCTAATGACTACTTTAATGACGCCGAGGCTGCAAGATTGGCGAAAGAGGGCGAACCGAGCAATCCGGAGGGTAATACCGGTGCTCAACCGCCTAGGAGGTATACTCAAGCCGAATTTGATGAGATGAGGGCTTTTCATGAGACGAGATATGAGGCTTTGGAGCAAAAGACCTCCAAAATGCAAAAGTCTATCGGCAAATTGAAGAAATTTATCAAGGATTTTATTCCCAGATCTTGCTTCTCCTCGGATGAGGAATGATGTCCCCCCCCTTTACTTTCTAGCATTTTCATTAATATTGCTTTGTATTTTGATAAACTTTTGTAAAACTCATTTGTACTAATGATATTTGCTTGTTTTTCTTAAAGGGTTAAAATTGCAAGTTGATAATGACTTGTGAATGATCATGACTTTGATGGAGTATTTGATGGTAAAAATACTCTAAAGCATTGTTTGATAATTGGAATGAAGTACTTGATGGTAAAAGTGCTTCTCTAATTGCTTTGTTCATTATGCTTAGTTGGATATGTTGGGACATTTGATACATGTATTGTTGAAAGCATGACTTATTACTTGATGGATGTTCTAATTTTTGGCATTTGTAATGCCTTGATCATTCTTAGCTTATCTCAATTGGGTTGAACCCTTGAGAATCTATTTTGAGCTTATTATTTGATGAACAAATTGTTGCATATGGTGCATATGATCTTTTTGAGCTTTGGAATAAGGTTGATTGATGATATGAAATTTTTTGCTTGAAACCTTTACAAGGACTACATGCAACCTCTTTTATTTTTCACGCACACAAGGTGTTTGTTGAAATGTCGCAATGAAACTTTCAACTTCTACATGATTCTCTTGCTTCAAAATGTCTTAAAATCTTTTTGAAATCATGTTTTTAGCTAACTAATGAGCTTTTGGATCTCTATGTTACAATTCTCCTTTTTCCTTGGACTTTATGTATAATTTGCTCGATGGTTGATAAACCGTCTCGTTTGCGCACTTTGATATATTTGTATGATGTTTTCACCATCCTAACATTATTTTTGATGATTCCAAAGGGGGAGAAAAACAGGATATTAGCTCATTAGCTCAAAGAAGCTAATAAAAGCTTGTCATAAAAGCTATAAGCTATGGCTCATAAAAGCCATAAGTTGTGATTTGTTCTTAGTCCAATTGTTGCTTGATGGACTTATATAATTGTTTAATGATGTTTTGTGACAGGGGGAGCTTATAAGCTCTTGAACAAATTGTAAAAGCTAAAGCTTTTAGCTTATGGATAATTGTTTTTACATTATTCTTAATGTGCTTGTTGATAGGGGGAGCTTGCGCTTATTATTGAAAAATATTTACTCCCTACTTGGTTGCTTTAATATTTTCGGAAATTTTGGTTGCTTCCAAACGGTCAAATGTTTTTACCGGAAAATCATTTCTAAAATTGCTCTCTTAGTTTGTGTAAAAATTGTTTTGGTTTGTAATCATCAAAAAGGGGGAGATTGTTTGATACATGTTTTTATCTTAATTTTGATGATTTTATTTTATCACCAAAACAATGTTTTTAAAGGTTGTCCAAATACTCCTAAATGATTTAAAATGGTTTTAATATTTTCCGTAGTATTTCCTCAAGTTTAGTTTTGTTAATAATGGACAACACTTTTATTGATTTTATATCAATGAGTTTTTACTTCTATAACAGGTCCCTAAATGTTGTCTAAATACTCTCGATCGGTTTAAAATATTTTTACTTATATTTTCGGAGTATTTCTTGGGTTTTATTTTCGACAAAAATTGGACAACATTTCTGTCTCGTGGTCGACCGGTCGCCCTGTGTATTGACAGCAAAAATATGACCGTTTGACAGCAGACACATTTCCTTAAATTGTGGGATTGATTTCTAACAGCTATATTCTTGATTTTAATTGTATTTTTCTGTAGATTTTCAATCCCCAAGAGGAGCCTATGCTTGATCAATCATCTCCTATAAATAGAGGAAGTTTTGGAGCAACCAATACAACAATTGAGATACAACACAACAAGATACACTTCAAGCAAATACTTGGTCTTTCATTGTTATTATTCTTGTTGTAATTTGCCTAGCTATTCACTTTCACATTCTTGAGGTCTAGGCTATTCTTGATTACACTTGCACTCAATTGTATTATTCATTATCGAGTTGTAATCTTGAATTTGTGGTCATCATTCAAACACAAGATATCCTTGTGAGTGTTCTTGTGGTAAGAGCACACTTGGATGATCTAGGTGATAGGTGAAGAAGATTGTGGTGATCTTCTTATTGAGGTGTTGAAGAATTTGGTATTCTTCAAGGTTGAAGATTGTGGTAATCTTCACAAGGTGCCGTTGAAGGAAGATTGTGGTAATCTTCAAAGGGAGATTGTGGTAATCTCCAAAGGTGGTGTTGAAGAAGAGTGTGGTGCTTTTCAAGGTGTTGTAAGTTGAATTTGTATTAATTTTGGTAATTAATAAAATTATTTTTCTTTTCGAAATCCATCCCGGATATACTGGGGTGGTAGAGGATGAGGCCCTAGGTAGGTTGAACCTCTTTAAATCGACTTGTGTTGTTTTTATTCCGCATCCTTATTATTGTATTTGAGCATTCGGGTATAAAAAGAGGGCGAAATCGAAAAGATGGAGATAATCTATTCACCCCCCTCTAGATTATCGTAGCCGCTTGGTTGCCAAAGGGGTGGATAGATTATCTCCATCTTTTTGATTTCGCCCTCTTTTTCTAACCGAAAGCTCAAAGACAATAATAAAGGTGCGGAATGTAAACAACACGCGCGTCATTATAGTAGTTCAACCCACCTAGGGCCTAATCTACTACCACCGCAAAGTATATCCGGATGGATTTCAAAAGGAAAAGAATTTTATTAATTACCAAAATTAATACAAATTCAACTTACAACACCTTGAAGAGCACCACACTCTTCTTCAACACCACCTTTGGAGATTACCACAATCTCCCTTTGAAGATTACCACAATCTTCCTTCAATGGCACCTTGTGAAGATTACCACAATCTTCAACCTTGAAGAATACCAAATTCTTCAACACCTCAATAAGAAGATCACCACAATCTTCTTGCACCTATCACCTAGATCATCCAAGTGTGTTCTTACCACAAGAACACTCATAAGGATATCTTGTGTTTGAATGATAACCAAAAATCAAGATTACAACTCAATAATGAATATTACAATTTGAGTGCAAAGTGTAATCAAGAATAGCCTAGACCTCAAGTATGTGAAAGTGATAAGCTAGGCAAAATTACAACAAGAATAATAACAATGAAGTACAAATATTTGCTTGAAGTGTATCTTGTTGTGTTGTATCTCAATTGTTGTATAGGTTGCTCCAAAACTTCCTCTATTTATAGGAGATGATTGATCAAGCATAAGGCTCCTCTTGGGATTGAAAATTTACTGAAAAATACATTTAAAATCAAGAATATAGCTGTTAGAAATCAATCCCACATTTTAAGAAATTTGTCTCTTTGTCAACGGTCATATTTTGCTATCAACGCAGATGGCGGCCGTCGCACGAAAAATAGAAGTTTGAAACGAAACACAACAACCCTATCATCAACCGGTCCCCCTTAATGGTTTTAGAGAAAATCAAGTTCTGTTTCAAAAAACCAAACTTGCAGTGCCGTCGACCCTGGGCGGCCGGTCGACTGCACCGGGTCGACGCCGAGCGGCGGTCGACCTCCTTGTTTTTTCTTCCGTCTCATTTTTGTTTCAAAAATCATCTTCAGTGCGGGTTGCCCCATAGGCGTCGGTCGACCAAGAGGCGAAGTGTTGTCCAATTTTTATCGAAAATAAAACTCAAGAAATACTCCGAAAATATAGTAAAAACATTTTAAACCGATCGGGAGTATTTAAACAACATTTAAGAACCTTGTTTAGAAGTGAAATCTTATGAACATAAAATCATTAAAAGTGTTGTCCAATTTTATCTAAAATAAACTTGAAGAAATACTCCAGAAAATATAAAAACCATTTTAAATCATTTAGGAGTATTTGGACAACCTTTAAAACCATTGTTTTGGTATAAAAACAAAATCATCAAAATCTTGATAAAACCATTTATCAAACAGATTGTAGAAAGGTTCAAGGTCGAACCAGTCTCAAGTTATTGGAGGGCTTCGTGATCAAATCCAAGAAGCTTGAGCAAGTGAGTTGAAGTAGCAAAGCGATCGCCTGTGAAGAAGGCGAGTCGGACGAGAAGCGGTTTGTGTGACCAAGGCATCTCGGATCGAGTCCCAAAGGATCAAGTCATTTGTGTGATCAAGACTTGTATCGGAATTTGTTAACCACTTTGTACTCGATCAATACATTAGTGGATTCCTCCAGAGTTGGAGAAGAAAGGAGTAGAATAATTACCCTATCTTGAACCTCTATAAAATTTCTTGTGTCATTTACATTTCAAAGCATTTACTTTCGCACATTCTTTAATATCTGTGATAATTTGCATTCCAACCGATAATTAACAAAGTGCTAAAATCAAGTGTTAAAACAAACTTAAACCAAATTCAAGGGTGTTAAGTCTTCCATTTGAAAATCTCATCACGGACCAAGTTAAGGTTTAGACTAAACAATGAGTTATTCTATCAATGGCTCAATCGAAGTGCGTTGAGTGGCTAACTATTTGGTTAACTAACTTAGCATCCACCAAGGACTTATTTTGTGTATTTAACTCGAAATGTTTTAAAAGGACTAAAATCGAAAAGTTGGTAAGGTTTATTCAACCCCCCCTTCTAAACCTTACTCACACCCATTGGGACCTACACTAATGAAGCAGAACCAGTGGCTCGGATGGAATACTCACGTATTATAGGCAGTTTGATGTACATTACCAATTTTACACGTCCAGACTTGGCTTACCCAGTAAATATATTGAGTAGGTTCACGAGCAATCCAAGCCACAAGCATTGGAAAGCGGTGTTAAAATACTTGAAGTATACCTTGGAGTATGGGCTATACTACTCGAGATATCCGGCTGTACTTGAAGGGTATAGCGATGCTAGTTGGATTTCGAGTTCGAAAGATTCTTATTCCACTAGTGGATACATATTCACCATTGGAGGTGGTGCGGTATCGTGGAAGTCCATGAAGCAAACGTGTATAGCTCAGTTCACCATGGAATCAGAGTTTATAGCTTTGGATAAAGATGGTGAAGAAGTAGAGTGGCTTCGAAACTTTTTGGCAGATATTCCATGTTGGAGGAAGCCTGTGCCTTCTGTGACGATTCACTGTGATCGCCAAGCGGCTATAGGAAGGGCACAGAGCAATATGTATAACGGTAAGTCTAGACATATTCGTCGGAGACATAATACCGTTAGATAATTGATCTCAAATGGTGTGATGTCAATTGACTACGTAAAGTCAAAAGACAATTTGGCAGATCCTTTGACGAAAGGATTGAATCGAGATCAATTGAGTAAATTGCTAGAGGGAATGGACTTAAAGTCCACAAAGTAAAAATAACCATCATAGTGGTAACCCAACCATGATGACTAGAGATCCCAAGAACTTGGTTCAATGGGAAAACTAAGCTATGAAGGTTATGTTGTAACACTTGGAAACAATATTTCAACCCATCCCTAGAAAGCAATGCCAAGTGTTGAACACCTGCAAGTTGTGGTGAGGCTAAGTCATTTGACTTTTAATGATTCCTACACCTCGTTGAGGTTGAGTATGGCAGGATACTCGGATAGGAGACCACCTATATACGTGAGAAGTGAGGGCCGCTTCAAAGTAACACTTATGAATCCAAAGTGGTGTCCATGGCCGAAACAGACACAAACGTGAGAACAGGAGGTGTTGAGACCTTACTGTGTTAATGTTATTATCTTTGTATACACCGTGGAGGAATAGTTCAAGGCATTACGTCCACTTAGGCCGCCAGTGTACCCGATAGTATTGACTATGGAAGGTTCAAAACCACAAGCTACCTATCCTAATGCAGTATTGTCTCTTGAGGACTAGTTGTGTGTCTGCATTCATGCATGCATTAATTTCCACTCATGTGGGGGATTGTTGGAAATTTGGGTTTGAGAAAGTAGGCGTCGTCCGACTTTGACCAAATTTTTGGAGGAATTAAATTGTGACTAAGAATTAAATTTTGGAGGAATTAAATTGTATATTATTGATCTATTTTTCTTTCCCACATAGCTTAGAAAGTAGATGTTTATATTATTTTTTATTTCTCAAAACCGAATTTTGGTTAGTGAGAAATTAAATGGATGATAAGTTGGCCACATAAATGGGCATTATGTAAAGGGAGTTGAAAGAATTTTTCTTCATCCCACATAGCATTATTAGATTAAAATATTAGAAAGAGCAAAAGTTTATCCTAAAGTTTATAAACTAGAAGATGTTTGTAGTATTTTTTATTTCTCAAAACCTTGGTAGGGGTTATCTAGACAAGGGATTAGTTGGATATACTACAATATAAATGGATGATCATAAGTGGGCCACACGCACGCGTGCGCCCGCCCGCCCAAAGCCTGGGTAGGGCATCACATTTGATTCAACTACCCAACAACTTCAAAAGGGCGGAAACGCAAGAAAACTACAAGATTGAATCTCAAGTAAGTGGACTAAAGAACCAAGTGAGTGATTTGAAAGGTCCACAACAAACTTATGGCATTTTGTCGCTGGGAATAATATCGTCAAAAAAATGGGACATTGGTTTATATTTATATGAATGATTGTTGGGTGTTGGGAATATTTTTCAAGTCGGATTGAATTTTCATTTGAAAGTTGGATATTTTAGACTTATATTGATTATCTACTTAAACATTTGTTCTTTTTATTAACCATGATATTAGAAAGAGCTAAATGGAGAACAATGTATGTGATCTTTGAAGTATTAATAATTGAAAGTTCTATTTTCTCATCATGAGATTTTATTTTATTTTTATCATTATAAAAAGAAAATGATGGTTGGTATAGTCACTAATACATCATTTAATGGCTATTTATGTTGTCATAAAATCAATTGGTGATTTATGGAGGCAAAAAAATTTTTTGGGTAAGTCCGGATTTATTTTCATTATCTAGTCCTTTTTGCTATTAACCATGATATTAATTGTGTAACTATAAAACATCTTTTTATGACAAATTATATAATATATGAAATATTTTGTCGAATTAGTTAATGCAATTAGTGACACTAATCAACTTTGTCATGTAATGTTAATTTTGTCGTGACGAAACATGTCATCACGATTTAGAATCTTTTGGTGACAATAAAAATTTGATTACTTTGTTTTGCAATATATTCATTTTCTATAAAACTAAAATCTAAAATGTTTGGATGACAAAATATGCATTCGTCATTTAAAATGTTTCCTTTTGATAACAAAATAAAATTTTGAGTGACAAAAGTTTGATCATTAAAGTGACGAGTTAGGCGTCACAAAAAATGATATAAATGATGACTGGTGGTCGTTAGCGTCATCAAAGGTTAAATATTTAGTGACGAACTAAAAAAAGTGTCATGTATACCTTTTACCACGGGGCTACCGTGACGATCGTTATGACGCTCAAATTTCGTCATCTAATAACTTTCATGACGAAATATGACATTTATATGACGAATTTTGTCGTCATATTTTCTCTAATTTCTTGTAGTGGTTGACTGATGGAGTAAGTAACTCCTCAGATAGTGGGGTTGTAACCCCCAGATTGTGGTCATCAATGTGTTTGTAACACCTGGGTGTTACAAGGGAGGTTAATGCCCATTAACTTACCATGTTTAATTCCCTGCAGGTGGAGGTTTTGCTGTCTATATATAGCTGGTTCCATTGCAGATTTCAAACACAGAAAAATCGCATACATTCTGGATATTTCAAAGGTGTCGTCGAAAGTGTCGTAACATTTCGTATCACATTTTCAACAACATTTCACTCTGCATTCGAGTCTAGCAGCCAGTTCTCGCTCCTTCAAGTTTTAAAGGTGCCTTTGTGTCAGGGGTGCTACTGTACACAAAGGAGGTTAAGCCGTTTTATCTTTGGGGACATTACGTCAAACCGTGAGCACTAGCCGGGACATATTTGTCGTGCAGATAGAGTTCTACTCGACTCGGCTTTCTGTTGTTTCAAGTTGTAATAGTCAGATTTTCATTTCCTTGTAATTTTCCATTTTTCTGTTTTTTAAAACCATTGTTGAAGGCTCCCGTTGTAATCACTTTGTAAATTCAACAATATATAACACCAATAAGATCATAGAACATCATGTGGATTGTCGAGTAACTATAGAACTTAGAACATGTTCATGTGTTATTTATTCACAGATAACTATGATTACTACTGTTGGAGGAATGATGAGTTTGGGGTACTACTTTTTGCCTTTTTGTTGATACTATATTTAATGATGGCTGTTACTTGCAGCATATTATCTAATTGCAAATATTATAAGCTGGCCCAACATGGTCCTTTTCATTATATCATAATGAACCTTGGCCCAACCTGACATTCAGCTACCAACTAATTGGGCCTCTTTCAACTGAAGAACACTCTCCATATTGATGGGCCAAGTTTTCATGAATATTCAGAAATCAGTTGAACTGTACCAAAAACTGATCATCATGAAGAATGCAAACTTATGATTATGATAGTTCAAAACTAAAAATGAAAAAAAAAAGTAAAAAAAATGAAAAAAGAAAAAAATGCTGTACTAAGTTTTGTTACAAAATTGAGATAGTTTAATTTTTATTTTAAAAGTGAACCAAGACCAAATTGAAAAGTTGAGATAGTGTCTCTTGTTTATTTTATTTTGTTTCCCCACCATAATTTCACTTCTAGCGTATGGCCAATGCCACCAATATTGTCATTAATATTGTCTCTAAATGGCAATGGTGGGGCATGAAACAGCTAAGTTTTGTACTATATACCACATGAAAAGTTAAAAACAAAATATTCAAAAAAAAAAAAAAAAAAAACAAAAATACAATGATAAGAGCCACCACCAAATGTAGACCATAAAAGGTTTGCTCGGCTCCAATAGAAAAAGAAATCAAATCCCTGAAAAAGAAGTAATTGGTTGAGAATATAACTTAAAGAAGACAATTGAAGAAAAAGCAAGAAACACAACAAACTTCATAAGTATATATAAAACAAAACAAAAACAAAATTAATTGTGAAATGCAAAACCTTTTTATTTTTTATTTTGATGGAGCTCAAGAATAATGACCAGGTACAAATCCTTGTAGAGAAAACATGGGATTTGCACGGTAGAATCAATGATAAAATCAATCAAAATGGCTTCAGTTTTTGCAGCCATTGCTCGAACCACGGTAGATACTGTGTGGTTGCAGAGAGCAGTTTTGAGGAGAGGAAGAAGATGATAGCCATAAGGGATTCTCTCAAACATGTTCACAACATTCTTATCTTTTTACAGGTTTCCTTTCTATCTTTTTTTTCTTCCCGATTTATTACAATTTTTTTAAGAAAAATTGCAAACTAAAATTACTTTCTTTAATTGATTTATCTAGGATAATGACTTCTTACTGGTTTCACAGGGGGCAACCCTTTTTGTTAGAAATAGAATCATGATAATTGCGACTAAGCTGCAATTTTAATCCTATAACTAATTAATGGGGTTGGTAATAATGGTCCTGCAAAAATCACGATTTACAAAAAGTTTCGTAGCTTTTAAAAGATTCTCGATTCCAGTCGTTTGATTACCAGAAAATTCTGCTACCTAATGTAATAATGTGTCTTTCTAACCAAATCAGTTGTTGTGAGATCCAACACTAAAAAAAAAACTTTCAGTTTACTGACATAAATAATTTTGAGACTAAATTTTACAGTTACCTGTAGAATACCGACAAAACAAAGAAATTGTTTTCCTCAAACTATACGAACCAATTACCGACAAATGACCAATAAATTTTAAATTTACCGACATAAATATGTATTTATTTCCAACAGTTTTAAATTATGTTATTAAAATATTTACCTACAAAAAATTCACCTACACTTTACAGTTATATTATTATTTGCCTACAAATTTTTCTGTTGATAAATTGATTTTTCTTGTAATTTAGTATCAATTATTATTATTATTATTATTATTATTATTATTATTATTATTATTATTATTATTTCATGATCAATTTTAATGCAGAGGGTAAAATCAAGCCAAAACAAGCAAAGGGATGAAGCAATAGCCCATTTGGAAGAAAGCAGAAAGATTCTGATAGAAAGAATAAATGAGTACCCAGAAAAGGATCAAAGAAAAGTTGATGTTCTTGAAGAGCTAATCACATTTGTGGGAGATGGGAAAACTGAATTTCCCTGGAATTTCAAATGGAAAATGGACGAAAATATTAAACAGAAGAATGTGAATGTGAATGGGATTTCCAATTTTGTTGTTCATACCATCAGATTTGGCTTAGAATTTGTTGTGATATTTGCCAGTATTTATACAAGTGTGAAATTGTGCAAGAGTAGACAACAGAATAATAGGCTGCAGAGAGAGGTGGTTACATCAATGGATTCAAGAATTCATTTAGATGTGTTATGTGGGAGGGGTTGAATATTTCATACTCGTACACTTATATGAAATTAGAAGATTGTTCAAGATTTTCAATGTAAATTTATTACGTATATATGTTAGGTCAATACCAAACTAGTTTACATTCTGAATTTCTGCCTCCGTTCTTACATAAATTGCATGGCAATGCTCCCTCGGATTAACCTATGTATCACTCGGAAATTTCCCTCTCTGCTGCAATGAATTCACTGTTGTTGCTAACTGCCCTACTTGTGTCACCAAGGAGTTGATGTGACCTTCTATTGTTGTAACTCTCGAGCTGAGCTTGTCCATGTTAGAATCAGTCTTGTTCATCCTTGCTCGTGTTTCTACAAGGAATGAACTAAGTAATTCTTCCAAAGACGGCTTTTGTTCTCCCACGTGTGTACTCGTACTTGCTTGGTTTTGAAATCCCGGAGGTGGTTGCAACACATTTCTCGTATTGCTATACGAGAAATTTTCATGATTTCGAAGTCCCGGATGATAATGTGTTGGCAATTGATTTCCTCTATCATTGAAACCCCGATTGTTCACATAATTGGCTTGCTCCATGTCGGGCTTCATCATCTCTTGACTTAATTCCATGACAACCTCTGTTTGTTGTTTTCCACCCGAATTTAGAGTGGCAATTTGCTTTGACAATGCGGAAATTTGAGAGGCCAATGCGGACATAGTATCAAGTTCAAGAACACCAGCGACTTTTTTTGGCGTGGATCTCTCAGAAGGCCATTGATAACTATTGGCAGCCATTTCTTCTAGTAAAAGCATGGCTTCACTTGGAGTTTTAGCCATCAATGTACCTCCCACTGCAGCATATATAATAGTTCTCGAATGCCCATTCATACCATTGTAGAAATACTGAACTTTTTGCCAATTTGCGTACCCGTGTTGTGGACATCTCCTCAATAATTCTTTGAATCGCTCCCAAGCTTCGTAGAGTGGCTCAAAGTCGAGTTGATGAAATTGAGCAATCTCACTTTTCAGTTGAAGTGTCTTGCTAGGTGGAAAGAATTTTTCCATGAATTTTTCAGTGAGATCATCCCAACTAGTGATACTTCAGGGTGGGAAGGTTTGAAGCCATTGTCTAGCTTTATCACGAAGTGAAAACGGAAATAACCTCAACCGAATAGCTTCATCAGGAACCCCATTCATTTTTATTGTGTCACATATCTCGAGAAAGATCGCCAAATGAGCGTTAGGATCATCCACAACACTTCCCCCAAACTGGTTTTGTTGTACCATGTTGATCAAGGCCGGCTTTAATTCAAAACTGTTCGCGTTGATTGGTTGGCGAACAATGCCTGAATAATTTTGGTTGGTGGTTGGTCTAAAATAGTCATGAATGGCCCTCTCCGGTGGTGCAATAACGGGTATGCGGTTTCCATCATCACTGTTTCCTGCCATTTTTGCAAATTCGATTCTTCGTGCGGCTCTAATCTTTCGAAGTGTTCTTTCAATTTCTGGATCAAATAAGATTAAATTAGCACTTTTATTTTTTCGTATCAACAAGAAAACACAAAAATGACAATGACCATATTGTAACAAGAACCAATCTAAATTAAAGTAAAACTACTAAGTACTAATATTAGCGCAAATAAGATGAATTATTCCCCGGCAACGGCGCCAAAAACTTGTTAGAGATTTTTCTAACCGCAAGTCTACGGTGTCAAGTTTTAATATAGAGAAGTAAGGTTGTTGAATCCACAGGGAATAATTATCGAATTATTGCTAAGTACTATAATATAGTAGTCTAACTTTATTTAGAAATTCAATATTTGAAGGAGTTGATTATACTAAAAATACCGAAAATAAATCAAGAATATGAAAAATATCAATGAGTTTATCCAAATGATTAAATGAATTCTAGAGGTGTGATGAATCTAGTTATCCCTTATGTTATCAATATGGTTTATCAATCATCAATTACCAATTTATAAGTCAAGATTTCTACAATAATCATTTCCTCTCTCAAGTGCCAAATGATTTTAGATTCAATTGGGAAATCAATATCTCTATAAAAATCACCAATTAAAATCTCAATAAAAGCTATGAATCTTGATAAATGACTTCAAAGGATTCACAAATCTCTCAATTCTATGAAATCCTATGTTATGCTATTCCAAGGTCATGTATTCAATTACATCTCTCAAGTGTCAAATCAAATACACCAAACAATCTAAATTATTGATCAAGTAATTTAGAAGCAATAGATCCAAATAACACAAATAAATTGATAGATCTAAATTGACAAACCACAATCTCAAAACATAAGTTCAAACATAGATTACACCATCCCTCTAGAATTATAGAGTTTAGCTCATGATTGAAGAAAATGAATCCATAAGAACATAACAATACATCTTACAAAATAAGGAGAAAGTAACAAAATAAGAACAAGAGTTGAGGGATCTTCTCTATTTCTAGATGATAAGAGCCTTCAATCTTCTTCTCCAAGCTTGTCCCAAGGTTTCCCTAGCTTTCTTCCTTGTCTTCTTGTTGTCTTGTTGTCTTCCAAATGGTCCAAGATGCCCCGATTCACGCCCTCATGTCTCTATTTATAACCCCACAAAGATCCAAGAAAAAAGTAGGCTTAGCATAGAAAAATCCGCCCGGCAGCTGCGGCACCAGCAATTAAGTGCAACATAGTCGCTCGGCCAGCTTAGCCATATCCGTCCATCGCAATTAAATGCTGTTTTGGTTTTTGGCGCTGCAGTGGACGAGGAGAGCGCAGCCCGCCTGGTTTTTTCGCCCACCAAATGTCCGAATTTGGTTTTCCGTCCTTCATCAAAGTTGTATCCCTATCTCTTAGCTTTCTATAGTCACTTGAATCAGCGCAATATCAATTTTGTAGAGAGAGTTATGACCAAAATACAAAACCCTGCCAGTGCTAGAAATTCCAGACGCATTTTGACTTTTCTTCAAATCAATCTCTCGTTGTTTGCTCGTTCGTACTTCTTTTGATACACGATTCATTAATATGACTACAAAATCAATATAATTGGCTCTCAACATGGCTTGACTCCTCAAATGACTCGAAACAATGGAAATTAATGCCTAACCTATGAGATATAACAAAAACGAATCAAAATACTCAAAAACAACACAAAACTCTAGTATCGGAAGCCCAAATCAATGGTATAAAACCAAGTGAACAAGGTGTTACAAAATTAAACAACATTGAGTTAAATATATTCTTCATTATTGAAGAAATATGTCCAAGAAAATTATGTCAAAAACACAATTTTCATTCAACTTTGCCAACAATCTCCCACATGAAAGAAAATTTCGAAGATACAAAGATTTGGTGATAAAGTCCAACAGTTGAACCCTGCATAAGATAGGTGGTGTTATCCTTTGAATATTCCCTTGCGAAAATATATTTACTTTACTAGCTGATTAGTAGACGCGATGTCTTTGAACTGTTCTGCCTTTTGCGTAAATGATGATATATCTCACACATAATTCTTCCTAACATACTTCAGTTCTCATTGTTATGTCAATTCGTGGCCCTGAACATACGCTGGTTCTGCAAGAGGTTCTAAAAATTGAGCCTCACACAATTCTCTTCGAAGTGATCCCACTTCTCTCTCACATAGGTGATTCTTCCTTAAGAGTATCCCGCACTACCCAGCTCGGCTTACCGACACACAAGAATTATTAAAAGCCAAATGCATATCCTTTTCTCTACGGGCTTCACTGTTAAGGAATGGACAAGGGAAAAATCCCCCACAGTGATCCTAGATCTTGGGATCTCCAGTTAACTAGGTTGAGTTTCCATTGTATCAACCCATTTTTCCAAAGGCTAAACTCTCATTCCTCTTGAAGATTTTGCAACTAACTCTCGATTTAGCCCTTTGGTTAACGGATCCGCTAAATTATTCTTTGACTTCATATAGCCAATAGAGATAACACCAGTTGAGAGTGGTTGTCTAATGGTATTGTGTCTACGACGTATATGTCTAGACTTTCCATTGTACATATTGCTATGTGCTCTGCCAATTGCAGATTGACTATCACTATGTATACAAATTGCTCGCACAGGCTTAGGCCATCTTGGAATATCTTCTAAGAAGTTTCGAAGCCATTCAACTTCTTCTCCACACTTGTCTAAAGCTATAAACTCAGACTCCACTGTGGATCTAGCTATAACCGTTGGCTTAGAAGATTTCCACGATATGATTGCACCTCCTAAAGTGAATACAAATCCACTTGTAAACTTAGAGTCTTTAATATCAGATATCCAAGTATACTGCAGTCCAAAATCATGGGTGTGTCTTAAATACCTTAGTATTCTCACTATACCTTTCCAGTGGTCATGCCCTGGATTACTTGTGTATCTGCTCAATTTACTCACCGCATAAGCAATGTCTGGTCTTGTACAACTCATTAAGTACATCAGACTTCCTATGACTCATGAGTATTCCAATTGAGACACAGTCTCACCTCTATTCATCGAAAGATGTTGACTCGTGTCTATAGGAGTTCTAGCTAATGACTTGTCATCCTTACTAAATTTCTCTAGAATCTTGTCCACATAATGTGATTGATCAAGTGCCAGTCCATTTAAAGTTCTAGAGATATTTATTCCGAGGATCACATCTGCTAAACTCATATCTTTCATGTCAAACCTCGAGTTCATATATTTTGTGGATTTAATTATTTTATCATTACTTCCACTGATAAGCATGTCGTCTACATAAAGACACAAAATGATATAGCCATTTTCAGACTCTTTAACATCGACACATTTATCACATTCATTTATTTTAAATCCTATTCTTTTATGATATTATCAAATTTTTCATGACATTGTTTTGGTGCCTGTTTCAAGCTATATAATGACTTGACCAATTTACAAACCTTGTTCTCTTGCTCAGGTGCAGAGAATCCCTCAGGTTGTTCCATGTAAATCTCCTCTTCTAAATCTCCATTTAGAAAAGAAGTTTTTAGGTCCATTTGATGTACTTCAAGATTCCGCAAAGTGGTAATTGCAAGTATCGATCCAATGGAGGTTATTCTCGTAAATGGAGAATACGTATCAAAGTAATCAAGATCCTCTTTTTGTCTGTAACCTTTAATACAAGTCTAGCCCTATACTTATCAATTGTTCCATCTGCCTTCATTTTCTTCTTGAAAATCCGTTTATAACCTAGTGGTTTACTTTCTTCAGGAAGATCCACTCGTTTCCAGGTATGGTTTTGCAAGATGGAATCAATTTCACTTTTTATGGCCTCTTTCCATAATGGTCCTTCAGAAAAATTTATAGCTTCTCTGTAGCTTTGAGGTAAACTTTCTAGCATGTAGGTTAGAAAATCTGGACCAAAAGATTTTACTATCCTAACTCATTTGCTGCGTATAAGTTCCACCCCTTCTTCTTTATTTCCTTGCTCTTGTTCTATTGAATCCCGTTTAGAAGAGCTTGCTTCTTCTTTCGATCTGCACGGAAATACATTTTCAAAGAACGAGACATTTCTTGATTCAATTATCGTGTTTTTGTGTATATCTTCAACTTTAGATTCATGCACAACAAACCGATAAGCACTATTGTTATGTGCATATACAATAAATATGCAGTCAACAGTTTTGGGACCTACCTTCACCTTCTTTGGTGTAGGTATAACAACATTAGCAAGATACCCCACACTCGTAATTATTTGAAAGATGGCATTCTTCCATGCCACAACTCATAAGGGCTTTTATCTAACCCCCACTTGTTCCGAGGCAAACCAGAAATTAATAACATGACATTCATCATTTCTTTAAGTGTATGGTTTTTTCGTTCTGCAATGTCATTCTGTTGAGGTGAATAAGGTGCTGTTGTTTCGTACAAAATTCAGCAAACGGTGATTCATATTTGTTTTGCATGTTTTTGTGTGTGATGATTTATACATATTTTTGGCATGTTTTATTTGCATTTGCATGTTTAGTGTTATGTTGTGTTATTTTATTGATTTTTTAGGTTTTGGTGGAAAAAACAAGTTTTGGAGCAAAAAAACGTTGAAAAGTCATTTCGCGAATCAGCTACTTGTGATCAAGGTATTTTGGACATAACGGTCGCATCCGAGGCCCAATTGACATGATTCATATACGATTGGAAAGCTAAGACAAAGTTCTACAATGTCTATTGCTGCTACTAAATGCAAATGAAGACGTTTAGATGGGTTAAAATCATGTACAAGTCAAAATAATATGTCAAAATCTCGGAAATGATACGTCTTGGTATTTTGGTTATAACTCTCTCTAGAAAATTGATATTGAGGTGATTCAAGCGGCTATGGAAATCTAAGAGATACAGATAAAATGCATAAGAAGACATCAAGATCAAATTCAAAGGTTCTGAAGGCGCGCGATCGCACACCGCGGACAGGGGCTGAACATCAGCCGGCGTGCCCGTGGACGGCGCGCGGTGACTTCCAGAACACAAAATTCGCAATTTTCTTTCGATTTTTGGCCCTTCCACCTTGTTTAGGACTCTAGACTTATAAATAGAACTTGGGGAGCCCTTATTTTTGACACACATTACTTCTTAATACTTTTAGACTCTAGTTTTCTCTCTTTTCTCTTGCTTTTTATCATTGGGATTGCTTGGGTTCTTCCCATTTAAGTTATTTTGCTGCTTAATCAAAGAGTAATATTTCTCATCTCTTTTGTCTAATTTCAAATGTTGGGTGATTATTGTTGTTGCATGATAATGTTTATGATTGTTTTCTTTCCTTCAATTGAGATTATGATCCTATCCCCAAGCATGAACTAATTTCCTTGTTCTAGGATTAAGATGATTTGATTCATACAAACAAGCATGAGTATTGACTAATTGATTTGCTTTCCTGAATAAATTATTTTATTTGTGCCAAAGGTTGCTTACGTGGTTATTGAAAATACTTATAGGGTTCACAAATTTATTTCTTTTTCTTTTTAATTTTCGATTTTTATATAAATTTGAGATTCGGTCGCTTCAATAAAATTGGAATGCGATGTTATTATAGCATAAGTGTTTCATAGTCAATCCCTGAGGAATACGACCTTGGTTACCATTATTCTATAAACTACACTGTGCACTTGCAGTATAGAGATCCAAACAAAATTTTTGGCGAACAACTTTGAAAAAGGAGTATAAAGAGTTAAAATTAGAAAAAAGACAAGTTATTTACTTCTTATGAATCACTTGATCATGCTCATTCAATTACTCTTTCTAAAGTTCAAAGTCTCGATTCCGAAAAATAATGCTCACTAAAGAGATTGAAAATTTGAAAAAGGATATGCAACGTTTCAACTTGATTACCGATAAGGTCACGAAAATACTTGGTGCACAAAGAAGTGAGCAATCTAAACTAGGACTTGGTTATAAACCTTTTCAAACCATTTTTAAGAAAATGACCAAGCTCCAACTTTTATATGTGCTAGCAGTCCTAATATTATTACTTGTTATTATTGTGGTAAAAATGGACATTTTGCTAGTACATGTAAACTTAGAAATATCAATAGTCATTTTGGAGTTCCAAAGGTCTCAAGAACCCCCATGGACCTCAAAATTTTAGGGTACCTAAAAATAATTTATTTGTACGTACTAGGGGCTTTAACAATTGATGGCTCAAAAGCTACCTTTAAAACCGTAGGCAAGTGCACCTATCGTTTTATAGTATAGATTATTGAGTACCGAGTGTCATTCCCACGAGGATTGTAAGTACTAATAATTACCGTCTTTTTGTTATTTAATCTAACAATTTTCAGAGTTTTTGTTTGATGAAAAAGGAAAACAAATTATAAATTGTAAAAATGAAGGAAGATTTGTAAAATAGGAAATCAAGAGATAGAAATGTGTTTGAATGTAAATCCCTCTAGAATGTTTTGTGATTTGACAAGTTAAAAATACAACCGTAAGCCCTTAAGCAAAAACCAACCTCTTTTAATAAAATCTCATGTCTTGTGGACCGTAGAAATTCCCAATTTAAATTAAACCCTTTCTCAAGGCGAAAAACTTTTAATCTCAAGTTGATTAACTGAAATCTCTTTTTAGTTAAAACCCCCAAGACAACATTATAACGATTTGTGAATTCCCATATTAGGTTTGACCCTAATCCGGAAGATTTATGTCGTCCTATATCTAGGATTTCATGCAACTCTTTTCACTTATATAGGTTCTATTTCACCATGAATCTCTCGATTTCCCGGATGAAAAATAAACTTCAAATCAATATTGCGCATATATCAATTCGAATGAATGAAGCATAATATAAGTGAATCACACAAAATATGAAGATTTTATTAAAAACATACACACCTTAATCACAAATCCATTCTAGAGTTCATTACATTCAAACACTAGGAGTTTAGCTACACATGGCTTTGATAAAAGAGTATACTACACAAGATGATTTGAATAAAATGAACATGGTGTACTTAGCTCTTATTCAAGACCAATACAAGACTTCCTCCTTGGTTGATGATGTTGAGCTCAAGCCTTCTCCTTTAATGTTGCTACAAGCTCTTACTCCTCCAAGACTCCTTGATCCCAGTGCTTAATGAAATGAATACAATGAATATTTCTGAGTATCTAATGAATGAATCTCCCAATTTCAACTTGGCTTTTATAGGCAACCAATACATTGATAGTACTCTCTTTTATTAAACAATCACCCCCATTTTCCTTGTTGGTTGGTGAATTCTTGTATTCAAGTGATGAGGAGGGGACATGGAGACATGTTTCAACAAAATAGGGTGTTAAAAGTGTACAAAAGTGGCCAAAATGGGTTGGTTGGTGAGTTTTCCCAAATTCCGCAAAGAAAAGTTGCAAAAAGAGGTCCGGACACGCGTGTCGCCCCGTAACGGTCGGGCCGTCTTTGTTTTATCACACAGGAATCGGGAGACATGGTCGTGCTTCCCAACACGGCCAGGCCGTGTCTCTGACACACGGCCGTGTTGGGGAACACGGCCTGGCCGTGTCGGGAGGCTGTTTTGTGCGAAAAAATCGAGTTTTTAGCTCCCCGGAACACGGCCGTGTTGCCCGACACCCCTGCCCGTGTTGGACCAACAAGGCCCCGAAATGACGCAGCGTTTGGCTTGGAATTTCGAGCATTTTTACATCCTTAAACTCCTCGGTATGTTTTGACATGAATCCATGGTCCGAAATTCACCAAAATTAGCCCCGAATGGTCAATCTACATCAATAAAAGCACCTCGGAGTAATATGAACTATGTACAATCAAAAATTTACAAAACTAACAATAAAATAACTCGAATTCTACTCAAATATACACATAAAACGTGCATAAAAAGACCCTTATCAAACCACCTCCAACTTTGAACTTTGCTTGTCCTCAAGCAAAACATTTTATCAAAAAGAGGGATTCAATAAATCACAACATACAAAGATGATTTTTTTTTTCAACATATTGAACATAAGTAGTCAAGTTCTTGGCCTTCTCAACCCGAATTAACCATTAAGTAAAAACATAGTTTTGTAAAACGATCGACTGTCAAGAAAGACCGTAATATCAATAGGAATTATTGAGACTTGAAATCATCACTCCACAAATATTGATAGTTATGAACAACTTCAATTCAATAATGTTATGAAAATACAAGAACTAAATAGATCTTTGTAGTTAGCCTACTAGTTATATAACCAAGCTTCGTGAACTTTATTGGGATGAGAAGTTAAGGAGTATACATTCCCCTTTTTTTTTCGTTCTTTTTTTTTAGGACCTTTCGAAGCATGCTTCCACTAGGTTTAAATTTTGAATTTATGTTCAAACCCTCCTAGGGTGGTTTCCCATACTCATATTTGTGTCGCCGTTTACGTAAAAAGACAAACATGGGGCTCATGAATGCTCCTAGTTACTAAGCAACAACAAATAGAGGAGTATAACCTTGATTGGTCCATTTTTTCTTCTTTTTCTTTTTTTTTTTTTCATTTTTCTTTTTTTTTTATTCGCAAGCTTGGTTTAACAACTAGTTAACCACTACTAAATCACGAGTTCTCCAGGCGTTCATAGCGCTAGGTATCGTCGTATATGCCTTAACACATCAAGTATTTATGGTGTTAGAAATCTCATCAAAATTTTGCTGCATCCACGTCAATCTATCCTAGACAATCGATTGATTCACATTGAAAACACAAATTAATAAGTTAATATAGGTATAATTGGGCCAAGTTATTGACTAGCAAATACTCAATTTGTTAAAAAAAATCACATCTCTTGAAAACAAACACACAAGCATTAGAAAATGTTATTGTACCCACCTCCAACTTTAAGATTCACATTGTCCTCAATGTGAAAGAAAGAAATGGACAAACACACACAAAACACTCAAAAAAAACAAAGAAATTAGAATGATATAAAAGAGGTGGAAAAAAAAGAAAAATACGACCTTACTACAATAGTGGAATCGGTGTTGAGCGACCATTGGGTTGTTTTGGTACGGGACCTTCAACGACATCTTCATACCTAATCAAAGTTAAGCAACACACAACTCGAATACCGTGAAATCTTAAATATTCCCAATTAGGACAAGCAAGAAGAAGCTCAAGAGTTTTTTTTTTTATGATTTGAAAATGACTCTAAGGACTTGTGATTATTTTGAAAGAAAATAAAATAAAATAAAAATAAATGAAAACAATTGCACACAAACATCGGGTTGCCTCCCGGGTAGCGCTTCTTTAATGTCGTATAGCTGGACCATTTCACCTAAATGTGAAGATTTAATCGGGCGGCGCCTTGAACTTATGAAAAATTTATCTATTTGAACATCGCCACCGTATCGATTTTGAACAATTGACCTTCATGGTCTATTTTTTCGCATGTTATTCTCAAAATGGGATTCATCTGTGGAAACTTTTGCACATTGAACATCACATACTTTCAAGGATTTATTAGAAGACATATCAAGCAAAGAATCATTTATCCTTGTCTCAATCAAGTTTATAGGAAAACAAGTATCATTTATAGGATTTCTCAAAGGAATTTTAAAGATAACTTGTTCACCCCTACTCTCAAAGTAAGCTTTCCATCATGCACATCAATGAGAGATTTAGCGGTAGCCAAAAAGGAACGCCCTAGAATTAAGGGAACGTCTATATCATCATGCATGTCAAGAATAATAAAATCAATCGGGAATATGAATTTATCAATCTTAACTAGCACATCTTTAACAATACCTCTAGGATGTTTAATCGATTTATCGGCTAATTGAATGTCCATCCTAATAGGTTTAAGTTCACTTAATTCCGCATGCTTGAATGTTTCATAAGACATCACATTGATACTAGCTCCCAAGTCGGCTAGTGCCCTATCACGGGTAAACCATCAATTGTGCAAGGGATAATAAAGCTTCTGGATCATTAAATTTTGTGGTAGTTCATTGGAAGGACATTTATCATTCAATCGCACATTTGATAATTTGTTAAGCTTATTTTCACTAGGAATGATGTCATTAAGATCCCTAACATGCTTTGAATGAGGGTCAACAAATGGAATATCGGCATGTAATTGTTTGAAAGAATCAAGGTACTTACCAAATTTGTCCTCCCTTCTATCTTCTTTGGTTAGACTCCGGTAAGGGATCTTGGGCTTGTATTCTGCAATCTCTTTTTTCATGAGCTTTTCTTTGGGCATGTCATCCTCCACGTATTTACGCATGGCGGCATTGGCATAATCATGCTCATATGGAAAAGCGATGGTGATTGCCTTTACGTGCTCAGCAGGTTTGGCTCGATATTACCCGGCAAACTACCTTGTGGCCTTTCGAAATCATCTTCGCAATCGCCTATTTGATTTTCCAGATTATGGATAGATGCCTCTTGATTTCTCAAGGATGTTTCCACCGCTGGAATCGGGTATCCGTTGATTGCACAAACTTTGTTATAAGATCTTCCAAGTTAGGCTTACCTTGATTTGGTGAAATCCGGAGACGTGTGTAGATCAAGATTGGGATTAGGTCGTGGTTGGCCTTGGTTTCCCAACCGAAATTAGGATGTTGTCTCCACCGATATTATATGTGTTCTTTGTAAGGATTACTTGGGTAATTTCGCGCTTGATTCCCAACGTAATTAGCCTTTGTTGACTTGAGGTATTGTGTGTGGGCGGTCGATGATTATGCAATCCTCCGCAAGTATCACAAGATAAAACATGCGGTGGTGGTGGTTTAGAGCCGCTAGATCGTCGATCTTTTGGGTCAAAGCCGACATGTGCGGCTAGTGTAACCACTTTGCATCTGCATTATAAACACCCATTGTTCTGTTAGGTTTACCTCGTATGGATTGCCATTGATAGCCATTCATGGCCATTCCCTCGATCAAATCCTGAGCGGCTTCCAGCGTTTTGTTATTAAGAGTTCCCCCAGCCGTTGCATCGATCATTTGTCTTGTTGCAGAAAGTAGCCCATTATAAAATGTTTGGACTTGCATCCAAATAGGTAGGCCATGGTGTGGGCACTTTTGCAATAATTCCTTAAATCTCTCCCAAGTATCGTATAAAGTTTCATCGTCTGCTTGAGTAAATGAAGAGATTTCGTTCCTTAATCTTGCGGTCTTTGCCGGTGGGAAATACTTTAAAAGGAATTTTTACGCCATAATATTCCATGTTGTAATCGTTCCTTTTGGCAAAGTATTTAACCACTGCTGTTTTGCTTGTCCCCAAGAGAGAATGGAAATAAGCGTGGCGGATGGCATCATCGGAGACCCCGTTGATTTTGAAAGTGTCGCAAATTTCAAGAAAATTCGCGATGTGATTATTGGGATCTTCATCTGGTAGACCGTCAAATTGGACAAGTTGTTGCACCATTTGAATAACGTTGGGTTTAATTTCAAAATTGTTGGCGGCAACAGCGGGCCTTACAATGCTTGACGTCGTGCCATCCATGGATGGCTTGGCGTAATCGTACATAGTTCTTTGTTCATCCGCCATGGCAAAATCTTTGATTTCGTCTATATCCTCCTCGTAGAATCGTATTAATGCTTTCTCCGTGTTACTATCTTTGGCGATTTCGCACTTCCCCGACGACTGACGAGTAGGCATGCTTTGCGATAAATAAAGATGATAAGTATAATACAAGACTTACAAATATAGATAAAAAGAAAGATAATGTAAAAATAAAAAAAATGATTAAATTAACAAAAATAAGGCGTTCTTAATATTACAATCCCCGGCAACGGCGCCAAAAACTTGATGGCTCAAAAGCTACCTTTAAAACCGTAGGCAAGTGCACCTATCGTTTTATAGTATAGATTATTGAGTACCGAGTGTCATTCCCACGAGGATTGTAAGTACTAATAATTACCGTCTTTTTGTTATTTAATCTAACAATTTTTGAGTTTTTGTTTGATGAAAAAGGAAAACAAATTATAAATTGTAAAAATGAAGGAAGATTTGTAAAATAGGAAATCAAGAGATAGAAATGTGTTTGAATGTAAATCTCTCTAGAATGTTTTGTGATTTGACAAGTTAAAAATACAACCGTAAGCCCTTAAGCAAAAACCAACCTCTTTTAATAAAATCTCATGTCTTGTGGACCGTAGAAATTCCCAATTTAAGTTAAACCCTTTCTCAAGGCGAAAAACTTCTAATCTCAAGTTGATTAACTGAAATCTCTTTCTAGTTAAAACCCCCAAGACAACATTATAACGATTTGTGAATTCCCATATTAGGTTTGACCCTAATCCAGAAGATTTATGTCGTCCTATATCTAGGATTTCATGCAACTCTTTTCACTTATATAGGTTCTATTTCACCATGAATCTCTCGATTTCCCGGATGAAAAATAAACTTCAAATCAATATTGCGCATATATCAATTCGAATGAACGAAGCATAATATAAGTGAATCACACAAAATATGAAGATTTTATTAAAAACATACACACCTTAATCACAAATCCATTCTAGAGTTCATTACATTCAAACACTAGGAGTTTAGCTACACATGGCTTTGATAAAAGAGTATACTACACAAGATGATTTGAATAAAATGAACATGGTGTACTTAGCTCTTATTCAAGACCAATACAAGACTTCCTCCTTGGTTGATGATGTTGAGCTCCAAGCCTTCTCCTTTAATGTTGCTACAAGCTTACTCCTCCAAGACTCCTTGATCCCAATTCTACTTAATGAAATGAATACAATGAATATTTCCTGAGTATCTAATGAATGAATCTCCCAATTTCAACCCTTGGCTTTTATAGGCAACCAATACATTGATAGTACTCTCTTTTATTAAACAATCACCCCATTTTCCTTGTTGGTTGGTGAATTCTTGTATTCAAGTGATGAGGAGGGACATGGAGACATGTTTCAGCAAAATAGGGTGTTAAAAGTGTACAAAAGTGGCCAAAATGGGTTGGTTGGTGAGTTTTCCCCAAATTCCGCAAAGAAAAGTTGCAAAAAGAGGTCCGGACACGCCGTGTCGCCCGAGCGGCCGGGCCGTCTTGTTTTTATCACACGGGAATCGGGAGACATGGCGTGCTTCCCAACACGGCCGGCCGTGTCTCTCGACACGGCCGTGTTGGGGAACACGGCCTGGCCGTGTCGGAGAGGCTGTTTTGTGCGAAAAAATCGAGTTTTTAGCTCCGTGAACACGACCGTGTTGCCCGACACCCCTGCCCGTGTTGGACCAAAAGGCCCGAAATGACGCAGCGTTTGGCTTGGAATTTCGAGCGTTTTACATCCTTAAACTCCCCGGTATGTTTTGACATGAATCCATGGTCCGAAATTCACCAAAATTAGCCCCGAATGGTCAATCTACATCAATAAAAACACCTCAAGTAATATGAACTATGTACAATCAAAAATTTACAAAACTAACAATAAAATAACTCGAATTCTACTCAAATATACACATAAAACGTGCATAAAAAGACCCTTATCAACAATCACGGAAGATTCCAAATGACTCGTGGACAACAGGTGTTCACGCCACATGACCGGAAAAAAAGAACTCTTTACCAACATCAAGCTCCAAGAAGAAGGAATGGTCATGTTCGGGAATGGCAAAGGCAAATGCTTGGCAATGGAGACATTGGTAATTCTTCTTTCTCTCTTCGTGATGTTTTACTAGTTGAAGGGCTTAAGTTCAATTTGATAAGTGTAAGCCAACTTTGTGATTCTAATTATGATGTTGTTTTTAATAAAGAAAAATGTCTTATTCTTAAAAATGGTAAAAAAAAATTGTGAAGCTAGTAGAAAAAGCAATCTCTATAAAGTTTGCACAAGTGATTTGGTTAGTCAAAATGTTTCTTGTCTTGTTGTCAATAATGATTTGACTAGTTTATGGCATAGGCGACTCGGATATGTTGGATACAAAAATTTACAAAAGATTTACAAAAACCAACATGTCAAAGGACTACCCAAATTAAAATTTGAAAATATTGGCTCATGTGACACTTGTCAAAGAACAAATTAGTTAAAAGTAGTTTTAAACCCAAAAATAAAATTTCCACAACCAAGCTTCTACAACTACTTCATCTTAATTTGTACGAGGATATTGGCACCGAAGGTTGAAGTGAAAAATATTACACCTTTGTTATAATTGATGACTTCTCTAGATATACTTGGGCCATTTTTCTTGCAAATAAAAGTGATGCTGCAAATGAGTTTGCTAAGTTGTGTAGACTTATAGAGAATGAAAAAGAAGATACTATTAAATCTATAAGGAGTGACCGAGGAGGTGAATTTGATGGTGATTTTAGCTTATTGTGTGAAACCAAGGTATATGCACATAATTTTTTGGCTCCAAAAATTCCTCAACAAAATGGTGTTTTAGAGAAAAATCGGATTATTCAAGAAATGTGTCGGTCTTTGCTCAATGAATTTTTAATTCCAAAATATTTTTAGGTCAAGCCGTCAACACCACTTGCTATGTCATAAACTGGGTATATCTTCGTCCCAAGTTGAATAAAATACCTTATGAGCTTTAGAAAGTTAGAATAGCAAATATTAGTTATATCAAAATATTTGGTTGTAAGTGTTTTATTTTGAACACCAATGATCAAATAGACAAACTTGATCTTAAGGTCGATAAAGGAATATTTATGGGGTATTCGACCAAGAGCAAGACATATCGGGTTTATGATAAAACTAGCATGGTGGTCGATGAGTCTATTCACGTTAAATTCAATGAAGCCCCCGGAGTTGAAAGAATCTAAATGATGTGAGTGATGAAGAAGATGAAGTTGGATAAATTGTTCCAAATGATGCTCAAAATGACCAACCTCCCACATCCAATGATCAACCTTCAACTTCTAATGTTCAACAAGAGGACAAGGGTGATAATTCAAATTTTCCCGTGGCATTGAAATTCAAAGGAGATCATCCAAAAGATCTTATTATGGGGATCCTCTAGACAAAGTAATGACTAGAAGGAAATTTGCCGAAAAAGCTCTTATATCCCAAAAAGAGACTAAAAATGCTAAGGAAGCCATTGAAGATGAATATTGGTTTCTTGAGATGCAAGAGGAGTTGAATCAATTTTGAAAAAAAAAAGTGTTTGGGATTTTGTACCTTGTCCTCCATCGCAAATAATTATGGGCACAAAATGAGTATTTCGAAATAAACTCGATGATCAAGGCAACATTGTTCGAAATAAAGAAAGATTAGTAGCTCAAGGGTATTGTCAAGAAGAAGGTATTGATTATGATGAATTTTTTGCACCCGTAGCACGTTTAGAAGTTATTCATATTTTACTTGCCTACTCTTGCTTTAAAAATTTCAAATTTACCAAATGAATGTTAAATCCACTTTTCTAAATGGTTTTATTCAAGAAGGAGTCTATGTCAAACAACCTCGGGGGTTTGAAAATTTATAGAGGCCAAATGACGTTTATAAACTTAAAAATACCTTATATGGTTTAAAACAAGCATCCCGAGCTTGGTATGATAGATTTTGCTATTTGTTTTTTGCAAAATGGTTTTTCAAGAGGTAAAGTTGATACTACTCTTTTGTTTTTGAAAAAGGGTAAGATTGCTTATTGGTACAAATTTATGTTGACAATATAATTTTTGGTGCTACAAATGAGTCTCTATGCAAGAAATTTTCTAAGCTTATGCCAGGTGAATTTGAGATGAGTATGATGAGAGAACTCAATTTCTTTCTTGGGCTTTAAATAAAGAAATGCCAAGAAGGTATTTATATATCTCAATTCAAATAAACCAAAGAGGTTCTAAAGAAGTTCAAAATTGAAGAAGGAAGAACCGTTGCTACTCATATGGCAACAAATATCAAGCTTGACAAAGATGAGAAAGGCAAGTCGGATTTTATGCACGGTACACCACACCATGAGTAACAAAGTATGAATTCTAGAGTAATGCAACTCACGAGTTACACAATCAAAATATCTTATTAACGGCCTTCCCGACCAGATTAATGATATAATTGGAGAATTTACGAGTCTGGATTCAAAGTTTCCTCATTCGCATGAAGAAATAGGCACCTGCTAAAATTCACAAACACGACAACAAATAGCTACCTAAGCTCTTGAGGCCGCAAAACAGGCATTTTCGAACCACTATCCTTGTTGAACTTTTCCTCAGATTTATGAACAGACCTCAGTGGAGAGGTCAACATCGACCCATAATTTGTTCTCGAAGCACGTTCCCAGTATAACCTCTACAATATATGATACTGTTATTCTTGTTGGTACGAGCATAAATTTTACAAAAATGGATTTTGAAAATAATTGCATAAAGAATTTTCCAAGAGTGTTATTAAGCACCCAAGTTAGGTAAAAACAAAGTACTGGCAGGATTGAGCTCACAATCAAATTCGCCAAAGCAATCCCAATGATATCTCGGTTGGTTGCAATATCTAGCCCTAAAAGTGAGTTGGTATTTATGTCTGAGGCCTTAGACCATCTCCAACCCATAACACCAAATTTGGTATAAAAACTACACCAAATTTGATGTTTTAGTGTAATTTTGTCAAAACCATCTCCAACTCATTACACTAAATCTCACACCAAATGAATATTTTATTCTTTCTTTTTCATTTTATAGTAAGCAAATTTATGTATTTATACAATTATTTCATTTACTTGTAGTTTATTATTGTTAATGTAATTAACTAAAAACATATATTTAATTAATTTTAGATTAATTATATTAAAAACAAATATTACAATTAATTTTATCATATCTTTTAGTTTAAATTATAATTGTTTGTTAATTATTATTATTTATAGAAAATAATAATTAATTATTAGAACCATATTGTATAAATTAATTATAGATAAAATGCGGACACAATTGGAATTTAAATTTGAAATAGAAAAGAATTGGAGGGAAAATGGGGATATTTATTACACCAAATTTGGTGTAAATGAATAGTGTTACATCAAATTTGGTGTAATACTATTCACCACACCAAATTTGGTGTAATGTTTAAAGTTGGGTTGGAGATGTTTTTTTTTTACATATTTGGTGTTATAGTGTGGTATTTGAAGTTGAGTTGGAGATGCTCTTAGATTGCGGGTCATCCACACACTTGCCGTTGACAACCCTGAACAAGCTATTTCTGGAATATATAATTAATTTATATTTTATACTAGGACAGTCGGACTATTTTCAAATTACACATCGTTAGTTTTATCAATATATGAATTAATTAAGATATATAATGTTGTTTTACAGATGTGATCAGATGGGTAATCATGGTGGATTACATGGAAAAATTGAGAGCATGGCATGTGAAAATCAAGCAAGATATGTGATGCAGGCGGAAGCTCAATACAAACACCAACATACAAATACAATTCAAAGAACTTGAAGAACTTGAAATTGACGTAAAATGGAGAAAATCTTCAATGTTTCATAAAATATTAAAAAACTACTCTAAAACTTAATTAGAAGCAGACTATTTATAAGAAAACAAACCCTATTAAACAAAGACTCATGTATCAATTAGAACTCTAATAACAGTCAAACTCTTAATTGAAGACAAATATTAAAGTATTCTAAATTAGACTTCCACTTGTACGTAACTTCTTTATGATCGCCATCATTCTCTCTGTCATTGAAATGATTCGCCCTCGAATCGGGATCAATCACATCGACAAAATCATAAATTATTACCGTTAAGCCATGACGGGATGCGAGGAGGACGAGATGGAAAAACAAGTTGAATAATTTATTTGATTTGGGTTAAAGACAAAATAATCCCGTATGAATTTGAGAAATTTGTAAGTGAATATCTGGTAGACTCCAATACCTGACATTCGACTCCTCAAATTATATTTTCTATTAATGCGGATAACAACAAGCTTCTCCTCAGGTCTTGCCAATTGTGTCAAAGGAGACCATAATCTATTCCCCAGGTATAATATTTTATACTTATGAGGAGAGAACAATATTGTTGAAAGGGGTCCGACATCAATAATATCTTTAATCTCTGGTGGATTAAGGAAATATTCATTTTTCATCAATAAATCAAGATTCTCAATTTTTTTATCGGAAATTGGTGGGCCATCAGAACCATCATTCACCTTGTCAAATTGCAGAGGCCATCAAAAAGAGTATTAACACGATAAAAACATCATAAATAGACGTCAAAGTGCGAATTGAATCGAATTATCATGTCATTGAATGGAAAGCTTAGAATTCCAAGATGTAAGGACAATCAATTAGGAGAAAGTGTATAGAAGCTTATTTGATGGATAAAACATGATATACATACATAAATAAGTCAATGATAATCAATAGAGTCATGCAAAAGATGAAATTTTTATTGAGGCATTTTATCAGGCACTTGGCATGCATAGGATAAAGTCAAAGTTGTATATGACATTGATATATTCAATCATGCCCAAAAAATCAACACCAATCCTAATTCTACAATCACATATCATCAACATACATAATCATCCACATGTAAGTACAAGAATTTCAAAAATTCATCAAGTTCCAACAAAGTTCTCAAGGGTTCAACCCAATTGAAATTAAAGAGGGAATTAAACTTACCAATGATTGTGGAAGATGAATAATATGAAAGATATATACAATATATAAGCTCAAAATAGTATAATTTGAAAAAAAAAATATTTTGAGTGATAAGTGTGTGAATTGGGCGAAGGGGTGTTAAGTTTTGAAAATAAACCAAATGAGAAGACATAAACTGTTATAGGAGTGCTATAGAGCAGGGCGACCGGTCGACCAAGGGTGCAACCGATCCCTGGATTGGTCGACCGGTCGACCAATTGTCAACTGGTACCTGTTTTGCAGTCTAGTTTCTGTCCGAATTTGAAGTTAAAAATGCGATTTTTCACCCCTAAGTTTTAAAAAACTCACAAAATGCAATCATAGACCTTATTCAAAGTGCGTTATGCCTAAACGAGCTCGAATTGAAGTAAAAGACTCAACAACCAAAAGTTTTGTAAATATATCCGCAAGTTGATCTGGAGACGGAACAAAGCACATCTTAATTTTTCGTTTAGAAACACAATCCCTTAGAAAATAATGTTGAACTTTAATATATTTTGTTCAGTATGATGAACCGGATTTTGAGCAATGTTTATAGCGGACGTATTGTCACAAAAGATAGGAACATTTTCGAAATAGCATTTATAATCCGCTAGAGTTTGTTTCATCCAAAGAAGTTGAGTACAACAAAAGGCCGCGGAAATGTATTCGGCTTCAGCCGTTGATAAAGATACACAATTTTATTTCTTTGAAAACCAAGATACTAGGCAATCACCTAAAAATTGACCTGATCCAGAATTATTTTTACGATCATCAATGTTTCCCGCATAATCCGAATCACTATATCATTTTAAAGAAAAAAATTCATTCGTTGGATAAAACAAACCATAAGAAATAATGCTTTTCAAATATCGAAATTTTTTTTAATGACACTTAAATGAGATTCTTTGGGATTGCTTTGAAATCGAGCACATAGGCATATGACATAAAGAATATCGGGTCTACTTGCGGTTAAATAAAGTAAACTACCAATCATACCTTAGCATTTTAAAATTTCAAATTTTTTAACAGCAACAATTATTTATTTTCCTTAATTTGGTCACACCCTTCACAAATTAAGGTTAGTTTTTCCAAAATCTCTTTGGTCGTTTTACAAGATTTAACTTTATTGAACATGGCCTTATCAAGAGTTTTATATAATATATCCTTGTCAACATTGCCCAAGTTGTATCTCTTCCTATCTTCATCGTCCACTCGCAACGTGGCTTCTCCATCATGGCAGGTCTAGGCTCTGCAGGTGCATCATCTTCTCCTTCAGCAGGAGCAACCCTTCTTACAGCTGTATTTCAATTTTAAAATTTGTGGTTGCCCATCCTCAATGACGAACCGCATCACATCGTGTAGGGCTGAAAGATGAGCCTGCATACGTATTTTTCAGTAATCAAACTCTTCAACAATGAGCATTGAAATGCGAGTTAGATTTACTTACATGATAATAACTTTGCTTTTGAAATAAAAGCTTTAAAAACTTCAAGTGTTGATCCTTTGAAAAAGAATGAGATCTAGTTCGGTAACCAGTGCGGAAAGCTCAATGAACTAACCGCTCCGATACCACTTGTAGGTCCCAAGGGGTGATAAATAAAGTTTAGAAGGTGGGGTTGAATAAACTTTACCAACTTTTCGATTTTAGTATGTTTAAAATTTTCAGTTGACTCAAGTCAACTAAGTCCTTGAGAGACAGCTAGGTTGGCTTACATAGCAAAGTTACCCACTCACAGACTTAATTGAGCTGTTGATAGTATAACTTAGTTGTTTTCATCTTACACTTAAAAATGCAGTTGACTTGGTTTTTGACAGTGGCAAACTTTCACCCTTAGAATTTTGAGTACAATTTTCAACACTTGGTTTTTACAAAGTTATTATCACCAGACTTAAGCAATTTAACTTATCAGCCGATATAAAAATAATGCAAGGAATTAAGTGCGCTAAAAGTAAATGACACAAGCAGTTATAGTGGTTCGAGGATGGGGTAATTCCTCTAATCTACCTTCTCCAACCCCTGGAGATATCCACTTAGTAACTTGACTTAGTTACAAAGTAGTTATCAGTCTGAGTCAGCTTTGATCACACGGCCTACTGCTCCTGGGACTCAGCTTCTGTTAGTCCAATTGGCTTCGAAAATCTAGAAGATGGTGAATAGATTTTTCTGATTTTCTGATTTATGCCCTATTTTTTTTGAAGATGAAGATGGGAAATAAATAAAAATGTATAAATATAAACAACACACAATGATTTATAGATCTTCAACCCATCTAGGGCCTAATGCTCTACCACCCGGTATTGTCTGAATGGATTTTGAAAAGGAAAAAGTATATTAATAGATACCAAACTATTACAACATTTACCTTGAAGATTACCACACTCTTCTTACAACACCACCTATGAAGATTACCTCAATTTTCTTAAAACAAGGAAGAGCATCAAACTCTTCAACACCTAGAATCGATCAAGTATGTTACCACAAGAACACTAACAAGGATTTCTTGTTTTGGATGATTTGAACCAATTCAAGATTACAACTCAAATGAAGTATACAACTTTGAAGTGCAAGTGTAATCAAGAATGAAGCCTAATACTCAACATATGCAAGTGTAAAGATTAGGCTAAATACAACAAGTGAAGAACAAGAAGTTTTCTGATTTTTGCTTGTTGTTTGTATGCTTGTGTTGTGTGTTGATCCTTCAAGCCTTTAAGTATTTATAGGAGAGCTCCTTGATTTGAATAACAACATAGGCTCCTCCTAGAAAAATGAAATATGTAAAATAATTGCCAAATAATCCAAGAAAATAGTTGTTAGAATCAATCCCACAATTTCATGAAAAGTTGTTTGCTGCAACGGATAGTTTCGGCTGATAAAACCTTAAGGAGACCGGTTGACCTATAACAAATAAAGACGTTGAGAATATTTAAGCACGGGTTGCCCTGGGGGATGGACTGGTCGGTGGGCTAGGGTGACCAGTCGACCAGGGGTGCGACTGGTCCCCCTTGGGTTCGAACGGTCCCCTTTGATATAGAGCGAGTCCGAGAAAAATAACAATCCGGAGGTCGACCGGTCGCCCTCTCCCTATTTCTTTTCTGTTTCGTTTCTATTTCAAAATACAACTTCTAGGTACGCGTTGCCCTATAGGGCGACTGGTTGACCTCAAAACAGAGGAGTTGTCCAATTTTTGTCAAAAATAAAGTTCAAGAAATACTCCAAAAAATTAGTAAAAATCATTGAAATTGTTTTGAAGTATTTGGATAATATTTGGGGACATTGTTTTGGTATGAAACTCAATTATATGAAATCATCAAAATTACGATAAAAATATTTATGAAACAAATTCTCTTTTTTTTATGATTACAAACCAAAACAATTTGAAAGAGCAAATTTTAAAACGAAATACGTTTTTTCCAGTCAAAATCAACTATCCATTTTAAGCAGCACTTTTCATGATGAAAATCATAAGGATTGGAGCAAAGATTTTTCGCAGCATTTTATAAAAGCTCCCTCTATCAACATACTAAATAAGATTTAGCATAGAATCAATCAAGTTAAAAGCTAAAAGGCTGACTTTTGCAAGTATGACTTGAAGATCAAGAGCTTAAAAGCTCCCCCTGTCGAAAATAATTCATTAGTCATAAACAATATTCCATTATGCAGTCATTGGTCCAAAATCCATCCATAGCTTATAGCTTTTTTATCAACAGCTTATAGCTTTTTCTATGAGCTTTTTCTAGCTCAATTGATCTAATCATAAGCTTATGAGCTCATTCCATTTTTCTCCCCCTTTGCAGGTGAAAGTCTGAATGAGTTGGATGCCAGATTCACAGAGATAACTAATGAGCTCTCAGCTCTGGGGAAAGAATATACACAAAAGGAAATGTGTATGAAGATTCTCAGATCTCTCCCAACTAAGTGGGAAATGAAGGTTATGGCTTTGAGACACTTCGTGGACCTTACCAGAACATCCAACCATGAGCTCTTCTCTGATCTTAAAGATTATGAGTTTGAGCTGAGAAGGAAAGAACAAGAAGACACAGTTGTACCAAAGACAGTTGCACTCATAGCTGGTGAAGCAAAGAGAGTTGAATCCAAGGAAGCCATAGACCAGGAAGAGATTGCCCTAATGGTGAAAAGATTCAACAAGTTCTTCAATAAGAACTACAAGAGAAACAAGGTGAATCTTCCAGGAGCCACTTAGCACCCTCAAAAGCAAGGGAGGACAAACCACCAAAGAGAACTGATCACAAAGGATTGAGTATCAAAGAGCTGAAAGAGTAGACTTGCAGAGAACTGAGAACCTGTGTTGGAATTGCAGACAACCAGGACATTTTGTTGTTGACTGTCCCTATCCACCAGTCAAAAAATATAGAAATGAAGAAGAAAGAAAAGTCTTTAGAGAGAGAAGGCAAGAAAAGAAGAAATCCATGTTGGCTGCGGAGACTACTGACACAGCCAAGTGTAATGAACCAGCAGAGTCAGATAACAGTGAAGCTGACTACTCCAGTGACACAGAGGAATAGGCTTTGATATGCCTCATGGCCAAAGAACAAGACTCCAAAGAACAAGAAGATGAGGTACACTCTAACTCATCTCATTCTGATTCAAGTGATAGTGATTGTGACGCAAATACTTCATCCCCCACATATCTTTATGATTCTATTGGCAAAATGATGAAAGTTTGAACACATAAAAACCTCACACACACTTCTAAATGAGGAAAACAGACAGCTCAAATGCCAAAACTCACATCTGACTAAAGAGTTGAGTACTCTAAGTCACATAGCTGATGAGAATACAAAGTTGAAGGCTGAAATAGCTAAGATCCAAGCAGACTTAGCTGCAACAGAAAAAAAGGAAAAGGATCTGAAAAATGTGATTGCATCATTCATTAAGGTATCCAAATCATTGGATAAACTTATAATGATTCAAAAAGAAAGTGGAGACACGACAGGTATTGGATTTAATTTCTTTGTGCATGCTCAAGTCCCAAGAGTGGTTATGGAGAAAGAATTCTCAATAAATGAGGTCCAAAACTCTAAAGCACCATATGTTGCACCTACACCCACTCAAAAATACAATCACAACCATGCTGGCTTTGGATACAAGGGAAAAGGTCATAAGCCAGTTGAGTATGCTGAAAGGACAGCTGAAACAAAATTCAAAAGAGTCCATCAGTAGACTCCAAACAGGAAATACTCTGTGAAATCTAAACAGAGCTACCGAAAACCTCAAAGATTTTAGCAAAGAAAATCATATGATGGGAATGGTAGAAACTACCCCAGCCAGGCTGATTGGAATAATCAAATGAGATATCAGCCAAGACCAATGGGATACAAGCCTAAATGGCAAAGACCACAAACTCAAAAATGGTCATCCCCAAGGTAAAGAAGCCATAATCAGCACACATATGCACCCAAGCATAAATCCCAATATGCACAAAAGTTCCACTATTACCCCAAGAAAGCAAATGCTCAAACACGCACACAGGCATACATACAAAAGAGACAGTTGTATGAGCCTAAAGCCCGCAAGCAATTTGTGAATGTTCATTATGATTATGGAACTAATAGGTGGCAACCCCTTAGGGTCAAATCATTTGGCTATAGGTTGGTTGGATCACCTTATAGTGCTAACCTCTCAGGACCCATGCAAGTATGGGTACCTAGAAACTAATTTCCTTGATTGCAGATTCTAGGAACAGCTGAGTGCCAAGGAACCTGATACATGGATAATGGTTGTTCCAGACATGACATGCACCAAGAAAAATCTTTCAAAATTCAAGAAAATCAAAGGTGCTAAAGTCATATTTAGAGGAAATGAAGCTCCAGGATAAATCAAATGCACTGGATCCACCAGGAAGAATGGACTAGAGATCACAGATGTAGCATATGTTGAAGGTCTCAATTTCAACCTGCGAGCATCAGCCAACTCTGTGACAATGTCTATAATGTGGGATTCAATATGGGTGTTTGCCAAATCAAAGATGCTGAATCAAATGAGATTGTGCTACAAGGATCAAGGCAGAAAAACATATATGTAGTGGATTGGTCAACTGCTACACCAAGCACATGTTCTCTAGCAAAGAGTACATTCGAATCAAGTTGGCTGTGGCACAAGAAGCTGAAACACCTGAACTTCAAGACAAATAATAAGCTTGCAATGAGTAATCTTGTGGAAGGATTGCCCGACTCATTGTACAAGAATGAGAGCATTTGTGATGCATGCCAGATGGGAAAGCAAATAAAGTCTTCGTTTAAAGACAAGCCAAGTCTTTCTTCAACTAGGATATTGCACTTATTGCATATGGATTTGTTTGGTCCTGTTGAACCAGCTAGCATCAGTGAAAAGAAATACACCCTAGTGGTGGTAGATGATTATTCAAGATACACATGGACAATCTTTATGTGTAAAAAGAAGGAAACCTTGCAGAAGCTCTCTCAGCTGATGAGAAAAGTCAAACCATTATAAATATAAGGCCTAATATAGGAACTGAGTTTGTCAATGGGATTATAACTCAGTATTGCATTGAAAATGGTATTGCTCATGAGTCATCAACTGCAAGAACTCCAAGCAGAATGGAGTGGCTGAAAGAAGGAACAGAACTCTCAATGAAGCTGCGAGAACCATGTTAGCTGAAGCTAGATTGCCTAAGAGATTTTGGGCTGAGGCCATTAATACTGCTTGCTACACTCATAATAGATGTATGATTAACAAGCAGCTGTCCAAAACCCCTTAAGAAATTTTGACAGAGAGGGAGCCGAATGTTGGATATTTCCATATCTATGTAAATGCTTCATTCACAACAATGGCAAGGACAACTTAAAAGCTTTTGATGCTAAAGTTGATGAAGGTATCTTTTTGATGAAGGTACCTTTCAGCTGAGAGTAAAGCTTATAGAGTGCTAAACAAGAGGACTATGGTCACGGAAGAGTCTATCCATGTGGTATTTGATGAACCTAATGTCAATGGAGAAGACATAGATGAGTTAGTTGACAAGATGAATCAGGAAACTGTTCAGAAAAGTCCTTAAGTTGAGGTAGATATAAGAGGACTCAACCCTGATGAAGATGAGATAGCTGAATCTCAGAGACAGCTGGAAGGTCTGCAGGTGAATGATGATGAGGAAGTTGTTCAAGACAACTTGGCTGCGAGACGACTGAATCCAGCAGACTTACTCCAACTAGATATAAGATGGCTGAGAGACCATCCTCTAGAGCTTATCATTGGAGATGTTAGAGATGGGGTAAGAACCAGATTCAGGACTCAACATGAAGCTATGTTCACTTGTTTCATTTCCTTGATAGAGCCTAAAGATGTGTCACAAGTATAGATGTTAAACGGGCTGGCCCTAGCTCTATAGGGCTTCAGGCTAAATGGGCCACTATTAAACGGGCTAGCATATTGTGAACCTAACTCTAGCAGGCTACGGGCGGCCACTATCGGGCTATAAGTAAACAAAAAAAATTTAATATAAAATTTTAAACTCGAACATATATAACATTTAAGTTTAACATGTTAAGTTAAAGTATTCATTATAAAAAATCTTGCATAGTTTATAATTATATTGCAATAATATAATTATAAAATTTAAATATTCCATGATCCAAATTTTTAAAATAAAACTCTAATACTAAAAGATAACAATATATAATATATACCCATATAAAATGAAAAAAAATACTTTTTTTAAAAAAATTATTCATATGACTATAAGTCATAGTTTTAAGAATTATATATTTAAACCTACTAAAGATGGGGAGATGTGAGCTTGAAAAAATATATATAGTAATAGGTAATATGTAATAAAATAGATTTATAATATTAGAATTATATTTATTAAAAAAAAACACAATTGGTGGGCTAGCGGGCTAGCACGGTTTACCTACGGGCTAGCCCTAACGGGCCTCGGGCTATATGGTCCAGGCCAAAAAAGGCCCGGATTTAAACGGGCCAAAATAATTTGGCCCACAAGTACCATATCTGGGCCAACGGGCCGCGACCCATTTAACATCTCTAGTCACAAGCATTGGATGATACACATTGGATTCTAGCTACGCAGGAAGAGCTGAATCAGTTAGAAAGGAACAAAGTTTAGGAATTAGTTCAAATGCCTACCCACCAAAATGTTATTGGTACTAAGAGGGTATTCAAAAACAAGATGAATGAAGAGGGATCTGTAGTAAGAAACAAAGCAAGATTGGTAGCCAAAGGTATTGCCAAGAGGAAGGTATAGATTTTGATGAAACCTTTGCACATGTTGCTAGACTAGAAGCAATTAGGATGTTTCTTGCTTATGCTACACACAAGAACTTCACTGTGTGTCAAATGGATGTGAAAAGTGCATTTTTGAATGGACTTCTGGAAGAAGTCTATGTGGAGCAACCTCCGGGTTTTGAGCAGAAAACTATGAGATAAAGTCTACAAGCTCAAGAAGGCATTGTATGGAATGAAATAAGCACCAAAGCACTGGTATGATACATTGTCCCAGTTTCTTATTGACAATGGATTCACCAAAGGCAAGGTTGATAGAACACTCTTCAGGATTCAAGACGGAGAGAGTATATTGCTTGTTCAAATTTTTGTGGATGACATTATCTTTGGATGCACAAACAAAGAGCTATTTGAAAAAAAATTAAACGCTCATGTAAGGGAAGTTTGAAATGAGTATGATCGGAGAGTTGACTTTCTTCCTAGGCCTTCAAGTCAAACAAATGAATGATGGAACCTTCATAAGTCAAACCAAATATACCAGAGATTTAATGAAGAAATTTGGTATGGAAGAGAAGTCATCTGTGAAGATTCCCATGAATACATAAGTCAAGATGGATATGGATGCAAATGGCAAAGCTGTAGATCAAACCAGGTATAGAGCCCTTATTGGACCATTGCTCTATTTAATAGCAAGTAGGCCATACATCATATTTGTTGTAGGTGTATGTACAAAATTCAATCTACACCAAAAGAAAGTCACATGACTGTAGCCAAGAGAACTCTAAGGTATTTGAAGGGATGCCATGAAGTTGGCTTATGGTATCGAAAGGATGGAGGATTCAAGTTAGTTGGCTGCTCAGACTCCGACTATGCTGGATGTAGAGTGGTCAAGAAAAGTACATCAGGTACCTGTCAAATGCTTGGAAATAGGTTGGTTTCTTGGTTCATCAACAAATAAACTCAATAGCTACATCCACAACTGAAGCAGAGTACATAACTGTAGGCAACTGTTGTACCCAAGTCTTATGGATGAGGCAACAGCTGAGAGACAATGATATAGAAGAAAATGAGATTCCAATTATGTGTGATAACACAAATGCCATTGCGATTATTCAAAATCTAGTATTGCATTCAAGAACCAAGCATATTGATGTCAAATATCATTTTCTAAGAGATCATGTTGAAAAGAAGGACATCACTTTGGAATACATATCAACTGATAAGTAGTTAGCTGATATATTCACTAAGCCATTATGTGATTCAAGATTTGAAGAGCTTAAAAATGAACTCGGATTGATTGAGCTGAGTTAGGAGGTTCAGAAGACTCAATCAGCAGAGTCAAGGAAGAGAGTATTGAAAATCAATATTCATTTTTTAGCAAAGTGAAATGAAATGACCAAGACAGCTAGTCAGATTTATGTCGAGTTAATTTGAACAACCGAGTGCTTATTATGTGAAGAGAGAAGCAGAGTTAAGTTACTTATGAAGATAGCTGAATTATTTATGAGCTAAGTGACTTCTGTGAGCGGAAATGTTTTGGGCTTGACGTTAGCAGTAATTATGGTATCAGCATAAAGCCAATACCCGTTTTACCTATGATTGGATATAAATGATGCTTCATTTAATGCGGCTTTAAGACAAGATCTCAACCGTTGATCATTTTTAAATCTTTTTGAATTCCAAAAATTGTCCCCTCACATCCCATATGTAGAGAAATCTATTTTCTCTCTCCTCACACAACATTCATCTCTCTCAAGCAAAAGGAAGTATTTTTCTCTGCAACCAAGTAAAACCCTAGTTCTTTACCCATTCAAATCTTCAAGTTCAAGACTCAGAAATGGCATCGACTTATGAATACGTGAAGATGGCTGAGAAAATTCACCCAAGAGCTATGGTGGATTTCTAAAGATTAGTCAAATAGGGGATTGACAAAGATCTAGCCAAGAAGATAGCTAAGAAACTCGAGAATTCCAGCCTCAAGGAGTTTCTTTCTATAGAGTTTTAACATACCTATTTGGAGGAGGTGGCAATGTCCTATGTGAACGTTGAGGTTCACGACGATGAGATCCAATCATCAGTCCATAGCACTGATATAAGATAACTGTTGCGGACTTAGCTGCAAACTATCATCTGCCTTTATCTGTGTTGAAGGAGATTACAGAGAATGACATAAACCTGGCTGCTGCATGGAAGGAGATTGCGAAGCCAGAGTCAGCCGCGAAGCCAGTCTACATGGCTAAGAAGTCTTTGATCAAGGAGGACTACCACAAGCTCATGGATGTGGTAGCTAAGTTTGTAGACATGAAGTTTGGCAGTTTTAATCAGCTGTCAAGGACTAAGCTGATAGTGATGACTGCTATAATGGATGAGAAAAAAGTGAACTGGGTTGAGTTCATCTTTGGGAAGATATGCCAAAATGTGATGAACAAGACCATAAATGATGTTGGTTTGTTTGAGAGTGCGCTGGGATATGGCATGGTGATAGGCCACTTGATGGAGGTGAAGGGCATTCCTCTCAGGAATGGGAAACCCTTCCACGTAAACAAGAAGATGTTTAGGGCAAATCTATCAGCTGCCCAAAGATAATCCCATTCTAGAATAACAGATACGAGCGAAGGGGAATCAGCTGACCCTGTCCCTGAGGACACAACTGCCACTGCTAAGGCTCCATCTCCTAAGCATGTGCAGAAAAAGAAGAAGGCCCCTGCAGCAAAGTCATCAATGCCCCTGCAGCCGTGGAAGACCCTGCACCTATCCCAGTAGCCGAGACAGAGAAGGAATCCCCTGTACCTTCTCCTGTCGTGAAGAAGAAAGTTGTGCCGAGGAAGCCAATTGCAGCAAAGAAGATGAAAGTGGCAGATTCTGCTGCCATAGAAGAGGAACCTCAAGAGGTTGAGGTTCCATTAGTCAAGACAATAAGAAGGCGACTGGTGAAACAATCCGCTTTAGCCAAGCCAGCTGAGTCTGGCACGGGTGTAGAGAAGGAAGCTGCTGGTGAAGAGCATCAAAGTTTAAAGGAAAAGAGTGGTTTGGAGACCAATGAGAAAGAGGAGACTGTTGTTGGTGAACAACAGAGGTTGGAAGAGACTGATGTCGATTCACAACAGAGTCCAGAAGAGACAACTGTCAGGAAGACAGCTGAAGAAATAGAAGTTGAGACAACTGACCAAGGTGAGGAGTAGCTATACACTCCCCTCAGACAGATGCTTGATCAGTTGAGGAGGAGAGGCTCCTTTTGAGCCTATGAATGAAGATGACGAGAATGATGACCTTGTCATACTATCTCCTGCAGACCCAGATGTACATGAGAGGCTCTATATATGCAGAAATTGGAAGTTGAGTTATGCCAGAGCTCATCTCCAGAGTCCGGAGTTCATTGATGAGGAAGAAGAACTCCTGAGCTTTTGGGAAATATTTCGGTCCGTTCAGCGTTGGACCCAGATTTCTGTAAAATCATCCTATTCCAAAAGAAGGATGAGGAGAAGTGTAAGGCAAAGGCAAAGTCAATTGAGGAATCGAAGCAACCTCAACCTTCCCCTTTGATGGTGTGCCTGAAAGTGCTTTCCAGTCAACCAACAACAGTGATGAAGAGGAGAAGGACCCTACTGATGAAGTATAGAGGGCTGAACTTAGGCAAGCAATTAAGGAATCCAAAGAGCTGCACGAGAAGAAATTGCAAATGGGCCCAGAAGAGTCTTCTTCAATTCTAATCTCTCCTAGCCCTGACATTATGGAAATGGTGAGAGTGATTGATGCTACTACCTCACCAGTGCAGTATGAGGAACAAGATACCAGGATGAATGGCGATGAGGCTAAGAAAGGAGAAGAAGAGGGCACCTTAGCCAAGCCTACTCCCGAAGAAGGTGTTGAGATACCGCTTGTCCTTACGCTCACTCACATGGACAAGAAGCCGAGTCTCAGGTTTTGAGTGACCCACTGCTCGAGACTCAGCTGGTGCGCCAGTTGAGGGGGAAACTAAAACCACCACAGCTGGGTCAGAGGAGGCTATGGGAGATAACATTCAAAAGGAGTTTGGAGGCTAATGTGAGAACATAAACATCCCAGTGGGGTTGATGAAGCTCGAGGCGATTCCGACTGTCTCGGTGAAATCCCACCGCACTCAGCCGATGAAGCTACTAATGCGGCCAAGCAAATATTGGAATGGAAGCCACGGAGGAGTTGAGACTTACGGCTCGAAAGTGCAATCCTAGAGGGTGAGCCCTCAAACAATGTCATAGATGACCCTAAAAGTAGCTCGATCTCTTTGAAGGGATTGTTGAAGACCGGCTATGGTTAAGGCGCAAATGGGAATGTAGAAGGCCCATCGGTGCTTGAGACCGCTGAGGTTAAAGAAGGCTCGGTGGAGGTTGGGACTTCCATGGGTAAGAAAGCGAAGAGGAAGTGCCCGCCCTCAAGAAGAGTCGGTGGAAGAAGAAGAAATAAGTGCCTTACATGACTCTCGGGAACACGTCGATGCCGAATTTTTGGAGACAAATGACGAGGCCGAGTCCGATCCCCTAATGACAAACCTCAAGAAGAGTCGAGTGGAAGAAGAAGAAATAAGTCATGAGGTATGATTTGAATTTCTTGCACCTGCGATCACTGTCTTGGTGTCAACCATCTTAAAGTCCAAAAATTTGCCGACTATAAAGTTCTTTATGCCGACATCTTCTAGTTTGTACTTCTCCAAACAACCGCAGTGTTCTTTGGACGTCTTAATTGAACAGTACATGTTGTACAACTTGTTGTCCAATACGTTAAGGATATAATTCCTGCATAGAAAGTCACATTGGTGCCAAACATCCATAGTAGTCCGCCTTTGGTTGTCGGTCTCTTATTCGACAATAGTCGGAGGGTCCTCCTTCAAGAACCGGGATAGACTCAGCGTGGTTAAGTAGAACAACATCTTATGTTGCCACCTCTTGAAGTTAATGCTCAAAAAAATAGAATTTTCGTCTTGCGATTGTTGTTTTTGGTGTTTGGTTTTCTAAAATCGGATAGAATAATGGGACAGGTATTTAAGTCAAGGCAAGTATTAGATTCTCTATCTGCAAGACGAAATTTTCCCATACGAAAGTGCTTATGGTTCTTGGCAATTGTCTCTAAGATACAACGGCTTTCCAGTTTGACTTAGTAACACTTAAAAAAGTTAAACTTATAGAGAACTTTAACATGTTTCAGAACTTTCAAAATACAGAAGAAGAAAAAAGTGAGACACTATGCTAAACTGCATATTAAAATGGGATTAAAATGAACATCTTGGGGGCTGTTTATATAGAAATGCAGATGCCCTTTCAGAAAAAGGTGCATTCTTTGGTCCGGATCGATCTGGACTGTCAGATCGTGGCTCCTGATCAACAACCCCGAATTGATGGTCCAGATCGTATCAGGCTCCTCGTGACGATGCATACGTGCGAAGTACAAATTGCGCCTCTAAAGTGCCCAATGCGACTAAGTGCGACGTGCGCAAGCCCGACTCAGGTTTGGACGGTTTCACCTCTAAAGCCTCCAATGCGACTAAGTGCGACATACGAGGTCCTGACTCTAGCTTCGGCTCGGACGATGTGCCGCACCATCCTTAGTGGTCTTTGAGCTAGATCAAGGCTAGTCAAAATTAACTTGGTCCACTAGGGCGTACCATAAGAAGATCCACATGATTACTCCTTATTATTGGTGAAGCTCTATAGAAACAAGCCAAGCATTTGAAATGCTTTCCATGTAGGCTGCAGTTTTCCACATTCCCACCATTTCATATTTCCATATATAAAAGACATTTAAGTGACTTACATTATGCATTAATTTCTCATTCACTCAAAATTGGTTTTGAGAAATTCCAAATGCTAAATTCATCTACTCGTAGTGTAGACTACGATCATATCATTTATTTTCCACAACTAATAGATGATCTCACTTAAATAATTGATCAAAATCGGGTCAAAACCTATTTTCTAAAACCAATTTCCAACCATAGTAAACTATATATATTCAAGATTTTTGGGATTATAACTAAGTAATTTATAATTTGGTCAAGCCAACGTACAATTTGATAATTAAACCTTGATCCTACATAAACAAACACATACAATTATATTTCTCTAGCTTATTTAGTTTGTGAAATTCTCTTATTTCAGCCCATGTTAGTAAACACAAATTCAATTTTTTTAGGGTATAGTAGGATAAAAATGTTGGAAATTATTTTAATAAAGATGAGTTCTGACCCGATTTTGACCAATTATTTAAGTGGGATCATTTATTAGTGATAAATATAAATGATATAATCATAATCTACACCGCGAGTAGATGAATTTAGCATTTTTAATTTTTCAAAACCAATTTCGCGTGAATAAGAAATTAATGCATAAAATTAGCCACTTAAAAGCCTTTTATATATATGAAATATAAAAAGGTGGGAATATGGGAAGGCACATCCCACATGAAATGCATATTAAATGCTTAACTTGTTTATATAGAGCTTCACCAATAATAAAGAGTAATCATATAGAGCTTCTTATGGTACATCCTAGCAGACCAAGTCAAGTTTTTGACTAGCCTTTGTGATGGAGATAAGATTTAAAGATAATTTAATATCTATTAGTATTAGATTTAGAGAGTTGTTTTATTTATCTATTAAGAATTTTCAATAGTTATGAGTTTTATTGTTATAGGAGTTTAATCATATAAATATTTGCTTTGTTATTATTTTTAGGGTGGTTGAATATTATTAAGTTTTGAGATTTGTTCTCCAAGATTATACACATTCTTTTGAGAATTATATTTACTTTGTGTCAATACTTTCCGGTATTCTTGTGAATCAATGGTAGTATTTGTGTTCTTTATTGTTTACGCTTCCCCCAACATCACTTGATATTCAGAGAGTCTACACTCCCTGAACCATGTTGTCCAGACCGAATCCACAATGCATGAATAACACTGCACAGATCCGTCAGCAATCGACTTGCTGACAAAACAATTTCACATCGTGTGCATCCCATTTCAAGAAATCAAGATGCTTGTTGAAAAACGATTTCTTGGTGGTTGTGAGTTTGCCTGCGGTATTGTGCCCATCCAGTTCATCCCATTGGAAACCTATTCCACGAACATGAATGTTTTATTCTCAAGTGACATTGAAGATGGTGGATATGATGGACCACCAATTTTTTATGAGGAAGATGAAGATCTCATTCTAGAGATTGGTTATGGAAAATTTCTGGAATTTAAAGCCACCAACATTCAATGAGGATGAAAATGATGGCTATGATGACCAACCAATTTTTGATAAAGAAATTGAAGATGTTGAATCATTCATGGGAAATGTATATTGTCTTCCTCCACTAGAGATCAACGATATTGTTAATGTCTCATCCCTTCATATACTATCATTCTCTCTTCGTATGGATAAAATACTAATCCTAAAGAGGAGATTATTGTCTTTTTTGGCAGAATTGGCAAAATCTGAGGAGAAGTTTGTTGATATCAGCATGGATGAAAAACATAATCGCGAAGTCAGTTGTCATATTATTTTGGGATTGGAGGCTACCAAATAATGGATGATGGTGTTCTAGATATCAATCTAGATTTTTTTATTTATTTTTGATCCAACTCAAATACATGATTATATTCATACTGTTTTTCCATCTCGTCCTCCTCGCGCGCCCCTCCATGATTTAACAATTATTCTACTGATGATCACCCTTCTGATTCGAGGATGAATCGTCTCGACCCCGGAGAGAATGATGGAGATAAGATTTAAAGATAGCTTAGTATCTATTAGGATTAGTTTTAGAGAGTTATTTTATTTATCTATTAAGAGTTTTCAATAGTTAAGAGTTTTATTGTTATAGGAGTATAATCCTATAAATACTTGCTTTGTTATTATTTTTAGGGTGGTTGAGTATTGTTAAGTTTTGAGATTTGTTCTCCAAGCAATACACGTTCTTTTGAGAATTATATTGTTTTGTGTCAATATTTCCAGTATTCTCGTGAATCAAATGTAGTATTTGTGTTCTTTATTGTTCGCGCGTCTGCCAGCATCACTTTGGCTAGCTCAAAGAACACCAAGGACAATCGGAGCACCGTCCGAGTCGGAGTCGTAGCTAGGCCTGCGCACGTCGCACTTAGTCGCATTGGGCTCTTTAGATGCACACTTTGCACTTCGCACGTACTCATCCTTAAAGTTTTGAAAAATCAAATTAGGATTAGGTCCTGTGGCGCGGTGACATGGCAGGCGACTCACGTGGCAGTGACTTGGCAGAATCATCTTGAAAGCGTCGTGTGACAGGACATGGGTCCAAATCGATCCAAACTAAAGGATGCACCTGTTCTAAAAGGGCATCTTAAATAGACCTCATGATGTTGAGAAATATACCATTCAATCTGCATTCAGCAATAGTCTTCATTCTCTTCATTTTTCTGTAAAATTTGAAAGTTCTGGAGTACAGTTATGTTCGCTGTAAGTTCGACTTTTGCAAGTGCTGCTAAGTTGAACTTGAAACTCATTGTATCTTAGAGACGATTGCCTGAACCGTTAGCACTTTGGTACAGGGGAATTTCGTCTTGCGGAGATAGTATTTAATACTAGTCTCGACTTTACATTTTTGTCCAGTTACTTTATCCATTTTCGAGAAAACCGAACACCGTAAACAACAAAAAATCTCATGCACTCATACAGGGGCGTAGCCAGAGGGGCCTCCCCGGCCCCCGCGGGCCCCAACCTTTTTCTTGTCCCGTTTTTTCTATGGAAAAAAATGAAAAAAAAAATTATATATATCTTTTTAAGGGGAAAAATAAATGAGTTAGGAGAAAAAAAATTTGGGTTAAGAATACCCATACGAGTATGGCTACTCCCCCTACACTCATATTAAATCAAACTCAGACCAAGACCAAAAACCCCAAAAACCTCCCAAATGCACAAGCTTTTACTACTCTGTTTGATCCTAGATTCAAGGGTTTAAGAGTTCCCCAGACACCACCTTGGGAATAAAAGAAACAATAATGAAGTGACAAGTGTAAACATCTGACCAATCTTCCCTAATGTTTGGCGCCCTTAATTCCACGCCACGAACCACGAATCACACAATTTTCCATTTTTCCTTATTTCTCTTCGTTTCCTCTCCATGCAAGAATCCAACCGAATCAAAACCCACAACAACAAAAAGAGGAAAACAAACCATCAAATATTCTATTTCTTCTCACAGTTTCCTTAAAAGTTCCAATCTTTCTTCCAGAAATCTTTATAAAAAAATTGAAGTTTGATGGTGGGTTCATCAAGTCAAGGCTTGCCTTCATGGATGGGAGTGGCAACAGCCACAAGAAGAGTGGAGTTAGATAAAAATTTGGTAAAAGAGGAATCTATGAGCAGAGAACCCTCAAATTCCCAAATTTCTGAGGTGGATTTGAGTTTTGGGGAAAGGGCATTTTCTGCTGGCGCCGCTTCCTTCATCTCTGCCCTCATTGTTAACCCTCTTGATGTTGCCAAGGTCTCGATTTTTGTTCTTTTCGTAGTTATGGGGTGCTTATGCTCAGTTGAACTAGTTTTCTGTTTAATTGGACAGAAAGATAACCTATATTGATTGTTATAAATGCCTATTTGTTTTATTATTCTAGAGATTCAGTGTTCTCGTATTCTGCTCTATTTTGCTATTTTATTCAGCCAATTAAAATAAGATCCCGATTGCTCGTGTTTAATCGATATTCTCTGCCCTGATATTTTTGTTTTTTACTTCTTTAGTTCTACTTTTTTTTCTGCAGTTTTTGTTGTGCATTATGATCTGTATGATTTTCTGTCTATGTGGCAGCTAATGTTGCTACTTAGTGCAGTGTCATGAGTTCTTATTATAATTCTATAGGTTTGTTTAATTGGATTGTGTTAAGGGTATGCTATATACACTTGAATGGTGAAATATGCAAAATTTCTTTTCACTGAACTATGGGATTGTGAAGCGTAATACGTTTTAATATAATCGGTCTGTCTAATTCGTTGTGTGTTTTAACAGCTTTGGTTTTACTTTAATTTTTTTATGCCTGGTTGATATTTGGCTTTCTATTCAGACTAGGTTGCAAGCACAGGCAGCTGGAGTTCCCTATGATGGTTTATGTCGCTTGGGTTGCTTTGAAACAAGCACGGTAACACAACACCAGTCTCATTCTCTTCCTTTATATATGCTTATTAGACCATTAGTACCTCAATAATTTTCTGATCACATTAGTGGCTTCTTTTAGTTCTTAACTAAGCTTTCTGCTTAATGCACTTAGTGCTTAGAACTTCCCTTCCTTTGTTGTTGGAAACTCAATATCTAAACTACATTACACGTACTTACAAGTTTAAGAGAAACACAGTTACTTTGTTTGATTTAGTGCTGAAGTATGAAAGGGGGTAACTGATGCAAAACCAAATACGGGTTAAGTGTATTTAACCCAATTTTTAACTGCTGAAAGATGTTTACTCATGAAGGATTTCCTTATTTTATTTTATTATAGTCAAAGTAGAGTACATAAAGTGCTGTTACTATATTTCATTAAAGAACCATGTTGTCATAGTAGTTATAGCTCTGGTGTTGTGCTCAGATGTTGCAAGTGGTGAAGTATGTGCCATCATCAGTGTGTTCACCTGTCGGCAATCAGCCAGTATGTTCTCCTGATTGTACCCGTTACAGAGGAACATTAGATGTATTCTACAAAATAATACAGCAGGTTAGTGAATTTTTACCGGAAGCATATGATTTCAGTCGTATCTCTCTGTAAGCAAAAGAAATTTGGAACTTTTGAATTCATGATTTGAGCTCTACATACTTCAAAATTTATGAAGATAACTCTTACCATGTCAAATCATCCAGGAGGGATTCTCAAGATTGTGGAGAGGAACGAATGCCAGTTTAGCATTGGCAGTCCCTTCTGTGAGCCCCCTTCTTGCAAACTGTCTACTCATTGTTCTAGGGGATTAAGACCTCGTGCAGGTTAAAAACATTTTCACAACTCTCTGTTGAAATCTTTTGAATTTATTGGCAGATGGGTATCTATATGCCGCTGTACGATATTTTTCGGAACTACTTGGAAGATCTCATGTTACATTATGCTCCAAGCATCACACCATATGTCCCTCTAGTTGCTGGATCCTTAGCGCGCTCGATATCATGCGTCACTTGTTATCCTATTGAGCTTGCAAGAACACGCATGCAGGTAGTTGTATACTCGACGTTGCTGATCTAATAGGTTTCGCTACATCTTTATTGTAATCATCACTATGGTAATCTTACATTCATATTTAATTTTGGGGAGTACGAGCAGAGTTGTGCTTACTATATCTTCACCTCACCCTTCCTACTATACAATTTTTTACAGTATAAAACACGTTTAGCATATATTTTCCTTGATTAATCATACGTCTGGTTATCTTTCTGGTCATAGGCATTCAAACACATCCAAGGCGGTGCGAAGCCTCCAGGAGTGTGGAAAACTTTGGCTGGCGTTGTCTCGCCAATCCAGGGAACTAATATTCATCAAGCTTGTAAGTTGCTTTCAAACTTATATTTTGACATTTGCTTTGCAAGTTATTTAAATCTATGAGATTTAAGTTGTCCTATACATCTTGCATATATGGCTTAAGAATCACATTAACCCGGATCTCGCATGTATCAGTGTGTCTTGCTTAAAGTCCTTTTCTGTAGAAGAGCTATGAGGTATACCTTCAATGTGAGATTTCAGTAGCATGGCCGCACGAGTGATAATCTGGGATTCTTATAGGTTTTTGGGTGGATAAAAGAATGCTTTGCAAGCACTTTTCTCTGTCGGACAGTAGTTCTAATAAGTTTATGTCATCAATCAGTTTTTACAACTCAAGCGTTTTGTTACTCATTGTTTTGGACAATAGTTTTCTATTAATTTCTATTACCACACACAGCTTAGAGAGAGTAATCTGTTTATGTGTTTTTTTTTTCTTTTCATTTAATTGTTTTATATTCCTACTCCTCGATTTTGTTTATCATAGTGTTCATATGATTTTCTGGTCTCCGGAAAATTGAAGTGATGTATTAGTGACTACAATTGCACCAGTTCAAAGCTACCGCATTTTATGGACTGGCCTTGGAGCACAACTTGCACGTGATGTTCCTTTTTCTGCAGTTTGCTGGTCATCATTAGAGCCAGTAAGGGCTTTCTTCATACGGCATTGCATGGATATATTAGGATTCTTGTTATATTTTACACTTGCTAATTATGTGTAGCTTAGAAGAAGAATTTTGAGCCGGATAGGAGATGAAGCCAGTGTTTCCAGTGTCCTTGGTGCAAACTTTTGTGCTGGTTTTGTGGCCGGAAGCCTTGCAGCTGCAGTTACATGTCCTCTAGATGTTGCAAGAACTCGGCGGCAGATAGAGGTGGTTCTCTTTTTATTATATTAGACATTGTTATTAGCAATGAATAGGGTTAACTACAAAAACTAGCCTTATAAGTTTAGTATAGTTACAAAGAAACCCGCATAAATTTCAAAATTACAAATCCCTTTTATATTTGTTTTTATTTTACAAATTGCACTTATTGAGATGGGTATTTGTAAATTTTGAAAAATAACTGGATTTTTTGGGGTAGTTTTTGTAAGTTACCCCTATGAATAAATGAAATGATTGATTCGAATAATGCTTTTCCTTGGGGATATGAGACCTAATCTTCACAAGTAAATCAAATGGAGTGACTAAGACGGATGTTTGGTGTGTATTATGCTCTAGGTTTGAGATTTCGGCAGCATATTCTTCACTTTTTCTGTCCAAAGAATTAGTTGTTTCTTCCTTTTCTTGCATGAGAAATATGAGACAGGAGGCCAAATTGATGGTTTGGTATACATGCAGAGAAAGTTAAGAGAGCGTTAAGAGACTCTTATGAAAAGGGAAAATCCCTGTTTTTCTTAGCAATGATGAGTTGACTTTGGTCTTATTAGTTGGTTCTGCCTTTTTTGATAATGAAGATCTAAATTTTGAACTTTCAGAAGGATCCCACACGAGCATTGACGATGACTACGAGACAGACTTTGATTGAGATCTGGAGGTATCCATGTTAATTTCTCTCTTTACTTTTTTCTCCTGAGAAATTATTCGTCGTCCTTTTGGTTTGACCAGAATAGTTGATTATGCGTAGAACCATTCTTTTTTCCTTCCCACCAAGTGCGTCTAGAAAAAGAAAACGGCATTATTTCTCATAATTTATTTAGTGAAACGGCATCTGGATTTCCAAAAAAATTCAAAACAAATGCCTAAATAATGAAAAAGATTCTCTCATTAAATTCATCCTAATTTAAGTAGTCAAAAGTGAAAAGAAAAAAAAAACCTTTTAGTGTTCGCAAATGCCAGTTTCTGCTTCATTCAATCAAAAATCTAAAAACAAGAGGGTGTGCTTAAACTGCTTTAGATTTCTGATTCTGCTTTCTGTTAAGACTTTTAAACAGAAATAAAACATTTTTACAAATTATCCACCAAACACTCTTTTTGAACTTAATCGATTTTCAGCTTCAATTTGCAAACTCTACCTACTTCTGATTCTGAACTATTTTGCCGCATAAATAAATCACTTCCTCCAAAATCAGAAGTGTTTGCAAAAAAAAAAAATCTGGAAAAACAATAGTATTATGAAATTCTGTGTTCGCTATCACGATCTTCTAGTTTATAATAGCTAACTTACTCCTCTGCTTGTGAATCAGAGATGGAGGTATTAAGGGATTATTCACTGGTGCTGGTCCTCGTGTTGCTCGAGCTGGTCCTTCAGTCGGGATTTTAGTTTCCTTTTATGAAGCTGTCAAGTACGCAATGCAATATAGATACTCAAAGCAGTAATCTTGTGGAAGATATAGCTGACTTTTTATGAAGTCTGAAGATTGGTTAAATCAGTCCTTTTGATAAAGAGATTACTGATTTGATAAAGATAGCTGCCTCAACGTGTCCCTAGTCCAATGTTATAGTATGAATCTCTTTGTGGAGAAGGTTGTTCAACAAGTCGCATTAATAAGGTGATTGAAAAATAAAATCAAAATTGTTCTGTGCTGCTTCTATTTTAAGTTTACATGCACTATTGTGTTTTTTTTTTCTTTTTTTTTTTCATTTTTCCTTTAGCGTGTTGTTTCTTATATCTCAGCCTCAAGTTTTTGGCGGACGCACTTTGTCAATATATTATTTGAACCTGGATTGAAACGTGGAAATGATATGTGATCTTACATCACATTTATGGTTTGTATGCTGGAATAAAAATTTTATGCAGATGTACCAAATACAATTCTCATCTAGGTGAACAAGAGTGTTAACGAATCTAAGTAATGGTACTTATTTTTCAAGCTTGTTTAATTTTGGGGAAATTCCACCATATACCCTCTTTTTTGAAAATACCAAAAATACGCTCTTATGACTAATATACCTATTTTTTTTTCATTTTTTACGCTTCTGCTTATTTTTTGATTATTTTTACGTTTTTTTCGTTTTTTCTTGTTCCTGTATTCTTTTATATGTTATATATGTTGTTTCGATGTTGTTTAAATTTGTTTTAGTTTTGTTTCTTAGTTGTTTCTTTTATTGTTTCGATGTTTCAAAACAACTTTTACCTATTTTTTATGCTACTTTTTGTTCATGTATTGTTTTGTACATTGTTTCTGTTGTTTCTGTGTTGTTCTATAATATTTTTAATGTTTGTTCGAATAATTCTTTTGTTGTTTTCATGTAGTTTTCAATGTGTAGATACAATTTTTACCTACTTTTAAGCTCTTTTTATTCATGTGGTATTTTTAATATTTTTTACGTTGTTTCTAGGTTGTTTCCATACCGTTTTTAATGTTGTTCTTATGTTTATTTGTCGTTTCCATGTAGTTTTCGATGTTGTACCTATTTTTAAGCTCTTTTTGCTCATATGGTGTTTTCTATATTGTTTCTCGTTTGTTTCTATATTGTTTCTTGGTTGTTTCTATGTGTTTTATGTTTTCATGCATTGGATCAAAAATTGAATTTTATTTTTTTACTCATGTTGTTTCTATATTATTTTTTAAATTTGTTTGGTTTTAATATGTGTTGTTTTATGTGTATATTTTTTGTTTTTTTATAAGATTTCAAGTATAAAATGGATTATTTAATGGGGGCAAAATTTAGTTTTCACTGAAATTTGATTAGAAGAAACATGTTTGAAACAATAAAGAAACAACAAAGAAACAACAAACATGTTTGAAACAACAAAGAAACCAACGTAAAAAAGTCCGGGAATTTTGGCAGGAACGTATTTTTGTCCAAAAAAAAGGAGAAAAGCGTATTTTTGTCAATTATCACCGGAAAACGTATTTTGCTGTTTTTTGTCCAGAAAAGTTGGGCAGTTGTGTCATTATCCGTTTAATTTTTATTGAGCTTTAAATTGTTTGACTTATTTGATTATTAATCAAATCGGGTTTAAACGAGTTTTTGTTGACCATACACGAGTAGCTTGATATTGTGTATCTTGATGTTTTCACGCATATTATGTTATTTTTTACTAATTGAGTCGAGCTCGAACTGAACGTTATATTTTGTCAAACGAAAAAATGTATCAAGTTTAGTTTGTTAACATAATGAATCGAGCTTCTGACGAGGATTCAGTAGTTTGGTTCGGTTTTTCCCCCCGGCTGAACAAGTTTATCGTTTATGTACTTCATATTTGCAAGCATCGCAAAAAATACCAAACGGATGCTACTAAACAATCAGTGAGTACATGAAAATAAATACAGTGAAAATTAAATGGTATGAATAAAAATCTAACTCTACTCATCACCAGCACAAGTGGCATTTTTCTCATCACCCAGATTGAACAAAGGCCATGTCCATTTCTACCAACTAAAATCCAGTGAAATAGTATATCCAAGAAATCAACTGAAAATCACATCAATATTAGATTATCATAAATCTTTGCAAAAATTATTCAATAGTTGAAATTTATTTATTATAATCTACATAAATTGGATTGCGATCAATGAAATAAAAAGAGTGTCAAAAAATAGATTTGAAATTTACCATAATAATTTATTTGTTCTTATAACTGTAATTAATAATTAATATTTTATCGAAATTAATTTGGTTGAGAGCCTATAAGTGAGAGCATGATTTTTAATCATATATCTCCCAGAATTAATTTAGTAACTACCAAATTAACATTTTTGCTGCAATTATATTTTACTATTTCAAGAGAGTAGTTTAGGCGGGAAAAATTTCGTACTATTATTTATAAGTGACTCTCTTTATATATATATATATATATATATATATATATATATATGTGTGTGTGTGTGTGTGTGTGTGTGTGTGTGTGTGTGTGTGTTGGGGGGGAGATCCTGTGAGACCATAGCTATACATAAGACCACATCTACACCATCCAACAACAAAAATAGAAGGCTAAGATCTAATAAAATTTTGTAGCATTAAAAAAATGGGGGGATCGGCCAAGGGTAAAATTGGAATCACACAAATTGGCCAAAAATAACTGCCAGCTACATTCAAAGGAGGAAAATTTGTTTTGATTCACTTATACTCACGCTGATCAACATTCTCCTTCTTCCTCCCTTCATGTCATAATAACACGAAATTGAAACCTGCAAAATAGAGAACAAATTCTACATTCATACCAGCAGAAGCATCAAAATTAGAACCGAGCCATCGAATCGCAAATCATCAAATAACAGAAAAAGCGGAAATCATCATATACATCAACAAAATCAAAATTGCGATGTCACAAAATCAGGATTTCCATTCCACAATCCATTCGAATGAAGGTAATCACTAACCACTAATTTCTGCAAAAAGTTTGGATCGAACGCATGTACTGTTGAATAATCAAAAACTTTACGCGCGGAGTAATGTTAATATTACATGTATTTACAACAATGATTTTGTATGTTTACAATTCGTATTTTGTACATATAGAGTACTTAATCTGTATAACATATTCTCATATAACAATAATCAAATTTTTTACTAATATGCTAATTTAGAATAAGGATATTGCATGTATAGGGTTGTTAATGTTTATAGGAAGAACAAAATATTAGAAAATATGAGAAATTGTATATGTAATACGTATTAACGTTCTGTGTGTAATAAATATTGTAAAAAGCGCTAGGCGCTCGCTAGGCGGCAGACTTGGGCCTAGCGCCTAGGCGGGACTTGGGCGGGATTAGGCGGGGTTAATCGGAAAAAAATCGTAGGCGGACAAGGGGGGCCTAGCGCCTAGGCGGGGATTAATCGGGGCTAGGCGGGATTTTTATAACAGAGGCGTGTATAGTGTTTCATATTTGTGTATTTATTATGTAGAATTTGTATGACATTTAATGTATACTACGTATTAACGTTCGGCATGTTTACAATACGATTTTGCATAATTACAATGCATATATTGTATATATAGTATTCCATATTTGTATATTTAGTATGTAAATTTTGTGTTTTTACCATAGCAAGCACCAGATTACATGGTTTATGTTGGGCAGAGGCTCGAAATCTCACCAGGATCAACTAAATATTGGATCCCAGAAGTGGACCAAGAAAATTTTCCTCGTGTCGACATGCATTTCCAAACATTGGAGGCTGGAATACAATTTTACAAGGATTATGGTACGTGCAGTGGCTTCGACGTTAGAAGGAGCACTACAAAGAAATTCAAGAATGACGAAATTCGTGTGCAATACGTGGTTTGCAATAGAGAGTGCTTCAAAAACTCTAAAAAAACCACACTTGCTGAAAATTCTGAGCATGACGAAAACATCACAAAGCAGGGAGCACGCAAGAGAGTTTCAAACCGAGTTGGGTGCAATGCACGTTGTATTTTTGAATACACTGGCTCAGGTGTGTATAAGGTAAAAAGCGTTGAAGAACGACACACTCATCTGATGACAACTGACAAACACGTGCAATTTTTGAAAGTAAATAGGAATTTAAACTTCGGGCACCAGCAATTTATCATAAATTGTACAAAGGCTAGCATAGGGAGTGCAAAATAACACGAGCTGTACAGAGAATTGGTGGGCGGATTTTCGCAGGTTGGAGCCCTGAAAATTGATTTTAAAGATTTCAAACGAGACTTGAAAGCATGCATATGTGATGCGGACGCACAATTAGTGATAGACAAATTCTTAAGGCAAAAAGAAGCAAATCAAGGGATTGTATTCGATTAAGATGTTGATAAAGATGAACAACTAACACGACTCTTTTAGGCAGACCAAACATCTATAATGAACTATGCCACATTCGGTGATGTAATATTCTTTGATGCTACGTACAATACCAATAGGTAATGTATTTGACTACAATAATTTGTCTTGCATATATATCATTACAATAATGTATATTTCATTATATTATTGTGTATAATACAGTTGAAAAACTTGTATCCTTCTAAATTGCATATATACCTTATAAAAATGTATATAATCCTTATTAATAATGCATATAATCCTTGTAAATTATGCATATATCCCTTATACATAATGCATATACTCCATTAAGTTTCTATTTCATAATGCACATCAAGAACTTTTGAGCTGTACATTTATAATCTTAAATCTGTTTTATATAGTTATGTAAATCTGTATACTAGTAATAACATTATTACACATGTATGAAAATGTATATGATCCTTATAAATAATGCATATAATCCTTGTAAATTATGTATATATCCCTTATATATAATGCATATACCCCTATAAGTTTCTATTTCGTAATGCACATCAAGAACTTTTGAACTATACATTTATAATCTTAAAATTGTTTATATAGTTATGGAAATCTGTATACTAACAATGAAATTGTTACACAGGTATAAGATGGTGTTCGCTCTATTTACCAGAATAGATAACCATCGAAGGTGTGTAACATTTGCAGCTGGCCTTATGTTGATAGATGATGGAGAGTCGTATACATGGTTGTTCAATCGATTTTTAGATGTTGTTGGTCAAGAATCATACTATATAGTAACAGACCAAGACCCGGCCATGAAGAATGCAATGCAATCAGTCTTCAAGAAAGCAAAACATAGATTGTGTATGTGGCACATAATGGAGAAAGTTAATGTCAAAGTCGGTCCCAACCTATTCAAGGATAAAAATTTCATCAATCGGCTTAATTTAATCGTGTGGGATAATTACATTACAACAACAGAATTTGAAAAATAATGGCATGAAATTATGGATGACTTCAATCTAGCCTCACATCCATGGTTCACAATTATGTATGATATACAGTAGAGTTGGATCCCTGCATATTCTAGAGACGTGCCCATGAGTAGACTTCTAAAAACTACATCAAGAATTGGAAAACACAAATAGCTGGTTTGGTAATTTTACAAATCCTCAATCATACTTGGTTGAATTTGTAATGCATTTCGAGAGCGCGATGGAATCCCAACGCCATTCTACTGATAAGTTGAACAATCAGTGCCAAACCTCCCTTTCACATTGCCGAACACCATTGAACATTAAAAAACATGCTTCTTTAGTGTACATGTATACCATATTTTATGAAGTGAAAAGAAAATTAAAGAAGCGTGTTACAATTGCTTGCTCGGTTATACAAATCAATGACAATACACATGAAATCTCGTACATAATAAAGGAAGAAAGTGGGGTGTTTGAAATGACAAATTGTAAGATGGATGGATCTGCAAAATGTAGTTGCAAGTTGTTTGAGCAAATGTGACTCCTATGTCGGCATATATTTGTAATACTTCCAGCTCCATATTTAGCTCCACGTTGGATGAAAGCAATCTCGTTTATTTCACATTCAAAAATGGACACATGTACCAATTTCCGGGAGAAATTGAGGCTGCAAGAACAATGAACACTCTGTGGTCAGATTTTCACAGTTGCATTGGTCTTGAATAGGGGAATATTGAAAAATTATCAAATTTATCACATATCATATCGAACGAGAAAGCTAAGCTATTCGAGCAACAACACAAAACTTATGTGGCCAGCAAGCAGTCAATAATGGAATCCTACTGCGGCTCAACTTCACAATTGGACATTTCTGTGTTACCACCGAAGCAAGCCAAGAACAAAGAAAATGGTAGTAAATGCAAAAGAGAATCCAAAGCCAAAGAGAAAGAGCCATAAAAGCAAGCACAAAACTTAAAATGTGGGACATGTGGTGAGATTGGAACACATAACAACAAGACATGCCCGACCAACACCAGCGCCTCCTGAAATATTTAAACCTTGAGAGCAATGTGTATTTGTTATTGATTTCAATTCTACATCTCGAAGTATAATTGCCTTTTTATTCCATAAATCTGCAAGATGTTTATATTAATTGTGCATAATATGATATTATATGTTTGTGTGATATATACAACATCAGCAAACTAAATATATATTATGTGATCCTAAAATATACATTAGCAAACCACTAGGGCAAATTATGTATGGTATACATAATCTTATGCATAAATATACAATATATGCAAACTAATTATACATTATATGGATTTAACTATACATCATTTTTGCTTCCTATGCAACATCTGGACCAATGCATGTCATAATGTTTAAATATACATAATCTTCTGCCTAATTATACAAAATTCTATAACTACATATACAATATTATTGGCAAATGAAAAAGGCAAATTATATTTAATATACATACTCTTATGCATAAATATGCAACATCTGAAAACTAATTATACATTATCTGGATTTAACTACACATTGTTTTTGTTTCGTATGCAACATCTAGACCAATACATGGCATAATATTTAAATATACATAATATTCTGCTTAATTAAACAAAATTCAATAACTACCTGTACAATAGATGGCATAGTACTTAAATATACATAATTTTATGCATAAGTATGCAAAATTCTGTAACTACATATACAATATTATTGTAGTGTGATGCCATTTGGACAAAATGTACATAAAAATACAAAGTTATATTAATTAAAACAAAACAATACATGCCGTGTTTCCTTCATATCTAGAATTCAAAATAACATCTAAACATATACAACATTCCTACGAATTGAAGTATACATGACTCCAATAAAAAGCCACCCAACCTAAAAACAAAATATACAAAGATAAACAAAATATACATAGTAAATTGTCCATTAAATAACACTACGGTTTTTTTCCCCAATCCAGAACTTTTTGGCTTCTTCCATAGCCATATCCTTTTGCTCGTTTCTATCGTGGAGGATTATTGCTGTCGAATACTTCATGCACATGTTTGACAGTTGTGAAGGATTATTCTTCTCCAAGCCGCAATCCAATCCCTTGGTGCCGCCGCCCATGTAGCTCTCCATATGTCTCATAGCATATATACCACAATCAACTTTGTTTGTGGTGTCTCTCCAAGGCATGCATAGTCTCATCGGGTCACATTTACGGACAACACCTGCCATTTGCACGCAACCTCTACCTTCCAAGTAATCCGAAAACATCTGAACCTACACATATACCATGAAGAACAACATTAAACTTCATAGACTATAAAATTACATATAACTACATTATACTAACTAACTATACATAATTGTACACTTAAGTATACAATATTAAACACCTATTTAAACATCCAACAGACATATAAAAATACACTAATTGTTTCAAATTTTTAAGCTTAAATATACGAAGTATAGTAACTAAATATACATTTTAACAACCATAAATATACAACATGCATGTCTTTTTGGAGAACAAAAACATAACTCACCATGTTTTTTTGGAGAACAAAAACATAACTCACCAACTTGGCAGGCAAATCTCCATACTTAGCCCGGCTGCTTCCCCCGACATAAGAGTTGTCAATGATATGACAATTTCTCCTCTTGACATCAAATGTCCCTAGAAATATGTGCTCGCTCTTACAAATCAAAAAAAAAACTGAAATGGAAAATAAATTAAAATGCTGATAATGAAAAAATAAGAACTGCCAAAAAAGGAGAGTAAAATTAACGCTACTTACAATGTCAAATTTGTTCAATTTTTCGGAGCTCGGCTCACCGAACTCTGTATCAAGTCCTTGCACAAACAAATCATACACAACCTTCCCATTTGTGTCGTCTCTTGGGCTAACAACCATGTACAACTACAACCAATACACAAATGAAAAACCAAAATCACAAAATTGATAGCTTAAAAAAATAGCAGGAAAAATGAAAACTGAAAAGAAATAATGCAAATACGATAAACATACAGTCAAATAACAAGAGGCAAAGAATCTATTTGGTGAAGTGCTACTCCTCAATCCCTTCTTCAGATTCATCATCCATGACCAAACGTCCAAAATTGACACACTAATATACCCTCCTGGATGCATGGTCTCCAAGTCCTCCCTCGATTATATTTTATCCTCTGTGTTGAAAATAATGTCCTCCCTACATGTAAAAAAAGAGTTACAATGTAGAAAAAAAAAAAAAATCCAAAACCTAATAAGTTGTATCAAAACTGAATTCTTACTTGTCCATCCCGGATTTTCAAAAAGCCAGTTCGCAATTATATTCTCGGTTTGATTTGGCTTCGAGGCAACATCAATCTGTCTAGCCATAAAAGGCGAAGACAATGGCTCTGTTTTCTTTGTCTTCCTGGCACCTTTCCGGGTAAAAACCTTCTTAGATCTTTCTAGGCAATATCGGCTTGCCCCTTAACCTTCCCAGAACTACCAGGCCGTACACGACCAACCTCTGTTTCTACAACCTACAAACCAATGCGAATAATTATGAAGTCAATACACTTCACTGATAAAAATCATAAAAGAGAAACAAAAAATACATACAGTCTTTGATTTTTCAATCAAAGGAGCATCATGCCCCTCGGAACCACCAGTCTCGGGTTCTTGAACATACAAAAAAAAATATGCAGAAAACTGAAACTAAATATACATAAACTTTAAACTAAATATACATAATATAAAACTAAATATACATAATACAAAGATAATTTAAATATTGAAACTAAATATACATAATATAAAACTAAATATACATAATACAAAGATAATTTAAATATTGAAACTAAATATACATAAAATGAAAACTGAATATACATAATATTATAGTAATTCAAACATACAAGATTTGATTTTTCTTTCACATGTTGCACCTCAAGCCCCCCAGATCCACCAACATCTGTTTGTTGAACCTACAAAAAAACAAAAAAAAACAAAAATGGAAACTAAATATACACAAATATTAAACTAAATAAACATAATATAAAAGTAATGCAGGTATGCAATATTGGATTTTTCTTTCCCAGGTTGCACCTCAGCTCCCCCAGCATCTGTTTCCTGAACCTACAAAACATATAAGCAACAATGTGAAACTAAATTTACATAAAAATGAAACTAAATATACATAATATATAAGTAATATATACATAGAAACATAAGAAATAAAAACCAAAAGAAATTACCCCAGCCGGCTCATTCTCGCAATCCTCCGTCCTTGCCAGACCACCATCTCGTACATCTCCCGCCTCATTGACACTTTTCTCATAGTGTCGGGACGTGTTAATGATGTCATCCCACATCCAACATTTGTATCTTGTGTCAAACCAAGAGAGAAGCTTGGTGGCTCATCACACCATTTCTTAAATTCATCTCTTTTTAAAATTACATTTTCAATCACCTCGACCGCCGCGCTATGTTCACTGGCTTGCTCCAAAAAGCTTCATTTTGTTGAGTCTCACTCTCTTCCAGTCCGTCTTCAGAACGCCGAACCCCACTCGGTAATACGGTGGAGCATATCAAGCCCCTAGCAACATCCCCGATCCTAGCAAATTCTGCATCCTCAGCCAACTCTTTCGGAGCACTCTAGAGAATTGATATAATCTCAATAATATCGGAATACAAGCATTTTAATCTGGCAAGCAATCTGTCAGCAATTCCCTGCACATCAAAAATCATATGTATTCATTCAGCAAATGTATATATACAAAATATGTACACTAAATATACATAGTTACAATACTGAATATACATAATATATAACTATAATAAACATGACATGTAAAATATACACCATTTAAACACTAAATACATAGAATTACAATACTACGAATACATATTATATAACTAAAATAAACATGACATAAAACATTGAAAAAACACCCCAAAAACACAAAATAATCTGCACACCGGCCCCAGACGACGAAGTTCCATGGCTTTTTGTTTCTTTCTCCCTCCCAGCCCCGGGCAAATTCATACGCGGATCCAACGCTACTTCCCCATCACGGAGGCTCAATAAACCCCTGCCCGAATCTGCCAAGCTCAATCTCTTTGTTGCTCCTTTCTTTTAATTTATCCCTATTCCAATCGAATATGCTGGGACGCGTCCTTGGGATACTCCTTCTCAAACACACAACTCTATCGATATAAAAAACCTGTGAAATAACATAAATTACATCAAAAAAACTTACTACATACAAATTAGAAAAATAATATGCAATTTTAACAGGGAAAATATATTACCGTCAAAAACACCAATGGGCCGTTGAATTCTGGATTAGTATCTGGCGACCAACCAACTCTTCTTTCAACCAACATTGCCAACGTGTGATCGCACCAAACTAAATTCCTAACATTACGGACATCTACCAGACTTTTCAGTAACAGTGGATTCACATATCCACTAGATAAATTCCCATCACAAGACAGTCAACCAGCAGCAAGAATAGCCTCCTAAACCAGTCGCCACCATCCACAAAGCTCAACATTTTAATAGCCACCTGCTTAGATGTTACTTTGTGATCCTCCCTCTCAAACAGAGCTGGCCATTCATCGTATAAATCACAACTCTCTGACTTTTCTTTCCTCAATTATCTCCTGACCATTAGGGAACCCCAACACCCTCTCGACATCATCTGCTTCAATGTGAATACGTCTAAAAATATCCAATATCAACTCACAACTAGCTGGATTAAAATTTTCCACTAACCAAAAAGTGAGTTGAGATGAGAAGTCAACAATAGAGAGTGATAGCAAACTTCTGAATCTCATATCCACAACCACATCCTTTTGTGGATCAGAAAGTCCCTTCAATGCGTTTACTAATACCTTGGGGTTCGACCTAGTGGATAATGTTGGATACGAATCCTTTGCTCTTTTCCCCCCCATCATCAGCCCCACTCTCTGCAACCCTTTTTTCCTTAGTTTTGGCTAATTAATTGATAAGACTTGGATAAATAAACCTGCAAAAAATATAGAACCAATTCTTATACAAAAATACAATATGCAGAATATGTATACTAATTATACAGTAAATCAAAACTAAGTAAGCAGTGTTACATAACTAATTATGCATACATATGTACACTAAGTATACACAGACATAGATAAATATACATTATTACACAATTAAATATACATTATTATACAGCTAAGTACACATTATTATATAGCGAAATACACATTATCACACAACTAAAATATACATTATTATACAACTAAATATGCATTATCATACAACTAAATATACATTATTATACAACTAAATATACATTATCACTCAACTAAGTATACATTATTGTATACTAAATATACATTATCACACAACTACATATACAATATTACATAACTAAATATACATTATTACATAATGAAGTATACAAAATATAGCAACCCTAAATATACAAAGAATAACAACCAGTGCACATTGTATACAAAATATCAATCCTAAATATACACAATACATACTCTAAAACTACATAATCATATGTACCTCGAAAAACTTAATTTATGAACTCTAACACATCATAAACCTATTCCAGGAATCTCATAATACAAAGGTGCATATAACACACATGTAAAAAAACATAGACGTTGGGGATAAATTCCGAAAAAAAAAAATAAGAAATTGAAAGAAGATGAACTATAAAAAATCGGTGGCTGCAAAAGAAATAACACACAACATATGAACACATTTTAACAAGAAAAAATGACAATCAAAACCCCTAGCACCCTAGCAGCGGAGAAGCACAAAAATCGCACCCACGAAAATTAAATCAAATTCACTCACCAAAATTTTACACCCGAATGCTGGGAAATTTGAACCCTAGCGAAGAAGCACAAAAATCGCACTCCCCTTGAGCAGTAAATTCGCACAGAGTGCCAAAGTTGCAGAGATCGTGGGGATTTCGTGGTTTTGTGAGGAGAAAATTCAGTTTTGATTTTTTTAAAAAAACTGAAGCCAAAATCGCAGGATACAGACAAGGCCAAATTTTGGTTACCTTTAAAAATTAAATTACCCTATTGTTCCTGAGCGAAGAGCCAATGCTTTAAATTAGGAGTAAAATCTAGACCATTGATTATTAAATCAAATGGGCTACATGTGGTCTTATGTTCTTACCTAAAGGGCTTGGTCTCATTTGAACCAATCCATATATATATATTGCATTAAATTATTAATTACTTCCAATATCTCATTTATTGGTTTCTTGCACTTTGAATGACATTTTTAAACGGTGTTAAATTCATGAAGCATACCCAATACGAGAGGAGAGCAAAAGTCTACCACATGAGGTTCTATCTTAAAACTAATTGGTCATATGAGGAGTAGCTCACTTGACTTATAAGTTAGACTCTCTCCCTCTAATTAATTGTTGTTGGACAACTCACAAGTGACATATTTGATCAAACCATAACTTCTAAAAAAATAATACAAATTCTAAAATATAGAGCAAATTTTAAAAATCGTGTTGGAAAATATCAAAAATATCACTCTTCAAATATAAAGATGCTCTTTAAATTTGAAGATTTTCTTGTGATAATCTTATGACTTAGTGATAATTTTGTATGACGCCGATTGGGAAGTGGGGAATGCGCTGATACACTATATAATCATCATATGTCACATACCTTGTAAGTTAGTGTTAGGCCCATGACAAAAAATGAGCCCGGTAATTTATCATAGTGTGTTAAGATTTGGTCCTGACCCAAGGGTGGATATTGTATAATCCAATTGACTGTCCATTTCCCCTGACCTTTTTCTACCAATAAAGTCCCTTATATTCACTTGTTAGAAGATAATTTTACCCCATTGAACATAGTATTAACAACATTGCATAGTATATATTTTTTCACTTTTGAAGCTTTAGTTTGGCAGCTATGCTCGAACCATAGACAAAAAGGTGATGTCTCTTTTGCAACATACTAATCTTTGTGTTCGATCTATAATATTTTTTATTACACTAGTAATGCTTTTTATTGAAACAAATTTGCAAGAGTTTTTGTTTTTATTTTTTGTGATTAAAAAGAATCAACTCCAACATCCTGCAATTCTAGTTAGTGCAACTTTGTTCGTTTTTAGTAGAACTAGTACGCGACCCGTGCGACGCACGGGATGTGATGAAATGTGTTGTTGAATGTAAAGTACTTGTATATACAAAGATTAAAATAAATAAGAACGTATAATTGAAAAATACAAACTCGAGAAAAATAAATCAAATTAATAAAGACATCCAATATTTACACATTCCTCTCAAAACAAAAATAATTACACATTTTGGAATACTTCCTTGTACACAACATTATTCGTCTGTTTGTTTTTCGAATTATCTTCTCCACAAACTAATATTTTCAGCCCCTTAGGATTCGTAACTCGAGATACAACAACGTATAATTGACCATGACTGAAAACTGGATTTTTCAAATAGAGACCCACATTGGATAGAGATTGTCCTTGGCTCTTGTTAATGGTCATTGCGTACAAAACAATTAGAGGAAATTGTCTACGCTGAAACTTGAATGGAATCCTAAGGTCCGAAGGGGTTAGTGTCATTCGGGGAATCAACACCTTATGACCAGCATTGGCACCAGTTAAGATTTTAGACTCAAGTACATGCTTGCCAAGTCTCGTAATCACTAATCTTGTACCGTTGCACAATCCAATCGAATAGTCGATGTTCCTCAATAGCATAACAGGAGTCCCAACCTTCAGATGCAATTCATGATTCGGCACACCGGAGCATTTTATACCATTTAGGAATTCCGGCGTGTGCAGATCATGCAAGAAATCAACATTAGAATCTGACTTACACGTGCTATCAGAACTCAAAAACGTGTGTCCTTCGGAAGAGTTCAAAGACGTCATATATTGATTAATTGACTCGACAACATCAAGTGTGGGTGCCAAAATAGCTCTTTCCTTCAAATATGTCGGATCATCAATGGCATCTCTAAACATTGGATAGGTATCTTCAACAATAGTTCCAATCGGATCATCAGTTGCCTCGAGCAAAATATCCTCAGGAATATCAATAGTGGAGTAACCATCACTTTCTTCTCCGATTGTTCCGTCTCCAATGCTTGCTATCCATTCAGAAAACTTAACCAACTCAGAATAATCATCTGTTTGTCCAAGACTTTGAAGACGATATTCTTGGTCATCGAGGATCAGAACATAATCCCACAAGTGGGAAGAATTTATTGTGGCATTAACAATGTCCTGTCGTGTTCCCTTGGGTACAACATGTAAGATTTGTCGGAAATCCCCACCGAAAACGACAGTTTTACCTCCAAAAGGGACATGGAGATTTTGTGGGTTCTCGAGTTGCATAATATCTCGTACAGATTGGTCCACCGACTCAAAACAATACTTATTCATCATTGGCGCTTCGTCCCAAATTATAAGTTTACAACAAACAATCAATTCAGCGAGCGGGGTTCCTTGTTTGATATTGCACGTTGATTGTTCATTTGGATTTAACGGAATCACAAATCGAAAATGCGTGGTCCTTCCACCGGGTAAGAGAAGGGCTGCTATGCCGCTCGATGCCACGTTTAGAACAATTTGTCCCTCAGATCTCAACCTAGAAGATAAAGCCCTCCACATAAATATTTTTCCAGTACCTCCGTATCCATATACAAAGAACATACGACCTTCGTTGCATTCAACGACACGTATAATTTTGGAATACACTTGATGTTGTTCGTCCGTCATCTTCGAAAGAAGGATTTGGTGCTCCGCAAGCAACAAATTACGATCATACCTTAACTCATCATATATCAATCTATTCTGATTAATTTCAAAACCATCAAAATCTAGGAATGGCATTGTATCAAATTCACGTAGGCTCCTGCCGTGACTTCTCATTAGTTTCTCAATTTCCACCAATGCCAGATTCTTGATTTCATTCTCACTCAATATCAACTCTATACAAAAGAATAAAATGGAAAAATTTTAATAAAACAAATATGGATCCATATTTTTAGTATCAACAAATAGGGATAAATAAAAGTTTAATTAAATATATTGGAAAATCATTGTAATACCTTGATGTTGCATAAGAGCTCATCGTCTATATAGAATATCATCAGAAAGATGTTCCCAGTATTTATCCTACACCATGTGTGGCATGCTCAAAGAATCACCCGACAATAATGAGACAAACATAATCCGTAAAGATTCTGCAGACGCCCAGTGACTCGCTTCAGTGATGCCATCAACGTACTCTCTATCATCCTCCAACAAACCGAGAGCATAGCAAGCGTCGCGATATGAAGAGTGTTGAACCCCTTTAACCTTCTTATAATCATCATGACACGTGGCACCACGTACTACATTGATGAGGCACCTCAAATAGTACATATCACCAGCACCGGGAGGCACATAAAAGACTCGTCCTATAGATTTTCCAGCTTTTCTTGGCACCCACTTCCTGATTGGTTGTTTCCATGTAAACTTTGTCGGAGCTTCGGCATAAGTCAGCTCTCTTGCTTCAGGATATATCTTATTGGCTTCCATCCATGCCAAGAACATGCTTTCCTTAACAGTACTCTTATTTAGGACGTCATCTATTCGTTTCGAATCATGAAAAATAATGCTCTGCTCGTTTTCAAGATGAAAACTAAGGCGTTCAACGGAAGGATATTTATACTGAAGTTCAAATCCCAACAATCTCCAGGCTGCCTCGCATGACGAAACATATCTCGCAATCGTAGTACATGTTGACTTCATCGACGGGTTTTTCAGATTCGTCATCATTTGTACTCTGATAGAATGAAGTTGTCACACGATCGTGCCCCTTATTCACATATTTAAACAAATACTTAATCGATCTTGATTGATTGCACCACTCCACATTAATGTGAGCACCGTACTTGAGCAGCAATCGATGATTATGAGGAACAACATATCTATTGTCAAGAGGTACACCATTCTTCTCAACTATTCTCTCATTATCCCTACGCTTATAACGTGGATAACCTTCTTCATCAATAGTAGTAGCATCAACAATTTTTTTCGGAAAATGCTTTGTACAACGACCTTCAGACATACAGGGTGAGTTTTTTCTTACATCACCACATGGACCATGAATCATAAAGTCTCTCACTGCCGCATAATAGCATGGATCGATGATGCAAATGCGGTATTTGGTGATATAATTCTATCTATTTCAGCTGCGGTTGGAAACTTGTCTTCCTTAGCCAGAAATAGTAATATATGAGCATGAGGCAATCCACGTTTCTGAAATTCTATCGTGTATACAACTGCAATGAATAAAATCAGGAAATCAAATATTTATATAATGATTAATAATATTTAATCAGTAATGATCATAATAATAATAATAATAATAATAATAATAATATATATATAATAATAATATAAAAATAATAACTCATAACCTGCTACTACTTTCCCAAATATTTCATTTTGGCGAAGATCTTTGATTAAAGCATCCAGCTTAACTTTGAAGATTCTACAAACAATATCGGGTCGATCCTCGGGATTCAGATTCTTATTCTCAAGGAAACGAACAATCTCTGGCCACTTTGGGTTGGAAGTAAATGTTATAAATAAATCCGGATATCCAGCCCAACGACAAATAGCCATTGCATCCTGATAGCTTTGTATCATGAATCGTGCACCGCCGGTGAAACTGGAGGGTAATATAATACATTTTCCTTGAGTACTTGGATTGATGTCTCCATTCAACACAAAGATCCCGACATGTGCCTTTATATATATCACAGCGCAACTTTTTTTGATGCAAGCGAATATATTTCAATCGTGACGATTCTACCATTGTATAAGCGTCAACTACAAATTGTTGAAACAATCTACGCGATGATAGAATTATTGAAGATTCTATTAATCTGTCGTGTAATCTATATGCAAAGAATTCGAACGCTTATTGTTTTTCTCCCCCCTAGACTTGATTTCTTCAATTCAGAGAACGGGATGTCTTCTCTGTACCCATCTTCACCGTAAGGTAATAGCAAAGGATATTGCAAAGCCAGATAAGAGGCATTCAACTCATTTATGCGTTTTAGATATCCTGCTTTCGTTTCAACCACAATATCCCTTTCACCTAGAGCATGATCAAAATCACCAACGATCAAAGCAGCAACTTCGGAACTTGAAGGCAAATTTTACCTCCTTGCATCAGTATTTCGGGCTCCTATTAGACGCAATCGAACATCAGAATTTGAAGATTGCTGGATTTTGTCTTTGGCTATTCTAAAAGTCTTCACCAAAACATTATTTTCATCCAACATTTTTTTTAGTTCAGCAACAATATCTTGATGCAAATTATTAGTTTCGCTTCCTTGTCTACAGAACAATATTAAAAAATTTGGAGTGAATAGAGTACAAAGTAACAAAATATTATCCAAATTAAGTTTAAAATAAATCTTACCTCACATAATTTAGCTTATTTGAGATTTCATTATCCGTATCATATATGTACATCTGTGCAAATTTTGGAATGGAACCATCCGAGGGCAACAAACTACCATTAAGATGATAATTTTGTCCATGCAAGCGAAAAATTGGAGGACCTTGACCCTTATTTATATCAGTATCGATTTTGCCTCCCATTGATGTGAAACAAAACATATTATTATATGATCTTATATTTTCTTGGAAATGCCTGCTCTTATCACTAACTCCAAATAATAATTCATGAAGCACAGGAGGTGGTTGTTTGATAGAAGGAAGCTGAATAATTCCATGAACACAACACATGGAATATTGAGTATTTTTGGATTTTACGTGGGATCGTAGCCTTTCTTCGTACCAAAATAATGCACCACAAAATTGGCAAGTGTATGTTGCGTCACCGACATCCCAGTAATCTGTAAATTAACTAATGATTTATTAATTATCTCAAAAATATTTAAATTAATTAAATAAATTAAAAAATATAAAATAATTATAATTACCAATTGTAGTCAAGGACACATGCTCAAACAAATTTGTTTGATTTACATCAGTCGTTACATTTTCAGTGATTAGAGTATTTGCATTAATGGTATCAGTTTGAACATTACGCTCGATGACCACTGTTGTATTGTAGGTGCTCTTGATAGATGATACAACTCCATCACCAAATGAATTGCTAACATTCTTGAGATTTTTTCGAGGCTGAGTTTTAAGCTGGGAACAACCACTGCAACAAATTCAATTACACGTATTAAAAAATTAAAAAAAATGAATAAATAATATGAACTATTTATTATTTTAAAGACTGAATGAATAAATAAAATATTGAATATACCATTTGTGATGTCACTAAGCGGTGAACCCGACAATTGATAAATAGTACTGCTTGATGAAGCTCGAAATTCAATTCCATTTGCCATATTAGAAGGGGTGCCTGCTAAACCTGTACAATTTTCTAAAAAAACAATAAATGAGCTTATCAAAAAATATTAAATTTATAAAAATATTTAAAAATATAATACAAAACATTAAGGAAAAATCATTATTCATAAACCATTAGTTTAATTTATATAATTAATAAATTTTCGAAATAAACCAAAAATATAAAAAAATGAATAGTATATAAATAATGAATTTCATGTAATATTTGATTTTTTTAATAAATTACAAAATTACCGAATTTAATTAAAATTAGCGATTTTAATTACAATAAAATAAAATATTAAATATAAAAAATAGATTAAATGAAATTAAATATAAAAAACGTTTAATATTTTAATTATAAATAAATTTCGATTTTAAAAAAAAATTTAAAATTTTAAAATACAATTTTATAAACAATCACAAAATTTTTTAAATAAAAAAACACATCATAATTTTCTAAATTCAAATTAAAATAGGTGCAAATTCATAGCCCAAAACACAAACAATTGGAATAAAAACTTAAAAAATCCCAGCCCATTTTTTACACAAAATATATCTTGTTGGACCCTAATTTTGTATGGGCTTGAAATTAATTTATCACATTAACCCATTTATACAACATAAAAAGCCCATCCACAAAATTACATTCTTGTATTTAGAAATATATCAAAAATACACATTAGATTTTTAAAATTCACACGATCGCGACACGTGTCCACATTTTTGAGTAATGGACGGTTAGGATTTAGAGGATTCTTCACTCTATGTACAAACACATCTTAACCCTTAAAATTCACACGATCGCGACACGTGTCCAAATTTTTGAGTAATGGACGGTAAGGATTTAGAGGATCTTCACTCTATGAACAAACACATCTTAACCCTTATCCCAAAACCATCCAACCCCACCCCCAAGGAACCGCCCAGTCGCCCACTGAAACCCCTTTTCCCCAAACCATTTCACTCTCTCTCTGTCTCACCGATTCAACTCTCTCTCTCTCTGCCTCATTTCTGTCACCTTCACAACTCTTCGATTTCGATTATTTGGTTTTTTTTTGTGGATTCACCATTTTTTTCTGAGAGAGAATAGGCAAAGAGATGTTTCTTTGATTCTTGCCCACTATTTTCTCTCTCGAAAAAATGTTTTGTTGGTTAAGGTTTTTCCATCTTTTTTTTGTGCGAGAACAATCACATTTTTTTATGTGATATTTTACGGATGAGGCCATATAAATTTTCGATTAAGTTCGAAAAAATGAGGTTTTCAGTATATATCCTCATTTTTCGATTTTTTTGTTTTTTGATCGAACATTTATTAATATTTTTTATCGTAATTTTGAGTAAAATTTATTTGTTTGAAGTCAAGTTTTTTTTTTTTTGTTTAAGAACCGGTATTTACTTGCCGAATTTTTTATTTAAGATTTATATCATGTATTCTGTTATAATACCTTTGAATCGAAAAAATTTCTGTAGAAATATTTGGAAAAAACCTAGATCGAAAAAAAAAAAAAGATCTACGGTGTAAAAATATTTCAAATGAATTTTCGATGATGTTTTAATGATTTTAACCGATGAAGTATAGAACATCAGGATTTGTTTTTAATATATGATATTTTTATATTTATTCAAAGTTTTGTGGATTATTAATCTTTTATTTTAATAGATCTGAAACTCTATGGTGTACCTTGTGGTTCGAAAATACATCTGTCGAAATATACATAAACCCTCGATGATGTTTAGCTCCATATTTTGAGATTTTGGATTCTAACAAAGGCTTGAGCAACCAAAAGGTAAGATATACAAATTTTTATTTAATATTATTTTTTACATTAGAATATTTTTCTAACGATTTTTTTCCGTGAATTTTTTGCAGATGTATAAAAATTTAATCAGAAAATTGGAATAACACAATTTAGGTAAATTTCCGTGCATTTTTTATACTACAGGTATATAGTAAAAACATATTTCAATTTATATACAATTTCTGTAATTTTCGAGGATTTATTTTTCTGTTCATTATAATTATTTTTTAAATAGTGACTATTTTTAAAAAAATATTTATTTACGTTATTAGTAATAAAATATTTTCGTTAATAAAAAAATATCCAAATTAAAATAATATTTAAAGTTATAGTGCTAAATTTTACAACAAAATTGTAAACGGCTGTTGTTGCGTGAGAATTAAATATATCGATATTAATACTAAATTTCTAATAAATTATAGCATAATAAAAAATTAAAATGGTTTTGGAAATCAGACATCTTTCTTATATTTCTAATATTGTTTTTAAACATGTCACAGGTTACTAATATAAAAACCTATTGGTTCACAATTTTGAAAAAAAGATAAGTCTCAAAACCCCTTCTTTTAGTTGATTCATTTTCAAATGTTAATAATCTGAATATGTATATATTTTTGTTTACATTGTGTTAGCATACTATTATAAGTCTGTTAATTTTTTTTTCAGGGTTATTCAAAAGGGTGCTAACGCAGTAAAACGGATAATCAATAGCACTCAAAGAGATAAGTATTTCAAATTTTGTTCCTTTAATTTATATATAGATTACATATTGTGTGATTTGTTTGAAATATAAAACTAATCAATATGTTTAATGTATTTCAGGATGCACAGAACAATCCGAATAACAAAACAAACAACAAAAGAAAAACTCAGCACAAATAAGTCAAATTCTAATCTACTTTTGTGCACATTTAATCGTTCATGATTAACTATAAAAATTGAATAAGCTGATTTAATAAAAAAAAAATTAATATAATATGAATTTTAAACGAAAATACCTTCTTGATTGATGATATTTCTCTTGCGTTTTTTCGCCCAAAACTACGTTAACTTGTAAGCTTTCTCATGATTCTTTAAAAGTTATGTGATGTTATCTGTTTACGCTTGAGCTTGTGTATTTGGCTACATTTAAGTCAATTGCTTCTTATGCCTACTTGTTATGTGTATTGTGAAATCGGTGTTGATCGATGGGAGATGTGTTAAGTATTTATCTTTGGAAAAAAAGGATGATTTTGAAAAGGAAATTTTTATAAAAGTGAATAAATTATCTTGATATTTATATTCCTATATATATCTATATATGAACACGATATATTTAATTAGTTAAGCATATTTTGGACAAAGATTTTTCAAAACATTATTTTTGGGGTGTACCATATATGCATTCATCTGTTTAATGAGACAAAAATGGTATAGATATTGATCTATTATTTTAATTTAATAAACAACAATAGATAATTATCAGAAAATATACCCGTGTGGAATTTGCTTGTAGTTTTGGAAAGATATATTTTTTATACACTCACTAATAATATACCGGTATAAAAATGGCTATTTTAAATTTTAAATCAAATAATTGGTGCTGCCCGATATTTGGTTTTATTTACAATTTGTTAGCCCGAAATAGTATACTTTTCATATCATTTATCATACTTAATACATGTTAAATATATTATATATTAAACCATAAAGCCCATTATTTTATTATGGTATGTAAAAAGCCCAAACCAATTAAAAAATTTGTTACTTTATAACTACAATAAATAAATGTGTGTATAATCCAATTAGAATAATAATGTTAACTATTCCTGTTGTGTACTTAACATAAATTTTGTTTTTGATAATAATTGCAATATTGTCCGAATTGATATTGTTGGCAGTAATGTTGTGATTAATGTTTTTTTATTATGCATCATTCTATTGCTTATTATTGTATTATCTATTGTGTTATCGAAAAAAAGATCCTATGTAAAAAAGCCACTTGACCCTACACCTTGAGTGTAGTGGAATCTTGTTGGTTCTTAGGTTCTTAACTACATTTTTTAAAAATGTCAATCTAATTTTTATGCTAGAGTTATTTAGTAGTATGTTGTATAATAAGAGATGTATCAAATACAAATATCTCAGCACTTCATAAATAATGCAAAACTACAAACACAAATCCATTTCATAATATTTAATTTTTAATTAATTTAATTAATTTATTTGAAAATAATAAAAAAAAACAAAATTTAACATATAACATAAATAACCTTCACAATAATATGACTTTTTGATGAAATCAAAAACTTTGAAATAGCCTTGTCTAAAAATCCTAAAAATTCATTACGAAGCCCACTATACAAATCAAATCTATATTAAAAAATAAGGTTTCGATTTATTAATTTTTAATAAAAAATTAGCCCCTAATATCAAAATAACCAATTCATAAATGAGCATGTGATCAGATTATTCAACACATTACAGAAAAATGCAGGAAATCATAATCCAACAATAAATAAAAGCGATATTTTATATAAAATCAGAAGGCCCATAAAGCTTGGGCTAAAAATCCATAAAAATCCTCTAAAACCCCCGAGGATGATAAATACTGTTATTCAATGCAAAACTAAAATATCCATAATAAATAATGAAAACAAAATGGCCCCCGTCTTCCACAAAACTAAGACTTCTTTTCATCTTCAACCTTAATCTTGATCTCTTTCTTATGATTCTTGATATTGTTTGATGATGAAAAGTCATCCAACAATTTACGTTTAATCGATTTAACCTCCCAAAGCAAATGACTTCAAAATTCTTTATGACTTATCGGGTGTGCTAACTTCATCTTCAGAAGAAGCGTCATCCTTGACGTTTTCGCTATTCTCTGCCAAAAGCTTTGAAAGATAATCCGATTCCTAAAAAAATATATTAAATTAAAAATATTATTCAAAACAACATATATTCAAATAATACCAAGGTGTGAAAAATCATATTTAATGATGTTATTCGAAAAACATAGTTTTTAAATGATATCAAAGTGCTAGAAATCATATTTAATGACTTTATTTAAAAGAACATAATTTTTCCATTAGTTACATATCAAATTGCATAATATATTTTTTGATAAAATTATTATAAAAATCAGATTTATAAATATTTTTCGAAAACAGATATTTTAAATGATATTAAACTGAAAGACATAATATTTAAGGAAATTATTACATAAACAGAATTTTTTAATGATATCAAAGTGCTAAAAAACATATTTAATGAGATTATTCGTAAAAAAACATATTTAAACGATTTTAAAAATATAATATTTATATACCTGACTTTCTATAGCAAAAGTAGAATATTGATTGAGCAATTCAGGATCTGCCGTCAGTCTCATGACCGAAAAAACCCCGGTAAAATGCCTAATCTGATCAGACTTGACTTGAACCTTAAAAAGAACCTTCTTATCAACTAAAGTTGCTAACTCATCTGGAATGTCTACCAAATCATCTCTCTGATTTGCATTCAAAAGAACAAATCAATTAATAAATTTTATTATTAATATTATTAAAATTTAAATATTTGCACCTCAGTAAAATATAAAAATAGAAAACAAACCTCAACCAACTCATTTTTTAAAGTAGCACATGGTTTTCCAATCAAAGCTTCACACTCCCTATCCCAACACAACAAAGGTGTGTTCGCACTATCATCCCCAACCTCAAGTTGAATCCGATACCTTCAAAAATTTTAAATATAGAGAAATATTAGCGATTATTCTAATACAAAGAAATAAAATATTTAATTTTAATACCTGAAATTTCCAGAATGCGAGAATTTATCGCAACGCTCACAATAAAACTTGTCTCCAACTTGCGTAAGTTTCTTAGGATATTTTTTGCACGATAGATACCACCAATCTCCAATAAAGGAAAAGATTGTGGCACTAATCCAAAAACTCCCAACCTATTTTTAAAATAATAGTATCAATAACCAAATGAAATACATCACCAAAAATTAAAAATAAATATGATTTTTTAAACATTTAAAATCATTACCTCTTCATTAGCATAGAGTTGATCAATCAACCGAAATGGTGATTCCCCTGAAGCTAAATCATCTGGAATAGACCTTGCAACCGGATAAGATACATAACTTATGGAGCGAGTCGGGGTTGTCGCTTCGTATCTCTAATTAATTTTAAAGATAATTCAGTAAACAGTTACACAAATTTATAAATAATTCGAGATAAATTATTGTTATCTAACCTCTTTTTAAAATCAGCAATCTCCTCAACATCATCACTCAAAATCATTTGAGTAACATGATACGTGTTGGAAATTTTAACTTCCTCTGAAAGAAAATAAGAAAAATATAAAACAAATTGTATTTAATTACAGAAAAATCCAAAACAAAATATTTATATTTTTTCTTAATTAAAAATTATATCTTACCTCGGTATACCTTCGCCCTACACATTTGAAGAATTATAACCAATGGCTCCAAACTATGTTGATTGAGATATGGTAGAATTCCATCAACATACTCCTCCCATAAGGTGCAACATATCCGATTATTCCTACTCAAAATAATAAATTTATTCATTTTATCTATATATTATAACATATATTAATATTTTAAAAAAGTGATTTTGTAAACTAAATAAAATGGACTTTTGAAATTGTATTCTAAATATCACATATATTAAAACAGAAGGTGACAATAAGCAAAGTTTAATGAACAATGAAAATTGAATACAATATAATTCCAAAAATTTGAGTTTAATGAACACTGAAAATTGAATACAATTTAAAACAGTTGAATACAATATAATTCCAAAAATTTGAATTTAATGAACACTTGAAAGTTGAATACAATATAAAACGAGTTGAATACAATATAATTCCAAAAATTTGAGTAATAAAGAATTCTTACTCCAAGTCTTCAAGAGTAATATCAATAAAACGCGTTAGCTTGCCACCAAATTCTTTTGTTTGAACAGATTGCATAGCAGTCACTTTCCCTATTACATCTGTTTAACAATAAACCAAAAAATAAGTTGAAGTACTATATTTAAATTTCGAGTACAAATATATAAAACATACCAAACAACATGGTCCCATCAACCCCATCAGCGATTGACAGTTCTCTGAAGGTTTTAAAATTGTACATAAACCTTGGAAGTGAGTTTTCATCAGGTCGATACATATAAGTCTTGCCATGAAACATAAGCTTATATTTCGTGGATGTTGTTTTATATTTATCAGTGTAGTGAGAAACAACAAAGTCTTTGAGGACATAAACATGTCCTTCATTCAACTTATTTCGAAATTGTGCTATATGCATCTTGCGAATTGTGCCATGCACCCGATCACCCTGCAAAAAAAATAAATTAAATTTAGAATAAGTTTTATAAATCAAATCTTGTCACACTGCGAAAAAAAATAAAAATACAGAATAACCGTTTATTACCTCAGCATCATGGAACACACATTCAAAGCTTTGAATTTGGTTTTTGTCATTATACATCGGCTTCTCATAGAGGCGGACCAATCTCAATTTCAGAGCCCAAGCGCTTTTGCTCATGTTGATATCCTTTATCAAAGAGAATAGTGGTGCCATCTTTTGCGATCCGGTTTGGGAAATTTCTTAATTTTTCTGCAGAATTTTTTTTTTCGCTGGAGTATGAAAGAATGCAGTGAAAAAAAAATCAACCGAGATGTCATATTTATAAGAGGACGTAGAGAATAATTTGGGTAATAAATCTGTATGATTTTTTATGAGATGTGATCATTTATTTTTAATGTAACACTGGCTATGGAATTAGACATAAATTCGATTTGTTTATTTTTAGATTAGTAGATCGTCTTTCTCTAAATAATTATTTTTCCCTTAATTGAATTTATGGATACATATGGAATGCCAAAAAAAAGAATGCTGGGAAATATAGTATGGCGTGAATACAAAAATATATTAGATTTGATTTGCTACCAAACATATTTACAGGCTTGAATGCAAAAATATATTGGATTTGATTTGCTGGCGTACATGTACGGGCGTTAATGCCAAAAATATTGAATTTGATTTAATTAGAACATGTAAAGTTATCTTACCATATTATCTATTTGAATAATATAAAATTCAGATTTATTTCCATGAATAAATTATTAATGAATTTTTTGGTCAATCCGAATAATATAAAAATATTGAATGATTATTCATTACAATAATATTTCTTGAATAATGATTAGAATAATATAAGATTCAGATTTGTTTCCATTAGTTAGTCCCCCAAATTTTAGCGAAATTATTTCCATTCGATTTCACAAAAAAGTTTTTGCCAAAAACCGGATCCATTCATTCCAAAAAAATTGCCAAAAACCGGAACAAATTTTTACTAATTGAGGAAGGTGCGTTTAGGCGGGAAAAAGGTTTTTTTTACTATTTATAAGTGATTTGGTTATTATATATATATAGATAATGTATGATATATTGTTTGTAATCAAACACTTACCCTTATTTTTCTTTCTGTGATGTGTTGGATTTTTTTGGAGTTTATGCATGAACGCATGAATGCCTTATCAGTCTGTTAATCTTCAATTATACTGGACAAGATGTTATAAAAGATTGTGCCATCTGCCTTCAGATTTCTTCAAAGATGGAAAATTAAATTAATTCAACACTGGTCGATAATAATCCTCAACATTTGTATATCTCAAGCTAGGTATGTGGTCGTTGTTGAGAAGATCGATGACATTGCTGACACGGGGAAAAGAGCATGAGAAATTTATACAAAACTCGTGTCATGGCCAAGTCTGCAGACTATTCTCGAACTTTTGGGTGTGATTTATTGTAATTGGGGATATTTATGTCATTTGGCTTCATATCCAAATTACTACATAAATCTGAACACAAAAATATAAATTATAGTTATATCTCATTAGTTGTAATCCAAAAAGACAAACATAAATAATCTAACTACAATTTAATATGTGAACAATACAATCCTATTCAATCCAATTCTAATTTCATAATCCTATATGTATTGCCAAACGAGGCTTATTTATATCCTCAATTAAGTCTTGTTGTCTAGGAAATCGCCTAAACAACTATAGCTTTTGAGTATATAAATTTCCAAATAAGATTTGTACTATTAAAAATTGTAGGTCACTCCAAAACTCCTGAAAGTTCCACGTGTATAATGAATATCCCTTGTTAGGAAATTGGCCTGCAACACGAACAAAAAGTTAGAAGGACCTTGACTGTCCCTTTGAAGCCCCCGATATTTAAGTGAGCATAGGTTTTGAAATTAGTCCAAAAGCATATGGTACTTAATTAATTAATTAAGATGAGCTTACGTAGAAATGAATAAAGAATGACTATTTATACTTGGAACTAGGGGTGTGAACGGGACTTGGAGATTACCGAACCCGAACGATATCCAAATCGAAAAATATCTGAACTAGAAATATCCGCTGACTTTTTGACTATTCCCAAACCGAATCGTAGCGAAAATTTTCATGGTACGGTTCTGAAGATTTTTTAAATATCCATATCAAGAATCTGACGGAACTATACCGAACCAAATATTCGAAACTAGAACCAAATTTAAATAATTTTTAGATAACATATAATAGTTTATCTTATTTATATTTTGATATTGATTTAACTACAAAATCCTTTGAAATTCAATACTATTTAAAACACAATACTAAAATTATCAAATTAAAAATTTGGCATAGTTTATCAATATATCAAATGAATAATTCAATATAATTTAATTCACTAAGACCGACATTGTATTAATTATTTATCAAAAGTTGGTTGTCATTATATTAATTTATTTGAATATACCCAATAAATTAAATTATAAAGTCATATTTGATTTGTAGAAAATATTTAAATTCGATGATATTTTACTTATTAAGGATCATAATTAGACTCATTCTCTAATCAAGAAAATGAATTGAACTAAAATTAGTTAAATGATTAGTAAATTGCACCTAACTAGAATAATTCATAATCGTCTGATCAAAAATTTGAGACATTGAGACTATAAACTTTTATTTCATATTAATTTATCAAAGTTATTAGTTAATTATACTTTCCTACGTCAAGAGCTCATGGCAATGGGCCAAAATTACATAATATTATTGTGTAATAGAGGCTACTAAACTTATCATTCGTTGAGATTCTAAATTTTTAGTCTTAATTATACCAAAAACATGATACCTGAAATATATTATGTTAAACTCCCAAACAAAATCAATAATTTTAACTATAAATTAGATAAAAACTATTTAAAAGTTAGATTGATATTAAACTAATAATGTAGTATAGTTTATAATGAAAGAAAAATTTAGAATTTTAATATTAAAATTTAGCACTTAAATATGAATAAAAGAAATTTATGCATAAGTTTGTTCGGAAATTTATTTGTTAGATTTTGATGATACCATGTAAAACTTAGACTAGGAAGTTGGCACCCCATTTTCCTTGTAATTCTCAGATTATAATAGATAGATTTGAATGAGTGAGTGAAGTCGGCCCAAGTCAAGAATGCAAAAAGTCAATCGCAGACTGCAGAGAGAAGACTACATTTGTGTGTCACCTGAGTATGGCCATGAAGGAAGTCAATGACTCGACTGAAGGAGAGTCAGTTGAGGAACAACTGTGTAAAGTGTCAGTCAAGTCAACTTAAGGAGCCAAGTCTATCAGTTGAAGTGATAGTTGAGTCAATCTTATGATTGGAAAAGACTCAAGTCACAAGGGTAAAGCGCAAGTCAAGTTGAGACAATCGAGATTTAATCAGTTACACGTAAGTCAATGATATTACTTAAATTAGTAATACTTCCATGCTGCCAGGTCTTAAAGTGCTCGTCCCAAAAGCGTGCAAAAGGAATAAGCCAATGGAAAACACTGCAACTTGTGTCAAAACCTACAAAGCTGCGAAGCCATTTAATACGAGGAATGGTCAACATCACAAGTGCTGCAGACCAAGAAAAGACAAGCCAACGAACAAGAAGTGTCATTTTGAAATTGGCCTATCTCTTCAACGGGCAAATTTCAAATGAGCACTATAAAAAGCTGAGGAAGCATTTGAGAAAATGTAACGAATGACATAGATCTTTTAAGCAATATTCAAGCAATTAACCTGCAACATTCTCAAAGCTTTTCAAGATATTCCTCAAGCCCAAAACTCGATGAAAATTAATCCAACACACGCTGTGAAGGAGAGACAACTTTAATCAGTTGAAGAGGAAACATTTGAAGATAAAAAAGGGTCTACTTTTCAAGTTGAAGGATTGTAGAAAGGTTCAAGGTCGAACCAAGATTCAAGTTTGTTAGAGAGCTGTGTGAACAAATCCAAGAACTTGAAAGTGAGCTAAAGTAGCAAGACAACTGTCTCGTGAAGAAGCTGAGTCACAGGACAAGCCAGTTGTGTGATCAAGGCTGTCTCCAGACTATTCACTGCTTTGTAACTTGATCTATTACTTAGTGGATTCCTCCAGGAGTTGGACAAGAGTGGATTAGAGGAATTACCCCATCCTCAAACCACTATAAAAATTACTTGTGTCAATTTACTTTCAGCACTTACATTCCTGCATATTTCATTATATCTGCTGTTAGTTAATTTGCTAATCCAACTGACAAATAACAAGTGCTAAAACAAGTGTTAAAAACAAGCTTAAATCTATCAAAAGGGTGTTAAGTCTTCCGCTATTAAAAACCAAATCAACTAAAGTTAAGTATTAGCTTAAGCAACCGAGTTATACTATCAACAACTCTATCGAGTCTGTTGAGTGGGTAACTTAGCTGAATATAACCAACTTAGCTGTCCCCCAAGGACACAGCTGATTTGAGTCAACTCTGTTGAATAATCTTAAAAGACTAAAATCGAAAATTTGGTAAGGGTTATTCAACCTCCTTCTAAACCTTACCCCACACCTTGGGACCTACAAAGTTAAATATAAAAATATCAAAAAGTTAAACTCGCATAGTACAAATGGTTTTATTATGTATTTTTGAGATTGCCCTAAAAAAGATTGAAAGTATAATTGTTTTGATTTTCACACCGATTTTTGCTTTCACTTTTTCTTGTGTGTTTTATTTATGAATAATCTTTGAATCTTCGTTTCTACGAACCGCCCCGCACCGTCCCATTAGAACTGAATCTATGTCCCAAACTGTCCCAAAATTTAGGACGGAGATTTGTTTTATGGTTCGGTTCTGGAGATTTAAGTTTGGGATATCCGAACTTTGGAATGGTTCTGGAAATTGCTAAATCTCCGAACTAAATTGAACTGTGCACACCCCTACTTGGAACTATGAGTCTCATGAGCTTTGTTTAATGGTTTGGGTGTGGCCAACAATTCAACAATAATAGTAATTTAGCCCGATAGATAATAATCAAGGACTAATTAATATTAAATGCTGAAATTAAATGATTAAAGGATAATTATGAGAATAAATTACCCCACATAAAAAATGTTAAGCTCATTTTATCCAATTTTAATCTTTATAAAAAAATAATTATAACAAAATAAGAATAATAATAATTTAAACTAGAATCTTCTACCAACCAACTTGAATTTGACAAAATCAAATTTTTATTACGATTAGATTTGAGTCAAAACTTGTGTGATTCATCTAGATCAAATCAAAGTTCCATTAAATATTCAGTAGCGACAACTTTGTATAAACCCCCCTATCCCCCCGCCAAAAAAAACCCAAAAAAAAAAAAGGGAAAATACACACACAAAAAAACGAAGAAATAAAATTTTATAATCTTTGATATGTTGTCATCATATGTCGACGGGGGCAGTGTAGTAAGACAACGTAACCGGTGACGGCGGGAATAAGGCTCTGTTTGGGAACTTCATACTTGGACGGTTGGACCATATTAAACATAGTGTATTTTTTTTTTAGAAACAATTAAACACAGTATTTGAATAAGACGATTTTTTAAAGAAGTTATAAATTTTTAACTAAACATCGTGGAAAATTTTAATTCTAGCTTTTTCACAACTTTGAAAATATATTTAATCTAAGTTGACATCTTTGAATTTTCTAAACTATAATTATAGTTCTAGTAAACAACTACATACACTCAAGATTCTTGTGATTGTAAACTAAGTAATTTATGATTTGGCAAAACCATCTTACAATTTGATAAATAAAAATTTGATATTTACATAAACAAATACATAAAATTATATATATTTTTAGCTTAATTAAGTTTGTGAAATTCTTTCATCCAACCCATTTTAACAAAAAAAAAAAACCATTTAACTTTTTTTTAGGAATACAGTATGAGAAGGAACACACACATTCATACGAAATTGAACTTAGGGAAAAATTCATAGGCCAAAGTTTATATGAAATCAAACTTTGGTCTGAAATCATTAGCTTCTATGAGGTTGATCCCAAATTCAAGACTTGTAAGCAAATAAGAGTTCTCCAAACACCAATGTTTTTAAATCCGTACCGGACATCGAACCGACTTAGAATCGAGTTATTGGGTCATTTTGGTTCAAAAATTTAAACCGTTCTTAAAAAACGGTTAGCCCGCATGCATACACACACACATATATATATATATATTATATACATGTACACATGTAAAATATAAATACATATGCGGAAAATTCAAACAAATACAATTAAAAATAAAAACTAAATTAATAAATTATAATATCCAAATATATATGTAAATCGAATATAATGAGAAGTTAAATAAAATTTACTATATATTTTCCTTCAATTTTTGTTATAAAACAAAAAAAATTAGAAAAAAAAACTGAACCGAGTTACATGGGTCACCAGTTTCCAAGTTTTTGGACGGGTTTGACCGGGTGACAACAGTTTTTTAACCACCCGATTTTAACATATAAATAGATCATGTGACCGATTCCTGATTAAATCGATCGAATCAGACGATCTGGTTTGGGTTTCAAAACATTGCCAAACACAAGCTTGGAAATAGAAAGAAACAATAAAGAAGTGACAAGTGTAAACCTCTGACCAATCTTTCGTAATGTTTGGCGCCCTTAATTCCACGCCACGAATCACACGCAATTTTCCATTTTTCAGTATTTCTGTTCGTTCCTCTCCATGCAAAAATCCAATCGAATCAAAACCCACAACAACAAAAAAAGGAAAACAAACCATCAAATAATATTCTATTTCTTCTCACAGCTTCCTTAAAACTTCCAATCTTTCTTCCAGAAATCTTAAAAAAAAAATTGAAGTTTGATGGTGGGTTCATCAAGACAAGGCCTGCTTTCATGGATGGGAGTGGCAACAGCCACAAGAAAAGTGGAATTAGAAAAGAACATGGTAAAAAAAGAGGAATCCTTGAGCAGAGAACCCTCAAATTTCCAAATTTCTGAGGTGGATTTGAGTTTTGGGGAAAGGGCATTTTCTGCTGGCGGCGCCGCCTTCATCTCTGCCCTCATTGTTAACCCTCTTGATGTTGCCAAGGTCTCGATTTTTGTTTTATTGGTAGTTATGGGGTGCTTATGTGCAATTTAACTAGTTTTGAGGACGTTCGTGTGTTTAATACTGGAGAAAAAGATAACCTATGTTAATTGTTAATAAAGGGCTTTTTTTTTTCTCATTATTCTAGAGAGTTCAGTGTTCTTAATTATGCTCAGTTTTGCTATTTGATTCAGCCAAGTAAAATAAGATCCCGATTGGTAATAGCTTGGAATTGTTTCAAAAAACTGCTTTGGCATTCTCTGCTCTGATTTTTTTTTTCTCTACTTTTTCAATTTTATTTTCTGCAGTTCTCTTCGTGCATTATTATTTATGATCTTGGTGATTTTCTGTCTACGTGGCAGCCAATGTTGCTCCTCAATCCATGTTAGTGCAGTGTCATGGGTTCTTGTTATAATTTTAGAGGTTTATTTAATTGGATTGCTTTTAGTGTATGCTATACAATTGGCACTGTGAAGTGTAATTACGTTTTACTATAATCAGTCAGTTTAATTAGTTTATTTGTCTTTACTTATTTGGTGCCTGGTTGATATTTGGCTTTTTTATTCAGACTAGGTTGCAAGCTCAGGCAGCTGGAGTCTCCTACGATGGCTTATGCCGCTTGGGTTGCTTTGAAACAAGCACGGTAAAACAAAACCAACCATTAGTACCACAATGATTTTCTGATCAAGAGAAATTTGTGGCTTATTTTAGTTCTTAACTAAGCTTCCTACATACTACGCACCATTCTTTGAGGCATTGGTGATATGATTTTCTTTCTTTCTTTGCATTTAGTGCTTGTAACTTCCCTTCCTTTGTTGTTGGAACATCAATATCTGACCCACATTACATGTACTTACAAGTTTAAGAGAATACAGTTGCTTCATAAACCTGCGCCATTTAGCTGTTTAATTTAGTGCTCAAGTATGAAAGGGGGTAACTGATGCAAAACGAAATACGTGTTAAGTGTATACAACCCAACTTTCTACTGCTGAAAGACGTCTATTCATGAAGGGTTTCCTTATTTTATTTTCTTGTAGTCAAAGTACCGTACATAAAGTGCTGTTACTATATTTCATTAAAGAACCATGTTGTCATAGTAGTAATAGCTCTGGTGTTGTGCTTAGATGTTGCAAGTGTTGAAGTATGTGCCATCATCAGTTCGTTCACCTGTCGGCAATCAGCCAGCATGCTCTCCTGACTGTACCCGTTACAGAGGGACATTGGATGTATTCTACAAAATAATACAGCAGGTTAGTGAATTTTTACTCAAAGCATATGCTTTCAGTCGTATCACTCTGTAAGCAAAAAAAATTTGGAACTTTTGAAATCATAATATGAGCTCTAGATACTTTAAAATTTATGAAGATAACTCTTACCATGTCGAATTGTCCAGGAAGGATTCTCAAGATTGTGGAGAGGAACTAATGCCAGTTTAGCATTGGCAGTCCCTTCCGTAAGCCCCCCTTCTTGAAACTATCTACTCGTTTGTTCTATGGGATTTAAGACCTCGTGTAGGGTGAATTATTTTCCACAGCTCATTGTTGAAATCTTTAGAGCATTGTTTGCAGGTGGGAATCTATATGCCGCTCTACGATATTTTTCGGAACTACTTGGAAGATCTCACGTTACATAATGCTCCAAGCATCACACCATTTGTTCCCCTAGTTGCTGGATCCTTAGCGCGCTCGATAGCATGTGTCACTTGTTATCCTATTGAGCTTGCAAGAACTCGCATGCAGGTATTTCTATACTCAACATTGCCAATCTGATTAGATCTGAGTTTTATTTTCATAATTGCCTAGAAATGGTTATATTAGTCATTATGACATCTTTATTGTAATTGTCACTATGGTTATCTTACATTATTAATTAATGGCTCGCTCATTATTATGTATGTACTCTTTTTACTATTTCTTCACCTCACCTTTCCGACTATAGATTTTTTTACAGCATAAAACACGTTTATATATTTTCTTTGGTTAATTGTATGTCTGGTTATCTTTCTGGTCATAGGCATTCAAACACAGCCAAGGTGGTGCGAAGCCTCCAGGAGTGTGGAAAACTTTGAATGGCGTTGTCTCGCCAATCCAGAGAGCTAATAGTCATCAAGCTTGTATGTTGCTTTGAACTTGTATTTTGACATTTGCTTTGCAAGTTATTTAAATTTGAGCTTTAAGTTGTCCTATATGGCTTAACAACATTGGAACCCGGATCTTGTCATGTATCAACTGTGTCTTGCTTAAAGTCCTTTTTTGTAAAAGGCTGGGGGTGGGGTGGGGGGTTACCTTCAACGTGAAATTTTAGTAGCATGGCTGCACGAGTGATAATCTGGAATTCATGATAGGTTTTTGGGTGGATAAATGAATGCTTTGCAAGCTCTTTTCTTTGTCGGGCAGTAGTTCTAATAAGTTCATGTCATCAATCAGTTTTTACAGCGAATCAAGCGTCTTGTGACTCACCATTTTGGACAATAATCTTCTATTAATTATTAGACCAAACAGCTTAGATAGAGTGATTTGTTTGTGTTTTCTTTTTTTTCCTTTTTTTTCTTTTTTTTTTTCATTTCTTCTCAATTAATTGTTTTATATTCCTATTCCTCTATTTTATTTATCAACGTGTTCGTATGATTCTCTGGTCTCCGGAAAATTGAAGTGATGTATTAGTGACTACAATTGCACCAGTTCAAAGTTACCGCATTTTATGGACTGGCCTTGGAGCACAACTTGCACGTGATGTTCCTTTTTCTGCAGTTTGCTGGTCATCTCTAGAGCCAGTAAGGGCTTTATTCATATGGCATTTCTTGGATATGTTAGGATTCGTGTTATATTTTACACTTGCTAATTATGTGTAGCTTAGAAGAAGAATTTTGAGCCGGATAGGAGATGAAGCCAGTGTTTCCAGTGTCCTTGGCGCAAACTTTTGTGCTGGCTTTGTGGCGGAAGCGTTGCGGCTGCAGTTACATGTCCTCTAGATGTTGCAAGAACTCGGCAGATAGAGGTGGTTGGTTCTTTTTATTATATTAAAAATTGTTATTAGCTATGAATAGGGTTAACTACAAAAACTAGCCTTAAAGTTTAGTATAATTACCAAGAAACCCACATAAATTTCAAAATTACAGAATCCCTTGTATATTTGTTTGTATTTTACAAATTGCACATATTGAGATGCGTATTTGTAAAGCAAAACAAACTTCAAAGGGTATTTGTAATTTTAAAAATAACTGGATTTTTGGGGTAGTCTTTGTAAGTTACCCCGATGAATAAATGAAATGATTGATTCGGATAATGCATTTCCTCGGGACATGCCACATTAGAGGTCATGGCAATAGTTTGTATTTTTGTCTTACCATCTATGCGACCTAATCTTCACAAGTAAATCAAATGGAGTGAATGAGACGGATGTTTGGCGCTTATTATGCTCTAGGTTTGAGATTTCGGCAGCATATTCTTCACTTTTTCTGTCCAAAGAGTTAGTTGTTTCTTCCTTTTCTTGCATGAGAAATATATGAGACAGGTGGCCCAATTGATGGTTTGGCATGCATGCAAAGAAAGTTAGAAATGGTTAAGAGACTCTTATGAAAAGGGAAAAACCCTGTTTTTCTTAGCAATGATGAGTTGACTTTGGTCTTATTAGTTGGTTCTGCCTTTTTTGATAATGAAGATCTAAATTTTGAACTTTCAGAAAGATCCCACACGAGCATTGACGATGACTACGAGACAGACTTTGATTGAGATCTGGAGGTATCCATGATAATTTCTCTATTTACTTTTTCCCCCTGAATGATTATTCGCTCATCCTTTTCGTTTGACCAGAATAGTTGATTAGGCGTAGAACCTTTCTTATTTTTTTTCCCCTTCCACCAAGTGCGTCCAGAAAAAGAAACCGGCATTATTTCTCATAATTTATTTAGTGAAACGGCATCTGGATTTCCAAAATATTTCAAACCAGATGCATAAATAATGAAAAAGATTCTCTCATTAAATTCATCCTAATTTAAGGAGTCTTTGCAGACACTAAATAAAGTGGAAAAAAATCATGTGTTAGTGTTTGCAAATGTCTGCTCCATATAATCAAAATCTAAAAACAGAAGGAGGGGTGCTTAATCTATTTTATATTTCTGATTCTGCATTTTGTTTGACTTTTCCACAAATAAAACACTTTTACAAATTATCCACCAAAACACTCTTTTAACTGAATCAATTTTCAGCTTCCATTTGCAAACTCTACCAAAAGCAGAAGTGTTTGCAAAAAAAATATATCTGGGAAGGAAATCATAGTATTATGAAATGCTGCGTTTGCTATTCTGAACTCACTCCTCTGCTCGTGAATCAGAGATGGAGGTGTTAAGGGATTATTCACTGGTGCTGGTCCTCGTGTTGCTCGAGCTGGTCCTTCAGTCGGGATTGTAGTTTCCTTTTATGAAGCTGTCAAATACGCAATGCAATATAGATACTCAAAGCAATAATCTTGTGGAAGATATAGCTGTCATTTTAATGAAGTCAGAAGATTGGTATAATCAGTCCTTTCGATAAAGATATTTCCTCCGGATTACTGATTTGGCCAAGGCATAGATGAAATTACCAATACAGGGAAGAGTTACAGATGAACAAATGTACATATGCTCGTTTTTGTGACATTTGGAATGATTTTCGAGCCAATTTTGATGGTATGGCTTGGAGGTTCCAAGGGCTTGACATGTTAGTTCTCCAGTTGGATCCTCATTGGCTTGTTCCATTCATCTCTTGTTACGATGAAACTTATCCCCCGAAATAAATGGAATTTCTTTTTTGTTATCAAACGCATTTTCTTCTACACACACACACAAACAAAAAGAAAACAGATAAAGCTGTGATTGGTTGTGCTTTCATTTCTAAGAGAATAACATAAATTGTTTGTTTGACGTTTGTGGGTTACATTGTTGCGCTGCCTTAAAATGTTTATTTACATAATAGTCCTTTGTGCGCAGATGGAAAAAACACATAAATAGTTTGGCGTTTTTGTTATTGTATGCTGCAATAAGAATGTGTGCATATGTAAAAAATACAAGTCGCATCTAGGTGAACAAGACTGTAAACGGATCAAGTAATGAACAAGAGTCTAAACGAATCAAGTATAGCCCAACATAGTATTTTATTGTTCAAGTTGTTTGAATTTTTATCGAGCTTCAAAGTATTTGAGTTTTTTTTTAATGAATCAAAGATATATTAAAAATGAAAAAGTGTGATCCTGATCACAAGCTGACCAGGTAGCCAAAGAAAGAAACGAAAATCAAGTCCAAATAAAAAACGAAATGGTCACAAGCCGACCAGATGGCTGAATGGTTGGAGTCTCGTTAAAACCTCTCAAGGTAAAACCCACCCTTGTGGGAAAAACCTTTGGCAGGAAAAAGAGTACCACTCATAAATGAAGCGTCCAAAAATAAAGAATGAAAGACCAGGACGCATTATCTAACAAATCTATAAGTAGATTGACCAACATAGTCTTCCGCGAGAAGATGCACAATATCCTCAGGAGGAACGCCCCACCAAGTCGCCCGATTGCGACTTCTTGCTCAGAAGATCTGCCACTCGATTGCCCTCACGATAGATATGCAAAACCACCAGATCCATCTGTGAAAGCAAATGAAGAGTATATCGCCATTTGTCCAGATGGCGCCAGGGGACAACAAAAGATCTCTTGTTAAGCAAGTCCACTACATAAACGGAATCTGACTCGAGCCAAAGATTAGTCCAGCCCTTAGCAAATGCATAATGAATGGCCCACATTGCCGCCACCAGCTCGGCCTCATAAGCATACCCAGTACCACAACGCTCCACAAAGCAACCCCGGAAGATGCCTCTGTAATTCCGGAATACCCCAGGAGTTGTAAGGCTTCCCGGCGCCCCCGATGCGCTACCATCCGTATTTACCTTGATCCAATCCGGAAGGGGTTTTTGCCAATTTACCTGCACAATCTTCGGAGCGTGTCGTGGCCGACCAGGAACACGAGTCTCCTCAGGATGAGAAGGTCCCTTTGATCATTATCCATGCAACCATGATCTGAAGATGCAGATTCAACAATGAGAACCCGAAGTTGGGTAATAGTTGTCGCACGCCATAAAAAAGCAACTTGCTCGCTAAAACAGAAAGTCATTAAGCGCACCAGAAATTCATTAAAGCTATGAGCCATAAAGAGATGAACATCGAATAAACCAAAAATCCAGCGCCAAAAAGTCCCTGCAAAAACAAAAGTGACAAACAAGTGATCAATAGATTCAGCATAAGCACAACAAAGACCACAGACCGAGGGGCCTATAAAACCCCTAGGGCGTAACAAGTCTAAAACCGCCAAATGATTGTGGATAGCTCGCCACACCATAATCGAACGATGTTCCAGAATGTGAGGGGACCAAATCCATGAACCCCAAAGGATCGTAGGAGATGTAGGACGAATATGCGAATACGCCGCTTTCCAAGTAATATTCCCATCATCAGAATGCATCCAAACCCGCGTGTCCTTCAAAGAGAGGGCGATAGGGAATTGAACAATATCCCGAACAAGATCCAAGTAAGCCTCAATAAACGAGAAAGTGAAATGCCAGGACTCATCGTAGAAGTACTCAGAAATGCGTTGCCCAAAGAGATATTTGTACTCATGCGGGATACCAATTCTGTCAGCAATGCAATAGCCCAACCAGTTGTTAATCCAAAATAATACCTCATAATTATTCCCAGGGATCCATCGTGACTCTTCTAAACAATCCTCAATGCAAGGCCTAATCCCAGCCCAAATCGAAGAAGGAGAAACGATCGCCTAATAGAACCGTCCGAAGTCAGATAACGTTTTCTGAGAACCTGGAAAACCACTGAATCTGAAGTCATAACTTTCCAACCCAATTTCATCAGAAAAGCACTATTAGCCACAATAATCGAGCGAACTCCAAGGACGTGTGAAGCCCTCGATTTTTATTCGAACATGTACTTGTCTCACGTATCGTCTTTGTACTATTTGACAATTCTACCGCGTCGCTTTGACGGGTAAATATTAATGATAAATATAATTGTATTTAAATTCTTTTAATTATTACTTGTGATCATAATCATTTATTAATTTTATTTCACATTTATGATCACTTGATTGATCATCATTATTATTACTTGTGTATTTATTAGTCATCTTAGAAATTTAAGAGACTATTTATTTTAGAGATTTATACCTTATAGAATTAAGAACTCGACTTAGATTAAGTGATCATGAGACTTATAAGTGATCAAGAAAAATCACTAATTATTTTGAAAATTGATATTATTCATCTATTATCATCAATTTTGGGATAAAAAAAAAAATGGAAATGCCACAAATACCCCTTAAGGGACGGCCATGGTGGGTATTTTAAGTGTAGAAATATCTCCCAACTCTTGTACATGTACACCTTGTGTATTCATTTTGTGTATTTTTACACCATTAATTCAAACCTACATCTTAGAATAATCCCACAATTTCAACCATCCAATTGGTCAAACAAGACCAATTTAAAAATTCCCCCCTAAGCTTAGCATTTTGGCTAATTGTCCCTAGTAAAGTTGCCTATTACTAATTTATGCCTTAATTCCCCAATTATTCACCTCACAAATCATTTAATCAAAACAAAACAAAATTTTTATCTCCTCCACCCCCCCATTATGGACGGCCAAATGGCCTAAGTAAGAAAGAAATTTGTTCAACTTTTTATCACTACATTTCACCAACATTCATCTCTTCAAGCCTTGAATCCTCTCAACTCTCTCTAAAGATCCTCCTACATCTCTCTACACATTTTCTTCTTCTTCTTAACACTTAACCAAAAATACAAGAAATTCCCCTCCTAAACTCCACAAAAATTCGAACCATATACTACACAAGGTAAGAAATTTTCTTCTCCAATCTATTCTTATACCTTCTAGCTCACCTCTTTCACCTCCTAATTAAGTTTGATTTTGTGATTTTGAGGTATACCTAGAAGACCTTTGAAGATATTAAGAGACTTGTCATCTTGAAGAAAAATTGTGAAGAAATTGGACTATAAGGTAAGAAATGGAATTTTTAGTACATTTTCTTCTTCTCTTTCTATTTTCCGAATTTTGACACTCCATTTTCATTTTTGGAGTTTTAAGGGCTGACCTTGGTGGTTGACATTAAGGGTGACCAAAACTTTGCACTTGGAAGCCATTACTAGTCACATTTTACTCACTACACAAGGTAAGTGTAGTATTTCCAATTTTCTCACCATCTTCTTCTTTTCCCTAAAATTTTAACCACATTCTTCAAACTCCTATATTTTTTTTGATATTCCTTGACTTAGGGGCTGACCTAAGTCACTCCTTCATCGAGAGAGATTTATCCCATTTTCACCAACAAACCGATCTTTAAGGTGGGTGGAAAAATCCTTTCAACTTCTAGGTGTTTTAAATTGAAAATATGCATGTAGTATTTTTTTATTGAGCACTTGAGATATATATTATGTATTGCATGTTGTTTTCTTGTATCAAGTTGGAAAAATTCTCAAGTGTTGCTCAAAAATGCGATTTATCGAAAAATAGGGCATACATGTGCACTTTATTGTTATACTTGATGAAATTTTGTATGAGAAGGATGTGTATGTGTATAACTCTTGAAATCTATGTTTTGCATGATTTATAACCTGGACAAGTCGAGCATAATTGATTAAATTTCAACTTTTGGACTTAAAATGCAAAAATAGAAAGTTGGTGGACTTAATTGCAAGAAAATAAAACTTAAGGGACCCCTATGTAATTTTCGATTTTTGGGACTGAACTCAGGTTCAAAAATTATGTTTTGACATTTTAATAAAGTTTTAAGAGTTTTTAGATAAATAAAATCAACCCTTAAAAGCCCAAGGACTAGATTGCAAAATTTGAGAAGTTTAAGGGCTATTTTGCAAATTTCGAAACTGTACCAGACCCTAATTTTAAAATTTGAAATTTTAACTCTTAAGGGACTGGAAATAACATATTTTAAGTGTATTCCAAAAATCCAAGTGTTTAGAGCTTGGAAAGTAATTTATATAAATTGAGGGACCAAAGTGTAAAAGATTAAACTTGAGGACCCAAATGAAATTTCCAGGACTTATGCAGCCCATGCACCTGGAAATGCTAATTTAACTATAACTTAATTATATTTTGAACCCAAGGTTCAAATTTCATAACAATTGGACCCCTAAAAGCCTTAAAGGCAATTATTTCAAAATGGGACAAAAATGAAATTTTCAAAAGTTAAGGACCTAAACTTATTTTTTTTTAAAACTGTTTTTTTTCCCAATATCCCACTAACCATAGTTACATTTTTCAACTGTAATCACATTAAAATCCCTTCCGAAATGGCAATTTTAACAAATTTGTGGCCAATATGAGAATTTTATAAAAACTCGACCTCAAAACTTCAAAAACCTGAATCTCTGAATAATTTGGAGAATTTAGGAACTGACCTCATAATTTTTCAAGGTCGGGATATTTATTTATTCAATTTTTAATCCCAAAAGTATTGGTTTTACAAAACGGGGCTAAATTGTAAAATTTCTTTTATCAAGGACCTAACTCAAATTATTTTTCTTTTACTAAAACAGCCCTGGACCCTCTGACTTCAATTTTTAATTAAAATATTTTATTTTCTCAAAAACCCCTTGACTTATCGGACCGCCTTGACCGATTAATACCCGATCGCGGGGGGACTTCCTCGTCTTGCAATTTGAATCTATAACGGGACTTATGTTCCACCTAATCTTTCAAGGTATCGAAGATTGCTTATCCTCCCGATAATCATCTTCATCCAAAAAACTCCACCAACACCATAATTGCCACTCGCAATTTTTTAAAAAAATTCTGAATCGCTTCCTCAATCAATAATACTGATTGCTGGTGACTACCGAACTTGTGTTTACTTTCCCGCTGAGTCAACTTGGTGTGTCGAGCTCACATTTCGGAATGGATACGTCGGGATGGAACCGCGGCTGGCCGCTATTCCACTCTTCCGGCCCCATCGTCCTAATCCCGCAATTGAGGGACGGAGTTTGTCCAAGGGAAGCGGGTCGTAGTACTTGATGTATAATCATGATTATGATAAATCCGAGCCTTGCTAGCTCCACTGTGAATTTTGTCTTTGCCTATGGAGCGATAAAGTGACAGGTCTTGGACCATCTTGCTCGGGGAGTTACAAGAAAGAACGAAGGAATCGTTGTCTGATCCACATGATTCTGGAGTTAATCGGACCTATTTGGTTGGCGCTACAAATCCGTACGCAACCGCTACTTGTATTGCATAGGTTGGCGCTACAAATCCGTACGCAACCGCTACTTGTCTTGCATAGGATTGGCGTTACAAATCCGTACGCAATCCTCCTGACTGCTTGAACCATAGTGCCTGCGTGACCACAAACTGTTTTCTTAAATTGTATAAGTATATTACTTAAATATATTTATCACGACGCTTGTGGACTGTGTGTGAAATCATGCATCATCTCTCACGCGTTTTCATACAACTAAATTTCTCGCATTACTATATATATCGCCACACTTGCACACGATCACCCATCCACTGAGATTTATGTCTCACCCCCTCCTGTTTTCTAACCCTAGAAGAGGACTTTGTCGAAGAAGCTGAACCTGCCTTGGATTGAATTCTCGTGCTCCGCCCGTTGGACTTACTTCCTATCGTTATCTATATTGTTGGACTGTTTTCTTTTATTTTAATGTTGTTGGACTCTTTTATTTTCTTTGCAATTCTGGACTGTAATTTAAGGGCGTAGGACCATTTGACACTTAAGCTGGCGATATGATGTGTATTTTATTTCCTAGTTCTGGACTGTAAACTATTTGGTTGTTGGGATGTATTTGTAATCGTGTTATACTTGTAGTTTTCCGCTGCATTAGACTCTGTTTCACTTGGGATTGTTGTATCATTTGTCTAGACTGTTGGGATCATTTATGTTTAAGTGGTTGATCATCGTCGCGTCATGTTTGGGGCGTGACAGGACGCCTTTGGCCCGAGGCATACAACATCTAGCCCAATTGACCACCACCGAGCCTTTGGAGTTTACATCACCAGTCTAAATAAAGTTACGCATGGCTTGCTCCATTTGCTTAAGCAAGGATCTCAGCCATTTGTAAATAATCATCGTATGCACAAAGGAACTAGTAATCATGAATTAACCAAGCGGACTCTTCCCGCAAAGAGATAGCGTCGTCCCTTCCATCGTCGAAAATTCAGAATAATCCTGTCAAAGACATGCTGCAAGACCGCGGCCTTTGGAGCACTTTTAAAGATGGGGGCTCCTAAATAAACCGTAGGAAAGGCCCCTAACTGAATACCCATAATATTCTGGACATGACCACGCACATGATTAGAAACCCAGGTGCCGAAGAAAACTTTCGATTTACGAGGATTGAAGGCCTGACCCAAAATATCAGCATACATCGCAAGGATCTGAAGAAGAATACGAGCTTTAGCCGAAGAGGCCCCACACATAATAACAATATCATCAGCGTAGAGAATCGAAGAGGGAAAGATAATATGTCTAGGCGCAATGAACGGCCCTAGCTGATTCTGAATCACCGCTGCCTCAATAAATTTGCTCAGAACTTCCTCCGCAATGCAAAAAAGTAAAAGAGATAAGGGATCACCCTGTCTAACCCCTCTAAAAAACCAAAAGTAGCCCACAGGCGAACCGTCTAATAAGATCAAGATCCTGGACGATTGAAGAATAACTTCTATCCAGCGAATGAAGATCTCCGAGAAGCCAAATCGATGTAGAACGTGGATCAGAAAACCCCATTTTAAAGTATCAAACGCTTTGCGGATATCAATTTTCAAGATCATATTATTATCAAGACGACCATACAAAACATTGAAGCCTTCATAAACCAGAGCAATACAATCGTGAATCTGTCTGCTCCGGAATAAAGCCAAATTGCGTAGGAGACAAATAGGAGGAATGATCGAGCCCAACTGAGTTGCCAAAATCTTGGTAATTACCTTGAAAAGAAAATTACTCATAAGTATCGGACGAAAGTTGTCAATAGTATTCACATCTTTAGTTATCAGAATGAGAGCATAAAACTAGCATTCAACCCCGAAGGGATGGTCGAATTAGTGAAGAAAAAACGGATAGCGACGATAACCTCTGTTGAAATAATGTCCCAACAGTGACGATAAAATATCCCATTGAAACCGTTAGGGCCAGGAGAACTATCCAAACCAAGATAAAAAAACTGCCTCCCGAATCTCCGAATCCGAAGGATTAGCCGTTAAATGAGCATTATCTGCTGCCACAACCTTCGGAGATATGACTTGCTCAACCATAGAATAGTCCGAAATGGAACCCTCTGAGTCCGAAAAAAGCTCCTTATAAAAGGAGGTAATATGATTCCCAAGAACAACTGGATCATCCGAGAAGTTACCATCAATCATCAAACCCTGAATCCCCGAACGGCTCTCCCGAATCTTACAACGACGATGAAAAAATGTTGTATTATGATCCCCATCTTTAAGCCAGGCCGTACGAGCTTCTGTTTAAGGAACTCAGATTGCAATAACAGCGTTTTGGACAGCGCGCTTTGGGCTTCAAATTCAAATTCACGACGGGCAGCAGAGAAACCCAGAGTCTCAATATCCGCCTGTATCTGACGAACTTGCTCTATCTGACTATCCACCTTACGATTAACATCACCAAAAACGTCTTTATTCCAACCCTTAATAATCTGACGTAACCGTTTGAGCTTCCACATAATACGCAGGAGAGGGTTAGGGGAAGGACACAGCTGAACCCAAGAGGAGGTAACCAGATCCTGAAACGAGTCGTGACAAACCCACATGCGTTGAAAATGAAACAAAATCGGACCTCTGCTGAGAGAGGACGTACAAGAAACTAATAGGGGATGATGATCCGAACCGATACGAGGAAGAACCAAACCTTTAACCGCGTGCCAAAGAGAGAAAAATCGACAAGTGGCTAGGGCTCGGTCCAATTTCTCCTGGAGGAGGGAGAGGGGCATACGGGTGGTGCACCAAGTAAATGTATTACCCGTAGCAGGCATAGAAAACAAACCAGCAGCATCCAAAAAGCCCCTAAAGTCCTGACAAGAAGCCTGGGATAGAGTTCCACTGCCCAATCTCTCATGGTGACCCAAAACAGCATTAAAATCACCAAGGAACAACAAATCATCAAGACCCAAATTCATCAAATCTAGCCAGAGCATGCGACGGTCAATATGATTACATAGACCATGAACCAAACCAATATGAATAGTCAGAGAACCCCATTGAACCTGAAGAACAATACACTGAGATGAAACCAGAACATGATGTAATATAGAAATGCCATGATTACAGAAAACCCAGATATCCGCCCGACCATTAGAACGAAAGTTCTGAGTCACAAAACTCAAACCCAAACTGGTCCAAAAAGAATCTGAAATCAAGTTAATGTCCATCTTAGGCTCACAGATAGCCAATAAAGACGGTTTATGCTATGACATAACGCCTTAAGAACATTACGAGAAGCAATGTTCCCAATTTCTTGGATATTCCAGAAAATGCAATTCATTGAGAAATAGGTGGGGAAGCAACCCGTGGTGAGCGCACGAAAGTGTCAGAGGTAATATGGTCCTCAGGATCAGACGCATGAGCATTAGATACTTCGTCGGCATAGTTCGCCCATCGTTTAGAAGCCGCAAAATCTAATTCCTTAGGCCCTGTAGAATCCATAATAATCATGAGGTCATGAATAGCCAGAGAAGGACCTTGAGTAACAGACTGATGCATCTGGGACTTGGCCGTATCGAGGGAGCTATCCCGGAATGCTCTGCTAAGAGTGTGAATAAGCCTCCGAGGGGGATAATGTATCGTCAGAGGCAGACTACGAGGGTCAGATAAGGTAGAAAGTGGGCCAGTGTTAGAAACCGGGGACTTAGGGACCAGATTACGAGTAGGAAGAACCGGAGGGGAGTTCGGGGAATGGTACTCAGGGGTATCATCCGTGGCAAGAGCCTCAAAAGCATTACCAAGATGAATGTCATTAGGGCAAGTGACTATGGCACAGGATGGAGAGCCAGCCTACATAGTCGAACCCGTATTTTCCATTGAGTTATCAACGGCCTTGCCTTTATGCTTAGCCTGAGGCACTGGACGATAAACTTTGCGAACTCTGGAACGACCCCTTTGTGAGGTAGGGCGTCCATCAGGAGCTCTGGAGCGTCCCTGCTGTGAACTAGGACGTCCTTCTGGAGCTGAGGTCCCCGTAAATGTAAAACGGCAGGAAGTGGTCGAGTGTCTCGTAATATTACACTTAGAGCAGATCTCAGGGAGTTTCTCGTAGCTAACCAACACAAACGAGCATTGGCCAACCCGTTCCACCATAATATGATCTTCCAAAGGTTTAGCAAGGTCTATGTCAACCAACACACGAATAAAATGACCAAAGAAGCCATCTAATGAACGCTGATCAATTTGAATCGGATTACCAATAGCAGTGGCAATCCCTAAAATAGTAGTGGGATCCCAGTATTCCAAACTAAGCTCAAAAATTCTAACCCAAACACTGGCAACAGAAGTGTGAACCTTGTAAGGGTTGAAATCCAGAACCCAAGGAGAAAGATGAATAATCCCCGGGTTAAGAGCCCAATTGACACGTAACTGAGCATGGGAGCGATCATGCGCATTAGAAAATTTAACACAAAAATATCCCTTGCCTAAGTTAATTAGTTTCCAATCGTTTTTAATGCCCAATAGCTCGGAAAGCCGTTTATGCAAAAGCATAGTAGGCCAGGGCTTGTTACCCTTTCCCAAAATCACCGCCCAATCAAAGAGTAAGAGAATTAAATGACGCTGGCGATAAACATTTTCATCAATAGTCACAAAATAGTAATCACCCTTCCTAACAAGTAGACGTGCCCAACGGTTCGAACCGAACCGGCGAACCGGCGGTTTCGAACCGTGGTCAACGGTTTTCGAACCGTTGACCCCGGTTTTGGTTCGTTTCGATTGAACAGGAACCGTAAACCTTAATTTTAAGGTTAGGTTACGGTTCCGGAATTTCCAAACCGTAAACCGCCGGTTCTAACCGGCGGTTTAACCGGCGGTTTTTCTATTTTTTTTTTCCAACAATTTGAAATTGAAATTTGAATTTTGAAAATTCAAATTTCAAACGGTCACTTTTGTGGCGGTTTTAAAAGAACCGGCGGTTTCGGTTAAAACCTACGGTTTTAATTTTTTTTTTTTTTTTTTTTTGAAAATTCAAAATTTGAAAAATTAACGGTCAAGATCAAGATCATTTGACCGTTGAAAACCGCTTGATTTAACCAAACCGGCGGTTTTCCGTTTTTTTTTTATTATTTTTGAATTTCATATTTTTTCCTATAAATACCCCTTCCAATTCATCCATTTTTCCTCACACCAAATTTCTAATCTCCCAATTCTCTACATTCTCTATATTCAACTTGTTCAAGTTTAAATTCCAAGTTTCAATTTAATTTTTAGTAGTTTCATACTTTTAATTTCATTAGCTATTTTAAAAAATGTCGAGACGTGGAGGATCTTCCCATCAATCTAAGGGCAAAGGTTTGGCGTCGGCTCCGAGCAACAACCACCACCACCACCACGTTTTTTGATGAAGCTTTCGATTTGAACGAAGATGAAATCGAAGCTTGTTTTGCTAGTTTGCAACAAGAAGGTGAGGCTCAATCGGAATCGCAATCGCCAACTCAAACTCAAAGTCGCCGAGCTCGCCACTTAGATCCGATATTTTTCGGTTCATTTTAAAAATTCTCGGATCCTACAACCGGCGGTTTCAAAGTTACTTGCAATTATTGCACTAATTCCTACAAGTTTAGAGGGGGGCGGTTATGGGGACGTTCACGAACCACCTCAACAAAAAACATCCGGATAAAGTTGGGCTAGATCGTGCTCAAACACAACTACCGAGCCGGATTCACGGGTTCTTCAACAGGTATGGAGTCTTCTTCTTCTTCTTTATTTAAATATACCGATATAAATGCTAGAAAAGAGATGACTTTATTTGTTAGTGGTATGTCACTCCCTTTTAACTTTGCCGATAATAAAAAATTTGAAAGGTATACTAGACGTGCTTTTAACCCCGCTGCTAATAAAATTTCACGTTCTACATTGACTCGCGATATTAAAAAAACAGTTTGTGAATTTAAGTTTCAATTAATTAACTCATTTGCTAATTTACAAACAAAAGTTTCAATTTGTTCGGATGTATGGAGTGATCATTGGCAAAGAAGTTTTTATATGGGAATTACTTGTCATTGGGTTGATGATTCATGGACTTTGCAAAAACGTTTAATTGCATATGGAGATTTTAATGTTGAACATACCGCTATTAATATTTCTCATAAAATTCATACTATTTTACAAGAATATGGCTTAGTTACAAAAATTTTTTCAATTTCATTTGATAATGCTAGTGCTAATACGGCTAGTTTACCATCACTTATTAATATTTGTGAACCTTCTATTGGTGGCAAATTTTTTCATGTTCGTTGTATATGTCATATTATTAATTTATGTGTTCAAGATGGTTTAGCTACTTTAAAAGAAGAAATTGCACCTATTAGAGATGCGCTTTTATATTTAAAAGATTTTCTTTGTTTTTTGAAAAAAAAATGGGCGAGATATTGTAAAGAAAATAATTTATACCCAAGAAAATTCTCGGCCGATGTGCCAACTCGTTGGAATTCTACATATAAAATGATAAATGATAGTTATGCATATAGAGAAGCTTTATGTTCATTTTTTGCCGATCAACAATGTGGCATAGTTTTATTTCCCAATCAATGGGATGCATGCTCTAATTTATGTCAACTTTTAAAGGTTTTTAAAGATGCAAATCAAGAATTATCCGGTGTTTATTATCCTACATCAATTTTAGTTGTAGATCGTTGTGTTAAAATTGCACTACTTTTTAGATCTCTCATGCCTTGTGCTACTATAGGACCAACTATTGCCCAAATGGGATTAAAATGGTTAAAATATTTCACTTATATTCCTAATGTATTTTTAGTTGCAAAAATATTAGATCCTAGAGTAAGATTAGATGGTTTAGAAGAATTGTTAGGAATATATTATGATGTTTTGTTTCCTATTAAAGAACATGACACTCCCATTCCAAGTGTTGTAGTAGAGAATGCTAAACAATGTTTATATGATATTTTTAAAGAATATTCAATAAAAGTTGGTGATAGTTTTAGAGGCTCATCTAGTTCTGATATTTTTAAAGAATTTTCAATAAAATTATTTTTTGTGTTACTCAATTTTATTTCCTTCATCAATTGTGTTAATTTATCAATGGTGTTAATTTATTAATATTAAAAACTTAAAAATTCAAAAATTCAAAAAAAAAAAAAGAAAAACCGGCCAAACCGGAACCGGAACCGGAACCGAAACCGTCTATAGGACGGTTAGTTCGTTCCACCTTTGCGGCATAATCAGAATCTGATTGGTTCCGAACCGTAACCGGCGGTTCCAAACCGTTGGACACGTCTACTAACAAGTTTAGGGATAAAATTAATCTTGACCGAAACTATATGAGAAAATGAAGTAAGATTACATGGGGCCTGAGGAAAAGTTGAATCCATAGGATGGGAATTACCTGAAACAACTTTAGCAAAAATATTACCCAAATTATTATTCTTAACATGAGCCAAAAGTCGGGGGTTCAATTCATGAGAGGAGGCCGTTGTAGAAGAGTTCCCAGCAATTTGAGCAGCAGGTTTAGGAGGGCATGCAGAAGGGATACCATGAAGATGGCAAACAACAGCCCAGAGGTCATCACCCCCCAGGGAGGGGACGACCTTGGTGGTAGTAGTGGCAGCCGGCACCCCATAAGAGCCAACCAGGGGGTCAGCCCCCCTATGGCGTGCAGCTGCCATGGGGGAGGGGAGTGCGTCCCGCCCCCTTGGGAGGAAACAAAGGTTGCTAGGGGTCACTAGGAATGGTGGGCGTCGCCTATGGGGGCTTCAAATAGAGATTCGGGGACACCAAACCTAACCATGTAGAATCATTGTCGAACCGAGGAGGAGAGGCCAAAGGACGTTGAAGAACCCCGCCATGCAAATATAGGGTTTTGGGCACATCGGAGGAAGACGGGGCTGAAGGATGAACGTACGAGGGTGGACAATCATAATTCGACGTGAGTGTTAGAGATTTTTCTAACCGCAAGTCTACGGTGTCAAGTTTTAATATAGTGATATGAGTAGGGTTGTCGTATCCACAGGGAATGCGTGTATAAGTACCAAGTATAAATTACCTATGTTATATTTGACAGATCAAAAATAGGCGGATATCTCAATTTATAAATAAAAACAACTAGATGTAACTAATCAAAATATAAACATCTAAATCTATGGGAGAATGAATTCTAGAGGTGTGATGAATCTAGTTTTCCCTTATGTTATCAATATGGTTTATCAATCATCAACTACCAATTTATAAGTCAAGATTTCTACAATAATCATTTCCTCTCTCGAGTGCCAAATGATTTTAGATTCAATTGGGAAATCAATATCTCTATAAAAATCACCAATTAAAATCTCAATAAAAGCTATGAATCTTGATAAATGACTTCAAAGGATTCATAAATCTCTCAATTCTATGAAATCCTAGGTTATGCTATTCCAAGGTCATGTATTCAATTACCTCTCTCAAGTGTCAAATCAAATACACCAAACAATCTAAATTATTGATCAAGTAATTTAGAAGCAATAGTTCCAAATAACACAAATAAATTGATAGATCTAGATTGACAAACCACAATCTCAAAATATAAGTTCAAACATAGATTACACCATCCCTCTAGAATTATAGAGTTTAGCTCATGATGAAAATACAAATACCCATAATCAAATGAGAATGCATCTCAAATGATATACAAGAAACAACAAAAAAGGAATTAAAGAGATTAAAGAAGAATCTTATCTATTTCTAGATGATAAATGTCTTCAATCTTCTTCCCCAACTCTTTCCTTGTATCTTGGTGGTGTTGGTTTTCATCCCCAAGTGTCCTCCATGCCCTAGATCAAGCCTCCCATGTATCTATTTATAGTACCCTCCTTTTAGATCCAAAAATCGGACTTTCATTGTTTTGTCCGCGATGGAGCTGCGGCATAAAGCTGAAAATGGCGCTGCGGCACAAAACACAAACCTGCGACCCTTTTCGCTGCAGCGCTAAAAACACAAACCGTAGAACACTCACGGCGCTGGCGCTTTTTTTGGCGCCGCGGCTCGTTCTGTTACGCCGCAACGCCTCTTTTTCGCGTAGCGCCATCCAAACGTCCGAATTTGCTTTTGGTGTCTTCATAAGAGTTGTAGCCCTCTCTCTTAGCTTTCCATAGCCACTTGAATCAGCTCCATATCAATTTTGTAGAGAAAGTTATGACCAAAATACTAAAACCTCGTCGATCTTAGAAATTCCGGACGCGTTTGGACGTTTCTTCAAATTAATTTTCGTTGTTTAATCATCCTTGCTTCTTTTGACACACGACTCATTAAAATAACTCTAGACTCAATATAATTGGCCCTCAACATGGCTTGGCCTCTCAGATGACTCGAGACAATAGAAATTAATGCCTAACCTATGAGATATAACAAAAACGACTCAAAATACTCAAAAACAACACGAAACTCAAGTCTAGGAAGCCCAAATCAATGGTATAAAACCAAGTGAACAATGAGACCTTGAAGAAGCAAGCCCGCCATCTCAATGACGGAAAACTGGACGGAGATTGATCGGAGAATCAAGAGATCACCGACGTAGGTGAGGAGAGGGGATAGAGCATATTTTCGTTTTTCCTGTCACTTTTTTCACGAAGGCGATATCTCAAAGTATTTGAGCATGTTTGATCATTAATCGAATCGAGTTTAAACGAGTTTTAGTCGAACTGAACATGAGTAGCTTGATGTTTTTACACATCATGTTATTTTTTACAAATTGAGTCAAGCTCGAACTGAGCGTAATATTTTATCGAACATAAAAATGTATTCAAGCTTGGTTTGGTAACATAATGAATCGAGCTTTTAAAGAGCATTGAGTAGTTTGGTTGGGTTTTTCCTTGAGCGGAAAAGTTTTTGTCCTTCATATTTGCAAGCACCACAAAAACAAACAATCAAACGAATGCTACTAAACAATCCGTGAGCACAGGAAAATAAATATACTGAAAACTAAATGGGATGAATAAATGGAACTCTACTCATCACAAGCACAAATGGCATTTTTCTCATCAACCCGAGTTGAACAAAAACGTAAGAAAGAGGCCATGTCCATTTCGACCAACTCAAATCCAGTGAAATAGTCAAGTTGAGAAGAAGTTGTAAGAAGATGCATCCATGGGGTGGATCAAATATGTGAGCACCAAAGCAACCAACATGAGAATATATGCAATCCCTTGGTCAACTGATGTACCTGTAATACACACACAAAAGCCAAAGCCCATTACAACTTTGGTATTTCAACAAAGAACACAAATAATGGTTCTTTTCTAACCATATGCCAACAAATATTAAAATGTCTGCGTAATTACTTTCATCTATAGGTTATTAACATTTCTTTTCCTAATTGCATCTATAGGTTCGAGTAGTCCGAAATTACATATTTTCCTTTTGGTACGACTCAAATGAGCAGATAATGGTGTTTCATACATATAAATATATTGATGTTAAACAATGAGATCCAGCTCAAGCGGCAAAATTGAGGTTTTGTGAGATCTTGATTCGAATACAACCAAAATATATGTGTTACTGTCTATTATTATAACATTATTATGGTAGTAATCTTGTGATTATAAATTATCAATAATTACTAAAAACAAATTAATAATTATTTATAAATATTGATAATTATATTCATGATAAAACATAAGAATTCATCTGTTGAATTAATCAAGATTAAAACAAAACAAGAAAAGTAAATAGCACAGAAATCGATACCACGATAAGCTACAGATTCACAAAACATCAAACAGAACAAGAGAACGATATAAGCGCAATAATTTTAATTTCATAGAATCCACACACACACACACAGACACACACACACACACACAGAGAGAGAGAGAGAGAGAGAGAGAGAAATGTATCATGTATGTATGCGCATTACCATCACTGGCAGGTGAGGGAGCAGGAGCCATGGCCTGCGCTTGAGCGCACGGAAGTGCAATGAGCATAACAGAAGCGATCGCGATTAATGCAGTCAGAACCATCTCCATAGCCATAGCCGGATATCACTCTCTCTATTCTCTCTATCTCTGTCTGGGGGATTTGTATGAATGTAGAAAAATCAGAAATGAGGAGAGAGAAAGAGTGGTAGGCAGTAAGGCTGGTTGGCCCTGCCGCTCTGTTTTCAAAGTTTTCCCAACCCATGTGCCGCCACTCTGTCACTTGGGCCCGGCTCCTCAACTTTTAAATTACTAAATCGTCCCTGGGTTGGCTGCCCCCTCACATGATATGCCTTCAATATACCAAGCTACATGTGGCTCTACTCGTCTAAAAATGAAAATAAAGATAATAAGAGGATAACTGAAAATGTCTTTTTAGGATTTTTGGATTGATAATTCTGATTTCCCCCCCTCCTCTTATACTTTGGTTCTCTTTATTTTTAGTAGGGCTATGCACGGGACTTGGAGATGACCGAAACCGAACCGATATTCGGACCCAAAGATCTCCGAACCGAAAATATCCATTGACTTTTCCCGAACCGTACCGTACCGAAAATATTTATGGTACGGTTCTGGAGATTTTTCAAATACCCGTACCGAGAACCGTACCGAACCACTCCGAACCGAGGACCCGAAGTTAGAACCGATTTTAAAGATTTTATATAAATACATATACATTATTTCTATGTTGTTTTTATTTTGATATTGATATAACTACAAATTATTTGAAATTAAATTGATTATAAAGCATATTTATGAAAAAACCATAATACTGCAACTATTATGAATTTTAAAAAACTTTGATATTTAAATAGAGTAAATCATTTTAAATTGAAATTAGTTAAATGATTAGTAAATTTTACTTAAAAGAAACAAGTAATAGTACCATATTATAACAATATAAAAAAGATCATATTTTAATTTTTTTACCACGTCACATAAAATTATAAATATAATTTTATTGATTATGTTAAGTTGTTAAGTATGACACATTGAGATTATAAATTTATACAAGTTTTTATTTCATATTAATTTATAAAAATTATTATTTAATTATATCTGTTCTATGTCAATAGAAGGACAATTAACCAAAGAATAGACTACTATTGTATTTAGAGGTTATTAAGTTTAGAATTTGGATTGTGTTACCTTATTATAGTTTTAGTTTTTATTTTGAGACTACGCTAAAAAGAGACTAGAACTCTAGAAGTATATCCATTTGGTGATTTTTATATTGATTTTCTTTTTCTTTTTTTTCAAATTTGTATGTTTTATTTATGGTTAATCTCCGAATCTCTGTCCCGAACCGAACTGTACTGTCCCGTCCCATTAGAACCGAATCTCCGTCCCGAACCGTACCGAAAGTTTGGTACGATTCGGGACGGAGATTTTTTTTCTATGGTTCGGTTCTGGAGATTTATTTTCAGAATCTCCGAATTTCGGGACGGTTCGGAGATTTGGAAATCTCCGAACCGTCCCGTACCGTGCACACCCCTAATTTTTAGTATAATTTTGTCAAAATCATATGGTCCACATCTAATTCATTACACCAAATCTTATACCAAATAAATATTTTATTCTTTGTTCTTCATTTTATAGTAACCAAATCTATTTATTTTTACAATTATTTCATTTACTTATGTTTTATTACTCTTAATGTAATTAACTATAAACTTACATTTATTTAATATTACATTAATTAATTATATTACAAAAATAAATATTAAAATTAATATTAGTATACCTTTTAGTTTACATTATAATGTCATGTCTTAAAATTTATAGAAAATATTAATTAATTATTAAAATCATGTTATATAAATTAATTATATATAAAATGAGGATACAATTGGAATTTAAATTTGAAGTAGAAGGGGATTTGAGGGCAAATATGGGATAATGCATTCACCAAATTTGGTGTAAATGAATAGTGTTACACCAAATTTGGTGTAACACTTCATTCACACCAAATTTGGTGTAAGGTTTAGAGTTGGGTTGGAGAAGGAATTTTGCATATTTGGTGTGATAGGGTGGGATTTGAAGTTGGGTTGGAGATGCCCTAATATAGGAATTAACAATTTTGATCCTGTAAATATTTTAGATAGGAATTTTCATCCCGTAATTTTGATCCACAAATTCTACTACGTACACTTTTTGTTCTAAAAATTCTTATTTTGTGTGATTTTGGTCCCAACTTGATGTTTCTATACTACTTTCATTCTCATAATATTATTGTCTTTTGATGAAGTGAAAGTAATCTAATAGAGTATTCAAAGAAGAAGATAACATTTCATATAGCAGCAGAAATTCCATATATTCGTCATTACAAAAGTGTGAGTACCAGACACTATTTATAATAGCAAAAAGAATATGAGCTGACATAACAAACTAAAACGTGAGAACTAATATGAGGTGTAGAAAACGTGCTTCAGTATTGGCAATTATATAATATCAACATCTCCCCCTCAAGTCGGGCCTAGGTAAAAATCTTTTATGCCCAACTTGAGAAGCAACGAACCAAACTGAAGCTTTCCAAGAGGCTTAGTAAAAAGATTAGCAAGTTGCAAGCGGGTAGAAATCTTCTAAGGAGCCACGAAGCCAGCCTTGAACTGATTACGGACAATGTGACAGTCAATGTCTAAATGCTTGGTGTGCTCATGGAAAACGGGGTTAGCTACGATGTGTAATGATGTCTGGTTTTCACACCATAGTGGGATAGGGGTGTCGATTGGCAACTTTAAGTCAGTTGCAAGATAAGAAAGCCAAAGAAGTGCACACACAGTTGTACTTAGAGCTCGATACTCTACTTCAACCGTAGATTTAGAGACAGTGGATTGCTTCCTAGTCTTCCAGGAGATGAGACAATCTCCCATGTAAATGCAGAACCCTATAAGGGACTTTCTAATATCAACACATGATGCCCAATCCGCATCACAATACGCAGTCAGTTGAAAGCTAGTGCCAGAGGGGAAGAACAATCCCTTGGAAGGACACCCTGTGAGATACCTTAACAAGTGAAGTACATCATCCCAATGGAAAGTGTGAGGATCAGTCACAAATTGACTAAGTTGTTGGACACAATAAGTGATGTCATCTCGGGTGAGATTCAAATAGAGCAAATGACCTACCAGTCTTCTATACATATCAGGTTGAGGGAGAGGAGTACCACCCATGTTGTCCAATTTCAGGCCCTGAGGAAAGAACAAAGAGACTGGCTTACAGTGTAAAAGCCCAGCATCCTTGAGAATATCTAGGATAGATTTTCTCTTGTTAAGGTGAGTCCCTGTAGTATCCCTTACTATCTCTAACCCAAGGAAATATTTTGCCTGCCCCAGATCTTTAATGGTAAATAGGTCATTCAAATATTTCTTCAAGGCTGTGATATCAGCTGGCTCAGAACCAGTGATCAAAACATCATCCACATAAATGAGCAAATCGATAAAAGAGGACCCTAAATGCCTAAAGAATAAACAATGGTCGTGAGAGGATTGAGTGAGGCCATAAGCAGTGAATTTAGAATAGAGTTCACTATTCCATTGTCGGGAAGCCTGTTTGAGTCCATAAAGACTCCGTTTAAGATGACAAACTTTGCCTGGTACTGCCTTAGAGTATCCAACTGGAGGTTCCACGTAAATATCCTCATCAATATAACCATGAAGAAAGGCATTGTTGATGTCTAATTGCTGTAATTCCCAACCCTTAATAGTAGCTACATCAATAAACACCCTCAATGTGACCAATCTAGCAACTGGGGAGAAACTATCCAAGTAGTCCAAACCATAAGTTTGATGATAGCCATTGGCAACCAACCGAGCCTTATATCTTTCCACACTCCCATCCTGATTCATTTTCACCTTGTAGACCTATTTGTTTCCTATGGCTTTCTTACCCTGTGGTAAGGAAGTAAGCACCCAAGTATTGTTTCGTTCTAAGGCCTCAAGTTCCTTATCCATGGCCTCCACCCACAAATGATCATTCTTAGCTTAAGTATATGAAACATGTTCTTGCAAGTTAGACACATTGGCAAGGAAAGAGACATGTGTGCTACTAAGATGGGGAGAAATGATGTAGGGAAATATGTGAAGAGGGTAAGGTTCACTTGTAGCAGTCATGACCTGAGGAGAAGTATCAGCAGTGGGCAAAGAATCTTGACTGGAATAAGTTACATAGTCCTGCAACCAAGAATGTTTGTGGATAACTCTGGAACTTCTTCGAGGAAGGGAAACAAGATTAGAAATATCAGTTGAAGGGGCAACTGTGCTAGGAGTGGAAGAGGTAGATGTAGAAGTTAGGTCAGGGACATCAAAATCAAGAGGTGTAACCAGAGGCAAAGGGGTAGTAAATGAAGGCTGGGGAACAGAGTGAAAGGGAAATGTGTTCTCAATGAAGTAAAATCTCCAGAGACAAAAAACTTATGTGTCTCCAAGTCATACAGACTTATAACCCTTGCATCCCAATTCATAACCAACAAAGACACATCTGTGGGATCTTGAATCAAATTTGTTCTTAGAAGGGAGAACATTGGTGGAATAGGCTAGGCAACCAAATGATTTAAGAAGAGAATAACTAGGCTTGTGTCCATATAGAATCTCATAAGGAGTCTTCCATTATAAAGTGACAGTGGGAAGTTTATTCACAATATATGTGGCAATCAAGAGTGAGAGTATCCAAATGAGCAGGGGCTTTGGATTGAAACATTAAAGATCTTCCCAAATTAAAGAAGGTTCTATGCTTCCTTTCCACCACCCCATTCTGTTGGGGTGTGTAAGGACAACTCCTTTGATGTAAAATTCCCAATGAGTGAAATAGATCATGACAAGAGTGATTGACAAACTCTCCCCATTGTCTTCCGACTATCTTGTGATCTTTTGAAATTGAGTGGAAACCATCTGAAACGAATATTCAAGGATTAGGTACTTCACTTTTATGGGACAAGAAATATGTCGAAGTAGCCTTGCTACAATCATCAATAGTAGTGAGCATGTATGGAGTGTTAATAGAGGAAGAAACAATATAGGGACCCCAAACATCTATATGAATGAGGTGAAACAATTTAGTGGAGGTAGTATCACTTGAAGGAAAAGGAACTTGTGTTGCTTTGCCTGGTGACAAACATCAAAACTGTCAAAAACATGTTTCTGAGTGTGTTTACAAAAAGGTCTCACACTATCAGTGTGTTCTAATACAGAGATAGAAGCATGTCCCAACTTTCTATGCCAACCAATTAAAACACTATTACAGATGAAGGAAGAAACATGAAGTTGACTAAGAGATAGGTTACAAGTAGAAGAGGAAGGTTGCAAGATGTAAAGTCTCCCAATCATTTTGCCTACTGCTAACACTTCTTTAGTCCTCAGGTCCTGCAACAAACAATAGAAAGGGAAAAAGGTGCAAGTCAATTGAGAGTGTTGAGCTAATTGTGAAACAAATAGTAAGTTATATGTGAAGCATGGCACATATAGGACATCACTAAGGACCAAGGTATCAGTTATCTGTGCTTTTCCGGAATGTGTGACAAGTTTAGTGGAACCATATGGTAAGTATATAGTAGTGGCAGAAGGCAAAGGAATAAGGTTAGTCAAGAGGGATTTATTAGAGCACATATGCCTACTTGCCCTTGTATCAATGATCCAATTCCTTGTACCTTGTTATCATAAGTACTCAAGGCACAATGAGAACTAGAGAAAGTAATCTCACCAGCAAAATCCACAAAATGTGCAAAGTTCATCCTAGTATTAGCATTACCAGAGTGTGGAGAAAATATATTCTGTGTGAGAAGCTTTGCCACCTCTTGTTGAATTATGGCTGAAATATCTCCCAACTCCATAGTGTTCTGAACTGTTTCACCCACCGGTTTCTGTTCCACAATCCCTGGATTATCTATCATATTTTCCGAGTCTCTAGCCATTTGATCCTTCAGTTGCTTGTACCAATTAGGCACACCATGTAGCTTAAAACATCCAGACATCTCATGCCCTTTGCCCGGACAGTGCTCACAGATCAACGTAGCTTTCTCCTCTTTAGTTCTTCTATAACCTCTCCCCTGTTAGATAAATATTTTTATCGTAGTTTTGATAATTTTATTTTACTGAGTTTTTCATTAAAATAATGTCCCTAAATGTTGTCCAAATACTTCTAATCAATTTAAATTATTTTTACTAATTTTTGGAGTATTTGTTGAAGTTTATTTTTGACAAAAATTGGACAACACTTCTGTTTCGAGGCCAACCGGTCGCCCTAGAGGGCAACCCGTGCCTGAAGTTTGATTTCTGAAACAGAAACAAGACGGAAAAAAAATTTGGAGGTCAACCGGTCAACCACTTGGTCGACCGGTGCCTGAATGAAATAAAATTGTACAAAATTGTTTCTGTTTCAATTTGTAATGGGGTGGACCGGTCCACCCAAGGGGCCGATCGGTCGAGCATGAGGTCGACCGGTCGAAGACCCCCTGGACCAGTCCACCAAGTGTTTTCTCATGTGTAATTCGAATTTTCATATTAGAGTTCAATCGGTCGACCTAAGGTTTTATCAGCAAACTATCCGTTGCACATCAGACAACTTTTCATGATTTTAAGGGATTGATTTCTAACAGGTATATTCTCCATTTGATTTTGCAATTTTTTTTTACAGATTTCAATCTCCAAGGAGGAGCATATAGATGGAAATCAAATTCAAGACCTCTCCTATAAATAGATGAAGGATTGAAGCAACAAGACACAACAACACAAGTAAAACAAACACAAGCAAACTTATTGTTCTTCTCTTTCATATTCTTGTTGTATTTAGTCTAAGTCTTTCACTTGCACATCTTGAGTATTAGGCTTGATTCTTGATTACACTTGCATTTCAAAGTTGTATACTTCATTTGAGTTGTAATCTTGAATTGTTTTCAATCATCCAAAACAATACATCCTTGTTAGTGTTCTTTTAGTAAGAGCACACTTGGGTGATTTTAGGTGTTGAAGAATGTGGTACTCTTCATTGGTGTAAGAAGATTATGGTAATCTTCATAGGTGGTGTTGTACGAAGAGTGAGGTGCTCTTCAAGGTAAATGTTGTAATAGTTTGGTATCTATTAATAAACGTTTTTTCCTTTTTTGAACTCCATTCCAGACATACCAGGGTGGTAGAGGATTAGGCCCTAGGTGGGTTGAACCTCGATAAATCATCTAGTGTTGTTTACATTCCCGCACATTTATTTTTGTTATCATTCTCACATTCGAAAAAAGAGGGCAAAAATCAGAAAATCATGATAATCTATTCACTCCCCTCTAGATCATCGTAGCCACTTGGACTAACAAATGGTATCAAAGCCAAACTCTTTGGCAAGCTCGCTCTTGATTGAGAGTAAAGAAGAAAGATCCATGGCTACAAACGAAAGCTACCTCACCACCAATGCCTCCACCAACAAGCCACCACTATTCGACGCCAACAACTATGCCTTTTGGAAAGACCGAATGGAATGCTTTCTACAAGGGTGCGGGTTCGATATTTGGAATGCGGTTATTGAAGGGATAGATCAATCAACCAAGAAATTGGAGGATGGAACTACAACTCTCAAAAGCTTCAAGGAATTTGACGATAATGACAAGTCATTTTCTCTAAATGGTAAGGCCTTAAATATTTTGTATTGCTCTCTTACCGCCACCGAGTATAATCGTATTCGAGGCATAAGGTCCGCACATGAAGTTTGGGAAAAATAGGAAACTATCTATGAAGCCACAAAGAATGTAAAACAAGCAAGAAAAATCATGATTGTTAAAGACTTTGAAAACTTCATCATGCTTGAGGGTGAAAATATTTCAAAAATGGTGGAAAGGCTTGACAACATAGTCAATCCTCTTATGGCACTTGGGAAAATCATCTCCGAAGAAGACAAGGTAACTAAAGTCTTAAATGCTCTCCCTGGTTCTTGATCTAAAAAGGTGATGGCAATTACGGAAGCTCAAAATCTCAAAACTCTCAAGTTTGACGAGCTCATTGGAAATCTTCTCATCTACGAGTATATCTCAATGAGAGGAAAAATTTCAAACCATCCACCTCTCAATCGGGTATGCAATCTATTCCTAAAGGCTTAGCATCTTCTTCTAATAATACATATTATGCTAGTGATAAAGATGATGAGACGACCGCCCTTGTCCGGAAATTTGTCAGGTTCGTAAATAAAAATAAGGCAAGAAAGTCTAGAGACAACTCGTATTTCAAATACGGGAAACCTGGGCACTACATAGTCAATTGCCCGAAATTAGCGGAGTAAGAGCAAAAGAAGAAAAGGCCTTTTCCCAAGAATAAAGCTCTAAATGCGGAAGCAAAAACATGGGATGAGCTCCTTGCCACATCCGATTAAGAAGAAGAAGCCGAACATGGTCTCATGGCCATAGATGATGAAAACAACGAGGTGCTAGAGGCTATAACAATTCCGGAAGATTCAAAATGGCTTGTGGACAGCGGGTGTTCACGCCATATGACTGGAAGGAGAGAATTTTTTACCAACATCAAGCTCCAAGAAGAAGGCATGGTTATGTTCGGGAATGGCAAGGGAAGAATTCTTGGAAATGGAGAAATTGGTAACTCTTCTTTATCTCTTAGTAAGGGCTTAAGTTCAATTTGATAAGTGTTAGCCAACTTTGTAATTCAAATTATGATGTTATTTTTAATAAAGAAAAATGCTTTATTCTCAAAAATGATAAAATTATTTGTGAAGCTAGTAGAAAAGGCAATTTTTACCAAATTTACACAAATGATTTGATTAGTCAAAATGTTTCTTGTCTTGTTGCCAATAATGATTTAACAAATTTATGGCATAGGCGACTTGGACATGTTGGATACAAAAATTTACAAAAGATTTACAAAAACCAACATGTAAAAGGACTACCCAAATTGAATTTTGAAAATCTTGGCTTATGTGACACTTATCAAAAGAACAAATTAGTTAAAAGTAGCTTTAAGCCCAAAATTGAAATTTCCAAAACCAAGCCTCTACAATTACTTCATTTTGATTTGTATGCGAATATTGGTACGGCTAGTCTTAGTGGAAAACATGACACTTTTATTATAGTTGATGATTTTTCTAGATATACTTGGGCTATTTTTCTTGCAAATAAAAGCGATGCCGTTAATTAGTTTGCTAAGTTGTGTAGACTCATTGAAAATGAAAATAAAGATACTATTAAGTCTATACGAAGTGATCGAGGTGGTGAATTTGATGGTGAATTTAGAGTCTTATATGAAACCAAAGGATATGCTCACAATTTCTCGGCTCCAAGAACACCACAACAAAATAGAGTAGCCTAAAGGAAGAATTAGACTCTTCAAGAAATGAGTCGGTCCATGCTCAATGAGTTCTCACTTCCAAAATATTTTTGGGCCGAAGTCGTAAGTACCGCATGTTATGTTATAAATTGTGTATAACTTCGTCCTAAGTTGAATAAAACATCGTATGAGCTTTGAAAAGGAAGAACTCCAAATATTAGTTACTTCAAGATATTTGGTTGTAAGTGTTTTATTTTGAATAACAAGGACCAATTGGACAAACTTGATCCTAAGGCCGATGAAGGAATATTTATGGGGTACTCAACCAAGAGCAAAGTATATCGGGTTTATAATAAGACTAGCATGGTGGTTAAAGAATCTATTCATGTCAAATTCAATGAAGCCTCGGGTGTTGAAAGGATACCCAATGATGAAAGTGATGAAGAAGATGATATTGAACCAATTGTTCCAAATAATGCTCAAAGTGATCAACCTTCCACATCAAGTGATCAATCTTCAACTTCAAATGTTCCACAAGAAGATAAAGGTGATACTTCGGATCTTCCCGTTGTATTAAAATTCAAAGGAGATCACCCAAAAGATCTCATAATTGGGGATCCTCTAGACAAGGTTATGACTAGAAGAAAGTTTGCCGAGAAAGCTTTTATTTCTCAAAAAGAGCCAAGAAATGCAAAGGAAGCAATTGAAGATGAAAATTGGTTTCTAGAAATGCAAGAAGAGTTGAATCAATTCGAAAGGAATGATGTTTGGAAATTGGTACCTTGTCCTCCATCATAAACGATTATTGGTACAAAATGGGTGTTCCGAAACAAACTCGACGATTCAGGCAACATCGTTCGAAATAAGACAAGGTTAGTGGCTCAAGGGTATTGTCAAGAAGAAGGTATTGACTATGATGAAATATTTGCATCCGTAGCACGTTTATAAGCAATTCATATTTTACTTGCCTATTTTTGTTTTAAAAATTTTAAGCTTTACCAAATGGATGTTAAATCCGCCTTTTTAAATGGTTTTATTCAAGAAGAAGTCTATGTAAAACAACCTCCGAGGTTTGAAAATTTTTCAAGGCCAAATGATGTTTACAAACTTAAAAAGACCTTATATGGTTTAAAACAAGCACCCCGAGCATGGTATGATAGACTTAGCTCTTTTCTTTTAGAAAATAGATTTTCAAGAGGTAAAGTTGATACTACACTCTTTGTTTTTGAAAAGGGGCAAGATTGTTTATTAGTTCAAATTTATGTTGATGATATTATATTTGGTGATACTAATGAATCTCTTTGTAAGAAATTTTCTAAGCTCATGCAAGGTGAATTTGAGATGAGCATGATGGGAGTGCTCAATTTCTTTCTTGGACTTCAAATAAAACAATGCCAAGAAGACATATATTTACATATCACAATCAAAGTATACAAAAGAACTTCTAAAGAAGTTCAGAATTAAAGAAGGAAGGACCGTTGCTACTCCAATGGCAACCAACATCAAGATAGACAAGGATGAAAAAGGCATTGATGAATCCATGTATCGAGGTATGATTAGTAGTTTACTTTACTTAACCGCAAGTAGACCCGATATTTTTCATGTCGTATGCCTATGTGCTCGTTTTCAAAGCAATCCCAAAGAATCTCATATGAGTGTCGTTAAAAGATTTTTTCGATATTTGAAAGGCACTTTCATATGGCTTGTTTTATCCAAAGAACGAAAAATTTTCCTCTTAAAGGATATAGTGATTCGGACTATGCGGAAAATATTGATGATCGCAAAAGTACTTCTGGATCATGTCAATTTTTAGGCGATTGCCTAGTATCTTGGTTTTCAAAGAAGTAAAATTGTGTATCCTTATCAACGGCCGAAGCCGAATATATTTCCGCGGATTTTTGTTGTACTCAATTTCTTTGAAACAAACCTTAGCGGATTACAAATGTTCTTTTAAAATTGTTCCCAATTTTTGTGATAATACGTCCGCTATAAATATTGCTCAAAATCCGGTTCATCATAACTGAACAAAACATATTGAGATTCGACACCATTTTCTAAGGGATTGTGTTTCCAAACGAAAAATTGAGATGTGCTTTGTTCCGTCTCAAGATCAACTCGCGGATATTTTCACAAAACCCTTAGCCGCCAAGTCCTTTACGTCAATTCGAGCTCGTTTAGGCATAATGCATATCGAATAAGGTCTATGAGTGTATTTTGTGCGTTTTTAAAACTTATGGGTGAAAATTTGGATTTTTAACTCAAAATTCGGATAGAACCAAAACTGCACTTTCAGGCACCGGATGACAAGGAGGTCGACTTTCCTTGGACCGGTTGGACCCCCCTCAACCGGTCGACCATGGCTATTTATGGTTTAAATCGGTTCTGTCCAATCTTTCAGCATATTTGTCCCATTTCTTCCACTTTCTCACCCCTTCGCCCATTTCACACACAATTCACTCAAAATGATTTTTTCTTGCAAATTTTATATTATTGGACTTATATTATGAGTATATCTTCCATTTTATTCATCATCTCCGATCAATTGGTAAGTTTAATTCCCTCTTTAATCTCAATTGGGTTGAACCCTTGAGAATGTGCTTCTACTTGGTGAATTGATGAAATTGTTGTATCATTGTGTTGGGAATTATGATTGTTGATAAATTGTGTTTGTAGAATTGTAATTGGTGTTGATTTTTGGGCATGATTATATTTACGAATGTTATATACAACTTTGATTTTATTCTTCGCACGCTAAGTGTTCGATAAAATGTCTCAGTGAAAATTTCATCCTTTACATGAATCTCTTGATTTCAAATGTCTTCTATGTTTATTGAGATCATGTTTTATCAATCAAATGAGATTCTACAAACTTTCTTCTCAAAATTTCCCTTACTATTTGAAATTTTAAGTTTTATATTCAAAAGAATGATAATTCAATTCTATGCGCACTTTGGTATGTATTTATGATGTTTTTATCGTGCTAATAGTATTTTTTATGATTCCAAAGGAAGAGAAAAATGGAATAAGCTCATAAGCTTATGTTTAGATCAAAGAAGCTAGAAAAAGCTCGCGAAAAATGCTAATAAGTTGTGGATGAAAAAGCCAAAAGTTGAGGATGAAACTTAGTCCAATGGATGTATAATGGACATATGACTAATGATTTACTTTTGACAGGGGGAGCTTTTAAGCTCTTGATATTCAAGCCAAAATTGTAAAAGATGAGCTTTTAGCATTTAGTTATTTGTTTCTATACATACTCTTGGTTTGCATGTTGATAGGGGGAGCTTTTATAAAGTGTTTTGAAAAATCTTTTCTCCTATCCTTATGATTCTTATTCATGAAAAGCGTCGCTAAAATGGATAGTTGTTTTTTAAGGAAAAACTTATTTCGTTTTCAAAATCGAGTTTTTCCTCCTAAAATTGTTTTTATTTGTAATCATCAAAAAGGGGGAGTTTGTTAGATAAATGTTTTTATTGTAATTTTGATTATTTTATTTTACTGAGTTTTTCACCAAAACGATGTCCCTAAATGTTGTCTAAATACTACTAATCGATTTAAATTATTTTTACTAATTTTTCGGAGTATTTCTTGAAGTTTATTTTTGACAAAAATTGGACAACACTTCTGTTTTGAGGCCAACCGGTCGCCCTAGAGGGCAACCCGTGCCTGAAGTTTGATTTCTAAAACAAAAACAAGACGCAAAGAAAGGGTGGAGGTCAACCGGTTGACCGGTGCCTGAATGAAACAAAATTGTACAAAATTGTTTCTGTTTCAATTTGTAATGGGGTGGACCAGTCCACCCAAGGGGCCGACCGGTCGAGCATGAGGTCAACTGGTCAAAGACCCCCTGGACCGGTCCACCAAGTGTTTTTTTCATGTGTAATTTGAATTTTCATATTAGAGGTCAACCGGTCGACCTAAGGTTTTATCAGCAACCTATCCGTTGCACAACAGACAACTTTTCATGATTTTAAGAGATTGATTTCTAACAGCTATATTCTCCATTTGATTTACAAATTTTTTTACAGATTTCAATCTCCAAGGAGAAGCCTATGGCTGGAAATCAAATTCGAGACCTCTCCTATAAATAGATGAAGGATTGAAGCAACAAGACACAACAACACAAGCAATACAAACACAAGCAAATTTCTTGTTCTCTTCTTTCATATTCTTGTTGTATTTAGCCTAAGTCTTTTACTTGCACATATGCTCGCCAAAAATATTTGTTTTGAATCTCTATACTGCAAGTATACAGTGTAGTTTATAGGATAATGACAAGCAAGGTCGTATTCCTCAGGGATTGACTACGAAACACTTAGCTATAATAACATCGAATTCCAATTTTATCAAGCTTAACGAATATCAAGTTTTTTTTTAGAAAAATCGAATATAAAAGAAAAATAAGTAAATTTGTGAACCCCACAAGTATTTTCAACAACCACGGAAGAAACCTTAGGCACATAATCTCAACATGTTTCTTCAATATTAAATCCAATTAAAGTTTCAAAATTCAATTCATGTGTTTCTATGGGTTCAATTCCTAAAATAGTTTATTCCCCCTCCCGGGTGGCGCATAAACAGTAGATTAATAATAATTGAGGTCTCTCGATTATTAACTCCCAAAATATCTTTGAATTGAAAAACTCTCCATAAACAGAAGTAGTCTCCCGATACATTACCCTGTTTATTTCTGAATTCGATTTTCGTCTTGCTAAAACTCACCTCCCGGATTATGGACTAACAAGTTTGACATGCTAATTATTGATCGATAAAAATAATTAAGAATAAGCACTCGAATTCATAAAACTAGAACACATGATTTAATTAAGAAAATAATTAATCAAGATTTAACATGAATCCACAGTTTTGATTATGCCCTAAGATCCGAAAGATTAGTTAAACATTGATAACAAATTCATAGACAAACTTGAAATCAACATTATGACATCGTTAAAGTATGCACAAGAGATCTAAACTAAGAAAGAAAATCCCTTCTTGTCAGGATGGATCTTCCTTCCAAGCCTTCAAAGCTCTTGTGCTTCCGTAGAGGCGAAAGGTCTTGTGGTGTTCTTCGAAACCTAGCCCTCCTCTCTTAGAAGACCTTTGATCTTGTGTTCCTATGTAATTTGGTGTGTTGTATGGTGTATGAATGTTGTAATTTTCGTGCAGCCCTTAGGTCCCTTATATAGGTGCTTGGAGAGATCACTTGTAGAGTTTGAGTAAGAAAAGGACACAAAAATCCGCCACAGCTCGTCACACGGTCCGCCGTGTAGCTTCACACGGCCACTCCACACGGTCATGTGGCTCTCACACAGTCCGACCGTGCGGCTTGTTTTCGTCCCCTATTTCTTTCCAACTTCACACGGACATGTCATCTTCGCACGGGCAGGTCACACGGCCGTGTGGTCCCACATGGTTCGACCATGTGACTGGTTTTAATCTGGTTTCTTCATCTTTTCGATCTTCTCTTTGCACTCGCCAGTCCTATCTGGGCTTTCCAACTAATATTTCTTCAATTAAGCTTCGTTTCCGGTAAAAAGTTACAAGAATATGCAGTATCATGTCCTTCTAAGGAAATCAAGTAAAAACACACTAAAATATATATATATATATATATATATATATAGGGAGATGGTTATATGAGACCACCTCTTAGGGTAAGTCTAGAGGGACCAATCCTAGCCACATATCTGGATTTTTTAATGGTTGTGATTTTAGAGCTAAAAATTCAGATTAAATGTTGGTAATTAGAGAAAGGGGTAAATTAGTCATCCTACAAAATTACCCAATATTCATGGGATTCTGTTCACATTATGATAACACAATCTATGCAAATCTCACATCAAATTCAACGTGAACAAATCTCATCATTCTTCTTCTTCAAGCACTACTGTGAGAAATCATTCATCATTTTTCTTCAACGCACTATTGTGTGAAAAATGTTGCAGACAATCTGCCATAGTTGCTAGAGCTTGACTTCAGTTCGAAGTTTTCTTATGAAGATGTAATTTGTTGTTTGTGTAGATGTGTCATGGTGCTTTTATATACCATTAACTACATAAGCAAGTCATAAGCAACAAATCCATACTACATAAGCAACAATCCGATACTACATAAGCAACAAATATACACTACGTATGCACCACGAATACATTAACTACATAAGCAAGTCATAGCAACAAACCCATACTACATAAGCAACAAGTCTATACTACATAAGCAACGAATATACACTACGTATGCACCACAAATACATTAACTACATAAGCAAGTCATAAGCAACAAACTCATACTACATAAGCAACAAATCTATATTACATAAGCAACGAATATACACTATGTATGCACCACGAATACATTAACTACATAAGCAAGTCATAAGCAACAAACCCATACTACATAAGCGATAAGCCTATACTACATAAGCAATGAATATACACTACACATGCATCACATATACATTAACTACATAACCAAGCCATAAGCAACAACCCTATACTACATAAGCAACAGATAATTTTTTTTTGAAACTGAAACACTAGAGAGAGAGTGTACGTGAAGAGTGAATGAAATCATGTGAAAGATGGAATGAAATCTTAGTAACTGATTCTAAAGTGTCAAATTACCACCCTACCTTTTTAATTGCTGAAACAAAAAAATAAACATAAAAAAGCCCTAAAAATCTGGACCACCCAAAATTGTTGATCTATGGTTAGGATGTGTCCCCATGGACTCACCCCAAGTAGGAGGACCTATTTGATCCATATCCTATATATATATATATATATATATATGCAAATGTATCACTTATATACCATTTTAAGCCCCTAAATGCACGTATATTTTACAAGTATCAACATCTTGAGTACTAGGCTTGATTCTTGATTACACTTGCACTTCAAAGTTGTATACTTCATTTGAGTTATAATCTTGAATTGTTTTCAATCATCCAAAACAAGACATCATTGTTAGTGTTCTTGTGGTAAGAGCACACTTGGGTGATTTTAGGTGTTGAAGAGTGTGGTACTTTTCATTGGTGTAAGAAGATTGTGGTAATCTTCATAGGTGGTGTTGTAAGAAGAGTGAGGTGCTTTCAAGGTGCAAAGTTTGTAATAGTTTGGTATCTATTAATAAACTTTTTCCTTTTTTTAAAATCCATTCCGGACATACCGGGGTGGTAGAGGATTAGGCCCTAGGTGGGTTGGACCTCTATAAATCATCGAGTGTTGTTTACATTCCCGCACATTTATTTTTGTTATCATTCTCACATTCGAAAAAGAGGGCGAAAATAAAAAAAAATCGTGATAATCTATTCACACCCTCTAGATTATCGTAGTCACTTGACTAATATTCCCTTACCAGTCGGGTAATCGATTGGAGGTTGTATGACCTCGTTAAAATTACCTCTACCAATCCCTCGGTTTTGGACATCAAAGCAGCCCCTCTATCGATCGGATAACCAAGATACACTCGATCTCTGTTTCTCAACACAAAGAACCATAGAGTATGCCTTGTTAACTGTTGGTAGCGGATCAAGTATCAAAATCTGATTTCTCACATGATCAAAAGAGTCATTGAGCCCCATCAGGAATTGCATAGCTTCTTATTATGATCATGTTGAGCCATTAGTTTTCCTGTTCCACAAGTACATACAGGAATAGGCGCCAAACTGCTAATCATTCCAAAGCTTCTTAAGTTTTGTGAAATACACTACCACAAATGATGATCCCTGACTCATAATTGCAATATTCTTTTGCAGTTTATATAGCAAATGTCCATTACATTCACCAAATCACTGTGCGATATCCTCCCATAGTTCCCGTGCATAGTCAGCATATAAAAAGGCGTCTACAATATCCGTTGATAGTGCATTTAATATCCAACTAGTGACCATCCAATCGACTCATTTACATTGATGAAATTGAGGGGAATCAACTTCTGGTACAAGTACTTTACCATTTATAAAACCAAGTTTTGCTTTAGCTCCTAATGCAAGTATCATCGATCTACTCCACAACAAATAATTCTCACCAGTTAGAGGACTCGAAACTAGTAGCATACCAGGGTGATCTAATCAGGTAGTTGCAAGAGAATAATCTTCCTTAGTAGCAAGTTGCTTTGCGTATTCTTCATTGTTTTTGGAACCTCCAAAGAACGGATTCCAAGGTAAGCAAATGTCGAGCTCATAATTTATGTTGATCGTCCTTCTCGTGATACCATGATGAAGTGAAAGTAATCTAATAGAGTATTCAAGGAAGAAGATAACATTTCATATAGCGTATAAATTCCATATATTTGTCATCACAAAAGTGTGAGTACCGACACTATTTATAACATCAAAAAGAAGGTGAGTGGCATAACAAACTAAAACGTGAGAACTAATATGAGGTGTCAAAAACGTCTTCAAAAGATTGGCAATTATATAATATCAACATCTTTTAGCCAAAATACTTATGGTTATAGGTCCCGTTTTTGACTAAATTATAAAATCGTCACGCACCAAAACTATTACATCAAGAAATTACATAATTAAGATTACCATACATGACTAAAATTGAATTAAGCCTTTTTTACATGATTTTTATAAGTTTACATTTGTATTATTTATTGTGTCAGACACTTATTTAATATTTTTTAATTAATATAAATAAATGAAATATATAAAAGAAAGGAAAAAGTCCTGATCACATGCCGATCAGGTAGCAAAGAAAAAATATGTTAAACTTCAGAAAAAAAAAAAAAAAATAACTTAAAAATGCAATTTAAACGAAGGGCGTCTATTTCTAGAAGATTTTCGAATGACATAGTTAGTTGTTGTAGCACGTGCTCGAGTATCTTCTTGATGGTCTAATGTAGCCTGTGGAATGTCGACCCAGGATCCACAAGCCACAATTGCCATAGACTTCATAGCTTCTGAAGAATCACATGAGGGAAAGACAAGCGGAGTGGTGGAGGGGTCACCTATCTTTGTCTTTAAAGCTTCCAATTTTTCTTGTTCCTCTTCTTCTTGCTCCTCTTTGTCCTCCTTGTCAGACCATCGTTTCCGAGCCGCAGCTGCTATGGCTTGAAAATTCTCCGAAGGGTCATTAGAGTTCAACTTGTAGGCTGTCAACGGTAAGCTCTTGGAGACGTCGGTAATTGCTCGTCATAATTCCTCTTTCCTTACGTCATTTAAGTCAGCTGCATGATTACTTTGGTGCTGAGAAGAGTGGTATACCCCCTGCAAAGGTGTAGGTATGTCATTATTAACATTATCGACCATTGCTAATATTCGATCCTCATTAACCATTGGATTTTTCGAGATTTTCCTATCAACAGTGCCTCCAACCACGACTGCATCTTCGACCATCACCACTTAATACCTCAAAGGAATTCTTCGTGTTGACTTCCGGGATAGATTTTCCAATATCATTAACTCTACCGTGTCGTTTTTTAACTTGCACCCAATTTTTTGAAACAACAACCTTACCCTTATCCACCGGAGGACGATCACGATGCAATGATCTACCACGGACTGGACTAACCTCTTTTTTGCTTTTTTCCCCGAGCTTTGACGCTTCTTTAGTATTTGTATTACGGCATTGATTGATATTATGCCCAACAATTCGGCAATGAACACAGAAATCCGGGAGATTTTCGTATCTAATAGAAACGAAGGAACAATGGCCTACTCGTTCGACAATAACAAACTCTTGAAGGGGCTTATTTAAATCACGTTCCACCAAAACACGAACAAAATGTCCAAATTCTCCAGATAAAGAACGACTATCAATTTGTATCGGAGTACCAATTGAAGACGCAATTTTAGTCATTAAAGAATGGTGGCAGTACTCATAACTTAATTCGTAAATTTGAATCCAAACATGCGCAACGGGAGGATTTATCTTGTAGGGGTTGAAGTGGGGCACCCAATTCATGAGACGCGTTGTCCCGGGCTGCAAATTCCAAGACGATTTTGCAAAAACCCGATTTCGATCCATCATGGAATTAAATTGAATATTATAGTAACCCTTTCCAAGTGGAACAATCTTCCAGCTGCTTGAAGGTTGCCATACTGAATGCAATTTTGCCTTTAAATCCTCCAGCGAATAAGGCTTAACGCCTAAGGATAGAAGAATGCGTCCAATTAGAGAATTTTTTAACTCAGCCGTTCTTTGTTGATAGATTTCTTCGTCCATAGTAACAGAGAAGTAATCTCCTTTCTTGACGGGTCGAAAATCCTCTCCCGGGGCTAGGGTTTGGGCAAAAGATTGTACTCCATGCATGTAATCCGTACGTCGAGACGATATCGTGCGCTGAGAATTGAGAGAACGATAGGGATCCAAACGCTGAACTTCGTGATGTTTTTGAGAATCTGATGTTTGATTTTTGTGTGGTGATATCGAAATAAAAGTAGGGTTTAACATAGGGTTTATCCTAGGGTTTACAGGAGCCATGCCGCAAACCCTAGGAAGGGGAGAATGCACATCCATAGCTGTCCCAATATGTTGAGAAACCTGCAAACCTGAAGAAACCGTGTTGTCGTAGGGTACAGTTGTCGATCTGAAAGGGGCCATCGAAGAAGAAGGAAGCGATCGATCTTGTAGCGTAGGATTATGGTTTTCATTGAAAATCTTCTTAGAAAATGATGAACGAGAATTCTCGTGAGGAGCAGTATATTGAGCATGATTAGATCTATGAATTTTAGGGAACAAAAATGAATCAATCACCATGATCGAATGAATTAAGATTGAATGGAAGAGACAAGACGATCATCGTTGAAAAAGAGCATCGCATCCTATGACGGCTAGGGTTCCACGTGCCACACCTCGTCTGATCTCCCTAATCTTTTTTTGTTATTTCTATTAAGGGGTCACTTTCTCGCTTTTTCTTTATTTCATCTTTTTTGCATTGGATTCAGTTTAAAACCTAGATATTTCTCAAAACAAATACAGAAAATTGACTCCTGACACATATTTAATATTATGTACCTATTAATTAATTGATTATTTGTTTTCCATACTTTGATTGAGCAACGACATTATCATTATTAAGATCCATCTTTAAGCTTATGGGACAGAAAAAGATTCATCTGTTGAGAGTAAGCTGAAATAATTGGAAACTTTTTATGTTTATGCTATAATATTCACCAAATAATTTTGTACAGCAAGGTTTTTTGGCAGTAATCCAATCCATCAATTAGTAGGCAAAGGCGTGTAGAAATTGCTTTTTCTTTTTATTCTTCTTATTTTTTAATGTTAATTCTTGTTTTTATAAATGTTTTGGGCTCCCACTGTTGTAGGCTAACCATAACCCATGATTATCATTTTTCGCCCATGAAGAAGCCACTTCCCAGGCTATTCATGTATGGGCCTCGGGGGTCGATATATTTAGCACATATTTGGGTTTCCTATCCCTTTTCTCTTGGCCCATCTTTATTATGATCCAAACACAAGGTGCAAAATGTGCCCAATAACAAAAGGGACTCAAAGGTAGCCATGTCCTAATGTCCAATAACAAAATTTTATGCAAAAGAAAATTGGAACAGGACCACTAGTTTGTAAAGCTCAAGTGGTATCACTAATCGTTTATAAGAGTGTTAACCAGGATTCGAACCCTGTATCTTTCAGTTTATTTGAAATTTATCCCCTTCCCTCCAACCAGTACTCCAACTTATTAAAAAAAAAAAACTGGGAGAGGTTCACTATAAAATCACAAATGATTTTATTTAAATTTGTGTTTTATCTTCTATTTCACCCAGATGATTGCCACATATTTTTTTAATAGCCACCACTTGTCTTATAAAAACTCACAATTTATGTTTAAAATTTAATATGGTAACTTATAAACACATTGCAATCATCCAGTGGAATACAATTTGAAAATCATTTTGGATTAGAAGGCCATACAATAAAATCAACCACATAGGTACAATTGAAAATCGGATGGAATCTTATATCCCAAAATTGTGTTTCATCACATATTTCATTGCACAGATGATTGTCATTTGCTATATTGAATACCCACAATTTATGCTTTATATACGCTTGAAAACTAATGTGGTAATGTTATATACATGACAATCAGCCATGTGCTGGAATAGGAGATGGAGTATAGAAGATCCGATCCGATCCAAAACACACTCAATGAAATCTTTAAAAGATTTTAGTAACAAGGAAATAAAAATTCCATAAGTCCAATCATGCCCAAAAATCAGAGTTATACTAAGAAATTCATCATGGTCACCATTCCACTCTTAGATCTTCATGAGTTAGGAAAGCATGATCACTACATATTCCATTTAATTGAGAATTATTTATTTGTTCAACACGAGCTTGAGCTCAAGGTGCACAAAAATCAAAATTTTATTTATCACAAAAATATTACTTAGAAGAAAAAAGAAATAACTTCTTCCAATAATATAATTAATTAAACCATATTACCCCAACAAACGAAAAAGCAAACTAGACACCAAAAAAAAAAAAAGAACATCAAAATCTCATATTATTACAGCAATGTACTAATATCACAAATAATTTATTATGGTTTTCAATAAGTCCACAAAAAAGCTCCCATTGCAAATTTTCTCTTGTGGTTAAGATCTCCACACACGTGCAAGCCGTATTGAGCCAATAGGCAATCGAGCTTCCACTGTGGCATGGCTTCGTATTCCGCACGTGTGTACCTCGGGTAGTGCAATGGCATTTGGAATCCACATGACCTCTCTATTGATACATGCCCATTTGCACCGCCGTTGACGGCGGCGCTACCACCACCAAGATTTGTAGGTGGAGGCCTTGCAATTGATTCCATTCTTCCTGCACTCATTTTCTGATTCCCCTATGTAGCACCACTTGTAATTTCTTCACAATTTGTTAAGTGATGGACTTGGATGTATTTATAGTCAAATTCGAGTGGGGGGTGGGGGTGGTTTGAAGTAGCGTAGTCGAGGTAGGTGCAAGAAAATAAATGTTGGACAACTAAATAACAAATATTTTTTCGATATGAATTAGAGTGTCGGAAATTTCAATGTGAGCTCTTCGTTGCCTCTAAAAGTTGTTTTGCGTGCATGTACAGGGAAAGGGAGGCAATATATATATGTTTCATAAAAATATATTCAAGAATTTCCCAAACATTATAGTATATATTATATTAATATTACATCCAAATAAAAACTTCAATAAATAACCCACTTGATAGATTCAAAGTTAGGAATTTATGTGTGTTTACATAAAGTTGGTAAAATATTCAATCTTCTGAATGAATGAATATAATAAAAAGGGCTATATTCATGTGAAAATGAAAAAGTTCATTGTATCAGTCGATGCGGTGATAAATTAGATTAATTAGATCATTTACTCCCCCACTATTACCCAAATTTCACGTCCTGGATGGTTATTTTCCTGTCCACTGGTTTTGGCTCTTCAAGAATAAAATGCTCAACTTTTCTACCAAGATTAATTAATTTCCATTCTATGCGTGTTATTAGCAATAACAGGAACTGATAGCGATGTAAAACGAATTGATGATCATTAATTTCTATAATCAACACATATTTGTACCATAATATTTCTGTTGGCCGGTATATAAATTTAAAAATTGTTGATAATTTCTCACTAATTAGTCAATATAGTTTGGGGAGAATAATATTTTTTATTATATAAAAATATTTTCTGTGTAAAGGTGAATCGTAAATTCTCTACGAAATTCTGCGAGTAAAGTGAGTTTTTTTTGTAGTGCTTGAAACTGAATTCATGAATTTAGTTGTCTTTTTTAAAATTGAATTATGAAGACTACCAAAGCAATTTTCCCTGTTACGTGCATATGTTGAACATTGAAGTAAAACAAAAATTAATAATTCATCAATGTTGAAAGGTAATGATATACCACAGTATTAAGCATTAACAAGCTACCGACATTAAATGCAACAACTAAAATGTGTCCCTTTTGCAATCTTGTCCACAAAATCTATGTAGTATCTACTCATAATATATGGCCAGCCAATTGAAGGGATGTAAATTATTTGATCATTTTGTTGCCCTTAAATGACTGAAAAAGCATTCAACAATTAACCACCACCACACCTTCCATGGAGGCCATCAATAATGCAGCAATGTTGTACCTGGAAAAGGTTGCAGCCTGCAGGGATAAAGCCAGAAAATGAAAATAGAGGGTGATGTTTATTTTACCTTGAATCTAATAGGTAAAGAGATATAATTTTTTATTTTTTTAAGGGGGCAAAATCATAAAATTTAATAATTTCATATACAAAATCTATCATAACTATGAAAAAATTGAAGTTGAGGGATGGGGGTTGTGACGATTGGGCCGATGAGGGCGGGAATGACACGTGCAAGAGAGGCACAGACAAGGAGCGACTCTTGACAGGCATTACTAGGAAAGGTGAAACATGAATAAACCGATCCCGCACCAAAAAAAAAAGAGGAGAATCCTGAGATTGTGTAAGTATATGATTGTACAGTTCAGGAGTGCTTAAAAAATTTGATATGTACTACACATATCAACAAGATGTCTTCTTTTCTGGTATTCATCACATAAAAAACTTCGTAGTTAAGGGTGTATCAGAGCGGGACCTCTCCTAGTACGGTGTGGTGCAGGGGCGAAGCAAGTAGAAGTTGGTGGACATATGATGATCGGGGCCGATGAGGGCAAGGAGTTATTGCAAGTGCAAGAGAGACACAAATAAGGAGCGACTCCTGCTACACTTCTATGCAGAGGTAAACATGAATGAACCGATCCCACAACCGAAAAAGAGGAGAATCTTAAGACTGCGTAGGTATGAGGCAATATAGTTTAGAGGTGCTTAAAAGATTTGATAGGTACTACTCATATCAACAAAATGTATCTTCTTTTATAGTGCTCTAAACTCTGTAGTTAAGCTTACTTGACTTGGGGCAACTATATGATGGGTGATCCCCTGGAAGCTAACAAAGCGCACTGGAAGTACTCGTATCGGTTTGTGGGGACTCGTCGATCTAGAAAGCAGGCCGTTATAGCGATTGTCGCCGCTAGGCCCCCTGGCTCGGTCTCTGGTTGCAGGCCACATAGTGGTGCTACAGTGTCACTGTCGATGGCTATGGCCGCGCCACCCATGCCGGCACTTGCCGACGGATCAACTCCGGAATTGTTTCTTTTTAGCTCAGAGAACAACTGGGCTAGGCATCAAGCACATCTAATCAGGAAATCTTAGTCGGGCCGACAAGTGGAGTTCGTAAATTTGTAACTATGGGTGTGTTTAGAGTCCAGATCTCCTATTCCAATTTTTTATTTCACTGTATTTGATGAACGTCACATTTATAAAATAATGCCATAATTGTAAACATATCGCTCATACAAACAATGCAAGAAATAGGAAGTTTTAACATGAAATTTCACAAAAAAAAATAATTCCCAGTTTTTAGCAGGAACAAAAAACAATATTTTATGCTTGCAAGTCACTTTTACGTCTTACATAAACCTCACCATTCAAATTATCCAAGAGATTGGGGTTTACAAGACTCAATAATTATTATTAACAGTCGAATTATCTCTCTATACATGAAGTTATCATAGAATACAAGCAAAAGTAAGCTTAATAATTTATTAATTTTAAAATCTAAATTAAGGAAAATAAATTTTATTAAATGCCCAGCCGCAATGGATATATGTGGGCAGATTATCATGTAAACTACATGATCTGACGATTAATCTGCTTATCTGATTGCCCTCTATGTAAATTTTACAACAATAAGTATCATCAAATATTTCAGACTTACTCTAATGACAAGAATATATGTTTGTTTGCCTTGACATGCACAACATATGATTTCTTTTACTAAGAATCTGAACTAAGATAGCAAGAATTTTCACATCCATCTATTTTTGATCAGATGTTCATAAAACTATATAAATCTACTTGTGCAGGAACCCTGTCGCCCTTCGGTTTTAGTCTCCTGGTCCTACATGCCGTGATTGTACATCTTACATGTTCCAATGGTTCGAAAAATGATTCCTTTTCGATTTCTCAAAAAGAGAACCCAAAAAGAATTGCTTCACATATAAAGATTTCCTAGGAAGCTGATTTTCGATCAACAGAAACTTCGACTAAACTTTCAGGTTCTGTTTTTGCTGTCGAAGGCAAATCCACGAGCATGTTTGGAGGAGCAAAATACATGTGCAGTGACATCATGCAGACAAAAATTCCCAAAAAGAGCTGGCATATGTACAATATAAAACACAATAAGCAAAAACGGACAAACATGTCGTCAAATGATGCATTATGTGAGCTCTATGCATCTTGGAGTAAAATTCAAATGTGCCATTAACCATGAGGGAGCAAGATATCAGCCTAAAAGGGCTTATAAAAATAAAACGATCCGTCATATTTTAATACATCATATGGGATAGGTCATTATGATAAGTCGAGAATTGACAGATTAATTTAAGGGATAGTTATAAAAAGTAAAAACTACACCTGAGGTTGAGGTTTAGCCTAATTACAAAAACTTCAGTTATCTTTCAAATAATAAGTACTTAAGTACTCCCTTGAGGTTTGTACTTACTAAACAAATAACCCCTCCTGGGGATGCAATTTTGAAAGCTAAAAGCAAAGGTCAAGGGGTATTTGTAATTTTAAAAGATAACTTTTTTTGTAATTAGGCTAAACCCTGGAGTAGTTTTTGTAATTAACCCTTAATTTAATCATGCGGCAGAGAACATATTTTATTATGTTGCAAAATATACTTATGTGGTAAAACATAAGAAAGGAAAAGCACAAAAAAAAGCTCTATCAAAGATTTGAATGAAATCACAGACAACATTTTATGCACGAACAATAAGAATAACACTGACAAGAAAAAGGATGTTAGAGATTAACCTGTAGAGTTGGTTTGAAGTTGAAAAGGAACACAGACAATACCATAGTCAATAACATTGCCATGGATGTTGAATACACCTGTTGACAAGCAAAAATCGGTTAACTTAATTTACTTCATTTCATCGCTGAAAGGACGATCAAAGTATAATACTAGAAAGTGAGCAATTTACATAAAATTGGAACACATAAATTATGAGCTGCTGAAGTTTGATTTCAACAGAACTGCAGAAAGTGTATGTAATTTTAATGACAGGAGACGACCAGGATATATGATGCATGTCCATGATGTTCCATAGAAATGCCACATGATGTGCTCTATTTCACATGATACATAAGTTGGTTGTTAAACATCAGGGATTATAATTGATAGGCTTTTGTTTCCTAAGCTACAGGATAATTACAATTGGTATATGTTTGGGAACTATATATTGTTGTTGATTTGCACAATCTCATTGGGTTCTCAATTCTCAAGTTTTGATGATACGTAAGAAACGCTAGGTCAAGTGGAACTGCAATGAATTAAGGTGGAACCCTAGTGAGCTCGAAATTTTTGAAAATTTCTTTAAAAATTCACTTCGATTGTGTTTGGATTGGAGGATTTGGGAGCTAAAGATATTATATCCATAATCCATAAAAACAAATCCCATGAACTTCTTTGGATAACTTTCAGTCACTAAACTTTCAAATCCTTTAGTACCATTATGAGTTATCTTATGAATCATTAGGATAAATTATAAAGCCACTTTAAATGGAGCTGTTGTTTGATTGAAATCCTTATCTCCAAATCCTTCAATCTAAACACGGCCTTATTGTCAAACAAATAGACTATTGTACAGAAATCAGAGAACACACACACAAACACACAACACGCAGTATGCAAGTTAATTCCAGGAGAGGTGCTTCAGTATATAAACCTTGCACATGATGCATGTGGATTCACATGAATAAATGTATTTGATGATACTCTATCTTAATCCATCACAACTGACTTCAATAAATGCATCCTAGTACAGAGTACCAAAACAATCAGAATTGTCAGCTATAGCCTAGTTCAACTACTAAGCTAAGGCCAGGGGAAATTTAGTCCCATGTTCGATTCCCATCATCAAAGTTCTTTATTTATCTGTCCCAATTTCGGTGGATACATTAGCAATAGTCAATGGTTGATACAATAGCCATAGTCAATGGTTGAAATTTGAGATAAAATTGATATTGAAGCCAGAATACATTACCAGAAGATTTAGTAATAAATGATGATGACGGAGTAATAAATACCTTAACAATGTTGTCTGCATACTTCATTAACCATGATACTAACAGGCCAGTGGAGCCAAGATTTAACACTACCATCCAAGTTGTTATACTGTATCCATTGAAAAGCCGCTGCCACCATGGTCCTCTTTCAAACCCACTTCTAAAATCATCCAAGACAAGTTTTGCCATGTTGAATATTGCACCAAATCTGAGACGAAAAATTTACTATTTAGCTTTAATATACAAAATTCCTTTTCAGGATTCTAATCCAAGTTAATCATGATAGCCTACAAATAAGACCTCTGAATGCTAACCGAAGTCAGCTACCATTTAAAGGAAAATGAATAACAAGCATATATAAATCCCTTCACCAATCCGCATTTCTCTGGTTTTCTCAAACACAAACATGATCAGGTGATATAAAGATGTCGCAAGTGTTCGAGGTAGGTGGGTGTTCTGTAGTTATATTCATCTGACGTAAGTAGAAATAAGGATGTTGTGTTAAAGAAGGAAACTCACGTATACAGTTGAATATTCTGCCAGTATAAGCTGTCATTGTTCTTTTTCATCAAGAATTCCGTGTAAACACCAGCCAAAGCAGAGAGACATGCAGATATTATGCCCAACATGTATCCTTGAATTGGTGATGAGAAGACTGATTCACAAGAAGCTTCTCCACAGCTTTTCACCTATGTCGAAGAATGATAAAAGGCTTAGGGTATGAGCACCGCGATTGCATATTGACATATTATATTAACTTAAAAAGCAATAAGAAATGCTAGGAGGAAGAAAACAGTCAGCATTAACTGTTAATTTAGCAAACACGCTTCCATGCCACTATAACCACGTATATCTTCGTCTACTTCTAAAATCATACATAGTTATCCAACATTCATTTTTAACCAGATAATACACTTCTAACATGCAGGGGATTTTAAAACATATTGGTGGCAAAATTTGTCTGACTACTAAAAATCACAACCAGAGAACTTTATATCCATGGTCCATTTAAAAGTTCAAACTGCACTTTGATACATTTAGAGGCAAACTCTTTCACCAAACTATGAAAGTTTGACAAACAACAATAACCATATACGCCTAATAAGTCAGTTTGCTCAATTATCTTCCCAGAATTACATACTTATAGCTGCAGTATAAAGAATGAGTAAAAAGATCCTAGAAGCACCTGGCTTGTGGTCGTTCCAATAGCCAACAGAACAATTGCCATCCACTGCAAATTAGAGAGCTTCCTCTTCAAAAACAGCCTAAAACAGGAAACGAAAGTATCTGCTAATTGTAGAACGTCAACATTTACATTAGAGAGTAATAGCTCTTAATGAAATGAAACAAAGGCTCGAATTTGAAGTTTCAACTACAGGTGTTTATGTGAACCATAGAAAGAACGAGAATTTGTGTGCAGCACCTGAACAGTATTCCAGTTGTAACAATTTTTAAGTTGCCCATAATCTGATAAGTGGAAGTATCAACATATGTCAATGTGGCAAACTGCACATTGTTGTGAATAAGGTATATGATTGATGGGATTGATATAATCGAACACTTCTCCACTCCGTTGTCATTTTCGGAGAAGGTGATCTCTGGCACTCCCTCCACAGTAACACACTAGATACAATAAGCTGCACTCAACAAAAACTTGTGAATAGCAAAAGAAGTTGCAGTAAATGTGGTTAAAATACTTGTTTTATAAAAAAGAGAAATTTAAGCACTAAAACCCACACATTAAACACTGATACCGTTTTTTGGTTAAAATACTTTTGTTTTTTTGAAAACATTTCTAATTCTTCACACACCCCCTGCTCCCCAAAAAAAAAAAAAAACAAAAATGGGGATATGCCCAAATTCAGCAAAAATAGAAGATCTCAATTAGAAATGGATTCTCTTCATTTTCTTTATCTATGTACAGGAACTGAATATTAAAACCAAAAAACAGATAAAAAGGAACTCATAGTAAAGAATGTAATTTAAGTAACCATATTTTTTCATCAATCAATATAGTACCTTAAAAACCTCAGCAAGAAAAGGCACAGTGGCATAGTCATATTTGTATCCTCCATTACTCTGCGATAATGTTGTCAATATTCCCTGCCAAAATCTCCAAGGTTCACATTTTTGGAGCAATTATGTAAAATGTAATGATACATACACAAAATCGTATGGATCAAGATTCGAATTTTCGAGCTGTAACTCATGTGAGAGTGAACCTGAGAGCTTGTGAGGATGGTGAGTATCGAAGCGACGACGTACCACTGCATCTCCTCCTCTTCCCAGCGCACTGTAAAATCGCTCACTTGTACATCAGACCGGAGAGTGGTTTTGATCTCCCGAGTGAATTCTGATTAGTACCCCTTATTTTTTGTGTATTCAGAAAAAGAACCCTAATATTTAGTATAATTAAAATTGTGCCACGAATATTTTTGAATAATGCGAATTATGAAACTAACGAAAGTCTGTTAATTTCTTTTTTTTTTTTTTTGAGAACGATATAAATTTCATTAAGATGAGGCCTGAGCCTCCAACAAAGTAATGTCACAAATGTAAAGAGGAATAGCTCCAGAAAACAGACCTATACAGGCTATATACTAGAAAGGGAAAGGGCAAAACGAGAAATATTATGCGCTAAAGCATTCGACTTCAGGAATATAAGAGAAGGAAATATCATTAAACTCTCTACATAAAGCTATAATATCATGGATGACGGATCCAAAATAGACAAGTCAGAGCTTGTTTGTGCAATCCATGCGCCAGTAACATGCAATCCGTCTCGACTTGGACACAAGGTAGGTTCCATCTTCGTGCCTCTTCCAAGGATTCCCGGCAAGCCAATGCTTCAGCTATTTCGACCGAGTAAACATGTGGGGTTTTACATGCGATTATTTTCTGTAACACTCCATTGGCATCGCGAAAAGCTACTCCGAATCCCGAACCCTCCGCTCCGCTCCGCTTTATCGAGGCATATGTGTTAATCTTGTTAATCCCGTTTGGCCAAGCGTTTCCATTGATCGATCGGGACGAGGCTACAAGTTGCCTTGTCCGGGTCCGGTTGTGTGTATCCCGATAAGAGTGTAGAGAATCGGGCCGCTATTGAGAAACAATCGACGTGAGAGATCTCCTTTCCTGGAAAATGCGCAAGCGGTGGAGGAGAACAACAAACATTTCACCAACCTCAACTGATCTATATTCATTACTTCACTCATCATGTCGACGATAGAGGCACGGGTGACACTCGCTAATCGCTTCAGTCGAGCGGAGAAGACGCCTATAAAACTTACTCCACGGCAATCCCTTAGCGCATGTTCAAAAATTGGAGGCCGTTTTCTTCCACTAGTCCGCACCTTTCATAAAAATTGGAGAAATATCAATCCGTCGCTTACACAGAGCCTTCTTAACAAAGGAATGGTTAAGAATTCCATGCACAACCTTCCATAAAAATTCTCCATCCATAGTTATTAAAAGCCATACTTCCCCGAAATCCAAGCGCCACTTTCACACGATCGACAGAGTTCGCTATGATTTAAACGATCTGATATCCTCCCTTTGCCTGTTCCTACCGCAAATTTGCAATAATGAGTTAATCTTATTACAAATGTCCTGGGAAGGAGGGAAGCAACTCATGAGAGATATGTAGGGATAACCTTTGTACCACACTTTTTACTGTGACCATTTTTGCTTCGCCAAAGAGTTTCTGCCTTTCCAATCTTTCGGGGCTTTTTGTTGACCCGATCTAGAGCGATTGAAAAATAAATTTTTTTGACTTCCAACAAGAAAGCCAACAGCCCTAGATAAATCGATTGCTTATTCATCCTTCAACCCGATACTATCACCATCTCCACAACTCTCCATCCAACCCCACAAAGTTTTATATCTCCAATTTTTCAAAATTTACTAATGCTTCCTAAAGTTCCTCACAAGAAGATGAAATGATGCTTTTAATTTCTTCTAACTCCTACTGCTTTTCCCACCCAAATATGACACTATCATTCCCAAAATAGTAAGATGGGTGCCCCCTCCCCGCAACACGTGCACCATGTATTCCGAATGATTCCTGCCTGGTTTGTGCCGAGTAAGAGCCGAGAAGCCTCTCGCACAAAATAGAAAGGGAGAAAGGGGGTCATTGTCTTAGGGCCTCCTGACGTGATTAGTTGAGTCTCCAGGGTACCATCAGTAAAAAACATAATAAGACACAAATAAGAAAACACAACGCATAATCGTGGACATAAAATCGAACCAATAATTTAATTTTAGCATCGGGCCGTTTAAAATGTTATTCCACTCATCATGTTTTACTCATGAGCTTCATGGGCAAAAATTCCACCATTTTTAGATTTATTATTCCTTCATGGCATGGAAAATTTCCAAAAGCAAGTACATTATCGCAATAAGTGCCATTCATGACAAAAGTTCTAATCGCTATGATGAATAAGTGGGGGGAGGTAACTTTCAATCCATTAGCTATGATTTTAGTGATAATTTTAAAATCACATCGCATAAGCCTAACAGCCAAAATCACCAGTGGGAGTTTCCCTTCTTCCCTGGGGGATAAGACAATATGAGTGCTATTCGTGGGGAGGGGTCGACATCCATTCAAAATACCAAGGATAATGTAAACAATATCGTGAGCGCATACGAGGCCAAAAAGTTTGAGCAGAAAAGAAAGTAGTGCATACCATCTAGCCCGGGGCTTGAAGTGGTGCATTTCGAGCTGGGCGCTTCATCACTTTTCTCGTGAATGGCGACATAGATCATCATTGAGTTCACTTGAAATCCTGAGTCAATCGCCAAGAGCTCCCTCATATCGTAGATTAGTCGTGGATCGGGAATGCTTAGAAAAATATCCCCAATCAAGTCGGATCATCCACCTTATTCCACATCCATCACGAATCCACTCAACGGAGTTACGACGCTTTTACCATTTGCAACCATACGGAAGAAAGCCATATTTCTATCGCCGCCTTTGATCCAATTTGCCCGGATTCGGGAACCACCTCGTTTCTTCCTCTTACAAGCTCATTTATTTGTTTCTCCAAAATCCCAGAATCGTGAATATTAGACATGGGTGGGGGTTCGGCTTGGGCACGATGGAGCCGCTTCTTGGTCAAAAGCTATCTCGGTGTTGAATATTTCCAAAGAATTTTTTTCCCAACCCATAAGCTTGATTACCTAATCGATTTAATCTTCTCCTTCATCGAAGCAGTGACGGGTTGCAGGGATATTCTCCCAAATATCCTCGACAAAAGGTCGCTAAAGATGGTCGGAAGCCACATTTTTTCAATCGAAAATCTTTTGTTTTTTCTCACGCCTACTCGTCTGCTTTCACCAAGTGATATCGCACAGAGAGCGATTGATGAAAAGTCGCGCAGGTGGTTTGACTATATAATCCTGAATTACAAACCCAACTAAAGTTAGCCAAGCACCAAGCCAAAATGTTCCCAGAGATGCTGTTATCATCCATTCGCCATTGACCAAGTGAACTGAATCCCCAAAGCCCGTGATCATCTAATTCACCATACGCTATCGCTTCCTCTAAAAGCTTCAATTTTGGAATCGTTTTTCGCCTACCACCGCTTTTTCTCATGGTGAAACAGATTTTCGTTGAAATCCCCAGCAACCAACTGTCCGATATCGGGGATGGTTTCAACTCTCGGATGAGCTGCCACATTCTATATTTCTCGATTGCCCTCCCGCCCACCCCTAAACACATTTACACCGCCACCGCATCGACATTCCCTTGATCACCGATTGATGCATTTATAACATGTAACGAGGCATATAATAAAGGGGACGTGACGTCAGAGTCCTTCCACAACAGTACGTGAGACCCACTCTTCTACCTCCAAAGCTAAGTCATACAAATCCACACAATGAAAGTTGTCCATATTTAGTGGGTACAAATTTTTTCCATCTCACCTTCAGCTTAATTTGTTTCCATGAGAAACACCAAACCGAGCTTTTTGATTGCTTTCGTGATTTAAGACCAACTATTCGGGGTTCCTAAGCCCCGACATTTCCAACTATAGCAACTCATATCTTCAGTAGCAGACTCCTCAATACCGCTTGAGAAGAAATGCACACCAAATCGTAATCACTTGATAGTTCGGGTTTTTATCCGGTGATATTGTAAGTCCAAGTGGCTACAATCCAGAGGGGGTGAATAGATTATCCCGCTTTTTTTAGATTTTGCCTCTCTTTTTCGTGAGACTCAAGCAAAATGAAATGCTAAGTGCGAAAAGTAAACAAGACACGCCGATTTATAGTAGTTCAACCCACCAGGGCCCATCTACTACCACCCAAAGATATCCGATGGATTTCAAAAAAAAAAAGATTTTATTAATTTACCACAAATTAATACAACACCTCGAGCATTACCACAACCCTTTCACCACTCGAGATTACCACAACCCTCTTACAACACCTCAAGATTACCACAACCTTCAAACACCTATCACCTAGATCACCCAAGTGTATTCTACCAAAGAATACTCACCAAGATGCCTGTTGAATGTCGACCAAAATCAAGATTACAACTCAATAATGATTGATACAATATGAGTACAAGTGTAATCAAGAATTCAAAGCCTGTGATCTCAAATAAGGTGTTGAAAGTTGCTTAAAGCTAAACAACAAGAGATATAGGGTTGTTTGCTCAATTGCTTCTTTGCTTGTGTAGAGTGTTATGTCTTGTTGCTAGAATGAAGCCTCTATTTATAGGAGAGACTGCTTTCATTTCCAGACATTTGCCTCCTCCCTCGGGGGAGTGATTTGGTCGCAAAAGAAACCATTTAAATGATCAATATAGTCATAGAAATCAATCCCACAAAAATAAAGGAAAAGTCAGTCCAAAACGCAAACTGATAGTTCATCGATAAATACGGGCCACTCTGGCCGTGCAAGAGATAAGATTGAAATTGAATTTCGCGAATTTTTACACAGGGGACCTACGGAGGGCGCACTCTATCGGCCCCCTTAGTCATGGACTCTGACTAAGAAATTAAAATGAGAAGCCGAACAAAGAGGGCCGCTTCCCAGCACGGCCGCCATTGTGGTCACTCTAGCCGCCCCCACCTCGGTCGACGGCCGCCTCCTTTTTTTTCTTACGCCCCATTTTTTGCTTCAAAACTCAACTCAGTACCATTTGTTGCCCTGCATATAATTTGAGCCTCCCGAAACAAATGTGTTTGTCTAATTTTTTATCGAAAAATAACCCAAGAAATATCCAAAATAGTAATAACATTTTAAATCGACGAAGTATTTAGACAACATTTAGGGACATTGTTTCGCTTAAAACTCATTTGAACAAAATCATCAAAATCATGATAAAAAACATTTATCTAACAAACTCCCCTTTTGATGATTACAAACCAAAACAATTTACTTCCGAGGACGATTTTTTGAAACAAATAAATTTTCCGCTTTTCGAGTGAACTACCCTGCTGAAAATATTTCAAACAAAGCTCCCCTATCTATGAGCATATCAACAAGAGATATCGCATGTTTTTGACAAGCTATAACAAGTTTATATAAGACGCCTATAAACATCATAGGCAAAGCTCCCCCGTCACAATACTTATAATCTTTACAATTGAGTCCATAATATAAGCCACGCTGGACTAGGTATTCTTGGCTTTAGAAAGCCATAGCTTTTATATTGCGAGCTTATTAGCTTCTTTTTGGCTTAACGAGCCACCCTCGCTTCTCCCCTTCGAATCATCAAAAGAATGTTAGATGATAAAACATCATACAAATTATATCAAAGTGCGCTAAAGAGACTCGCTTATCAACCGCTGTGAGCAATTTAAGCTTAAAAATCCAAGGAAAATGGGAGAAATGTATCATGAAGAGTTCATACGCTTTGTTTTATTTGCCAAAACATGATCTCAATAAATATTGGAGACTCAGGAAGCAAAGAGAATCATGTGTAAGTTGAAATTTTCATCATGACATTTCATCTAACACTGTGCCGGGCATGGAAAATTAAAAGAAGTTGTATATAACCCTTGTAAAAGATCAAGCCAAAAATTTCAACACCAATTCAAGTCAAACATCATATATTACAAACACAAACTAAGCTCATCATGATCATACGACAATTACATCAAAAATTTACGCTTAGCTCAAAAACTCAGTGGTTCAACCCAATTGAGCAGGAAGTGAATTTTACCATTTGACCGCGAAAGATGAGCGGCGATGATGATAAACGAGCCATATAATGTCCAGGTTGTGAATGGAATGCATGAAAATCATTTTTGAAATGAAATATGTGTGAATTTGGCAAAGGGACTAAAAATGGCCAAAATATGTTAAAAATGGCGAATGTCAAGACATAACCGCTTTTAATCCAAATTATGGTTTAGGGCGACGGCCGAGGTTGAGGGGCACCGATCGACGTTGAGGGCGACCGCTGCCCTTCAACCCGTTTTTAGCCCACTGGGCCTCTGTCATTTTTAAGAAAATCCGATTTTTCAACCAAAATCCGATTTTTCGCCCCTAAGTTTTAGAAACATGCAAATGCAAACGTAAGTCTCATTCAATATGCATTATGCCTAACCGAGCTCATATCGACAAAGAAAGTCTCAAGATAAGCTTTTTGTGAAAATATCCGCTAATCGATCTTGAGATGGTACAAAAGATATCTCAATTTTTCGCTTTTGAAACACAATCCCTTAGAAAGTGATGTTAATCTCAATATGTTTAGTGCGGTTATGATGAACCGGTTTTGAGCAATATTTATATTATATATTATCACAAAATATGTACGTTTTCAAAAGAGCATTTGTAATCCGCTAAGGTTTGTTTCATCCAGTTAAGTCAGGTACAACAAAACGTGGAAATATATTCGCTTCTAGCTTTGAAAGAGAAACACGGGGCTATTTTTTGAAAACCAAAAACCAGTAATCGCTTAAAATTGACATGATCCTAAGTATTTTTACGATCATCAATATTTCCCCGTGATAGTCCAATCACTATAACCTTTAAGAGAAAAATTTTCATTCTTCGATAAAATAAACCATATTGAATAGTTCCTTTCAAATATCAAAAAATCCTTTAACCAAGACTCATATGAGATTCTTGGGATTGCTTTGAAAACGAGCACACAGCATACGCATATGAAGAATGTCCCATCTACTAGCGGTTAAATAAAGTAAACTACCAATCATACCGATACTTTGATTCATCCACGGATCGCCTTTTCATCTTTGTCAATTTTGACATTTTTGCTACGTGGCAGGGAAACGGTTTCTTCCTTCTTCAATGCCGAACTTTTTCAAAAGTTCTTTTGTATACTTTGATTGCGAATATAAATACCTTCTTGACATTGCTTAATTTGAAGTCCAAGAAAGAAGTTAAGCTCCCCCCATCATACTCATCTCAATTCACTCTTGCATCAACTTAGAAAATTTCTCGCACAAAGAATCATTAGTAAGACCAAAGATAATATCATCAACATATATTTGCACAAGTAAAACAATCTTGACCTTTTTCAAAAACAAAGAGAGTCAGATCAACTTTACCTCTTATAAAACCATTTTGCAAAAAGAAAAGAGCTAAGTCTATCATACCATGCACGAGGTGCTTGTTTTAAACCATACAAGTGCCTTTTTTAAGTTTATAAACATCATTAGCCTAGAAAAATTTTCAAACCCTCGGAGGTTGTTTTACTATAGACTTCTTCTTGAATAATACCATTTAAGAAAGCTTGGATTTAACATCCATTTGGTAAAGTTTGAAAATTTTAAAACAAGAATAGGCAAGTAAAATTTAATAGCTTCTAAACGTACAATGTGCAAAAGTTTCATCATAGTCAATACCTTCTTCTTGACACTACCCTTTGAGCTACTAACCTTGCCTTATTTCGAACAATGTTGCCTTGATCATCAAGTTTGTTCCGAATACCCATTTTGTACCAATTATGGTTTGAGTTTGGATGACAAGGTACCAATTCCCATACATCATTTCTTTCAAATCGATTCAACTCCTCGTGATCTCTAGGGAACCAATCCTCATCCTCAATAGCCTCCTTAGCATTTTTAGGGCTCCTTTTGAGAAATAAGAGCTTTCGGCAAATTTTCTCCCGGTCATCACTTTGTCAAGGGGATCACCAATAATAAGATCCCCAGTGATCTCCTTAAATTTCAATGCAACTGGAAGATCCGAGATATCACCTCTATCCTCGAGGACCATTTGAGGTAGACGGCTGATCATTTGATGTAGAAGTTTGAACATTTTGAGCATCAAGTTGAACAACGGGTTCAATAATGTCCTTCATCACTTTCATCATTGGGAATTTTTTCAACACCCCAAGCTTCCAATTTGGACATGGATAGATTCTTCAACAACTCCACTAGTTTTATTGTAAACTCAATATGCTTTGCTTTTGTTGAATACCCCATAAATATTCCTTCATCTACCTTAGATCGTTTTGTCTAATCGATCCTTGGTATTTAAAATAAAGCACTTACAACCAAATATCTTGAAATAACTAATATTTGGAGTTCTACCTTTCCAAAGCTCATATGGAGTTTTATTCATTTTAGACTAATATAAACTCGATTAATGACATAGCAAAGCAGATTTACGCTTTCCGCCCAAAAATATTTTGGAAGAGAAAATTCATCGAGCATTGATCGACTCATCTCTCTGGAGTGTTCGATTTTTCCTTTCGCTACTCCATTTTTTGAGGTCCCTCGAGCCGAAAAATTTTGAGCATATCCTTTGGTTTCACAAAAGACTTAATTCACCATCAAATTTCTCCACCTCGATCACTCAATACAGACTTAATAGTGTCTTCCTTCCTTTTCATTCTCACCAAGTCTCACACAACTTAACAAACTCATTAACTAGACGCTTTATCGTAAGAAAAAGAGCCCAAGATATCTAGAAAAATCATCGACAATAACTAAAGTGTAATGTTTTCCACCAAGACTTGTCGTACTCAATGTCGCCATACAAACGGTGAAGCAATTGTAGGGGTTTGTTGTGGAAATTTATTTTTGGGCGTAAAACTACTTTTAACTAATTTGTTCTTTGACAAGTTGTCACATAAGCCAAGATTTTCAAAATTCAATTGGGCAAGTCCTTTTCACATGTCGTTTTTGTAAATATTTTTTAAATTCTTATATCCAATATGTCCAAGTCGCCATGCCATAAACTAGTTAAATCATTATTGGCTTACTAAACAAGAAACATTTTTGACTAACCAAATCACTTGTGCAAATTTTGTAAAGATCGCTTTTCTATATGCTTCACAAATAATTTTACCATTTTTAAGTATAAGGCATTTTTCTTTATTAAAAGAAACATCATAATTTGAATCACAAAGTCACAACACTTATCAAATTAAACTTAAGCCCTTCTACTAAAAGAACATTACTAAGAGTGAAAGAAGAGTTACCAATTTCTCCATTTCCAAGAATTCTTCCTTCGCATTGCCGAACATGACCATATACCCTCTTCGAGCTTGATGTTGGTAAAAAGTTCTTCCTTCCTCGGTCATATATGGCGTGAACACCCGCCGTCCACGAGCCATTTTGAATCTTCCATTGTTGTTATAGCCCCTATTACCTACAAAAGAATTATTTTTAGGAAAACCCTATAGTAGTTTCCATGGGTCCAAGTAAGCTTTGAGACCTTTGGGTCTCCAAACAAAGCTAAAATTGTTCTTCAATTTACAATTGCTCACATAGTGTCCAATGTTTCCACAATAAAAGCAAATAATATCATGGGCACTATTTCAGACGAACAAAAGTAAGTGATCTCGGGGTCATTTTTCTTAAAAACACTTTCAAACGGGCTTATAGCCAAGTCCCAATTTGGAATGCTCACCCTTGTGCATCTAAAATTTGGTGACTTTATCCGTGCTTATGTTGAAATGATGCACATCATTTTTCAAACATTCAATATCTTTTATGAGTAATTTTTTCGGTTTCAAGAGAATGAACTCTAAGCAGTGAGAGTAATGAGCTTAGCCGCAGAGATTCATGTTGAAATAATTTTTTTTTTTCAACCTTAAGCTCCTTATGCTCATTTTTCAAATTTTGTATTTAACTATCAAATTTTGAAATTCATTTTGCAATTCATCAAAATCACATTGCAATTCATCAACTAAAGATGTAGACGCCCAGTTAGTATGCACCTCATTATTTTCATCGCCTATGGCCATAAGACGTCTTCGGCCCTCCTTCCTCACTCGGCTGTTTCGAGTAGTTCATCCCATGTTTTGACCTCCGTGATTTAGAGCCTTCTTTTTTCGTGAAAGGCTTCTTTTCCTTTTGCTCCTCTTCATCGAAGCTTTGGGAAATCCGGAATGAAGCGTCTCTGCTTTTCCGTGATTTAAAGCAAGCATTATCTCTCGCTTTCTTGCTTTATTTTTATTCACAAATTTTGCGAATTTTCGAATGTTGCGTCGCCTCCTCATCATCATCATTATCATAGTATGCACAGGTAAGCAAAAGACTTTAGGAATAATTTGCATACCCGATCGATTTGTGGATGGTTTGGAGTTTTTCCTCTCCTCGAGATAGACTTCATGATTTAGGAGGTTTCCGATGAGCTCTGCCAAACCTGAGTGTCTCAAGATTTCGTGGTCTCCTGATTGCCGTTACTTTTTCTGACCATGAATCGGAAGAGCATTAAGACCTTACCACCTTATCTCTTCTGAGACGACTTTACTGGGGCGGCCATAAGTGGATCGACAATGTTGTCGTTTTTCTACCATCTTGAGATGTTTTTCACCATCATACATGTTAAAGTTTTCAAATCTTTAACAAGCACGGTTTTTCTTACTTGCTTGACCTTCTTAGTTCCTTCATAAATTGTTTCCAATTTTTCCCAAACTCATGTGCCGCCTTATGCCTCTTATACGATCAGACTCCTATGCAAAGAGAACAATGCAAAATGCTTAAGCGCCTTACTGCTTTAGAGAAAAAGCCTTCTTGTCGCTTTCATCGAACTCCTTGAACGGGCTTTGGGAGTCAAGGTGCCATCCTCCAATTTCTGGATGGTTGATCAACCTTCAACAACTACATTCCAAATATCAAACCCACACCTCAGAAGACTCCATACCCGGCCTTTCCAAAATGCGTAGTTGTTGGCGCGAATAAAGGGGCGGCTTGTTGGTTGAGGCGCCTGGTGAGATAAGCTTCATTTGTAGCCATGGATCTTTCCTCTTATCTGAATCCAGCTAGCCAAAGAAGCTGCCTCGATACCACTTGTAAGTCCAAGCCGCTACGATAATCTGTAGAGGGGGTAAATAGATTATCCCGATTTTTCAGATTTGCCTCTTTTTGAGACTCAAGCAAAAATAAAATGCTAAGTGCGAAAAGCAAATAGCACACGTCGATTTATAGTAGTTCAACCCACCTGTGGCCTAATCTACTACCACCCTAAGATATCCGGACGGATTTCAAAAAGAAAAAGATTTTATTAATTTACCACAAATTAATACAACACCTGAGGATTACCACAACCCTCTTTCACCACCTCGAGGATTACCACAACCTCTTACAACACCTTTGAAGATTACCACAACCTTCAAACACCTATCACCAGATCACCCAAGCGTATTCTTACCACAAGAATACCAAGCGACGCCAGGTCAATGATGACCAAAATCAAGATTACAACTCAATAATGATTGATACAATATGAGTACAAGTGTAATCAAGAATTGAAAGCCCCAGACCTCAAATAAGTGCAAGTGAAAGTGCAGCTAATACAACAAAGATATATGAAAGTTGTTTGCTCAATCGCTTTCGCTTGTGTAGAGTGTTATGTCTTGTTGCGTCTCTGTTTAACAAGTTTCTATTTATAGGAGAGGACTTGCTTTCATTTCCAGACATCAAGCTCCTCCTGGGGGAGTGATTTCGCAAAAAGAAACCATTTAAAATGATCAATATAGCTGTTAGAAATCAATCCCACAAAATACTTAAAAGTTGTCTAAAAACGCAACTGATAGTTTCACGATAAAACATGGGTTGGACGGTCGCAAGCAGAGATAAGATTGAAATGAATTCTACGAATTTTACATTGTGGGGACCGGAGGGGGATGCACGGCCGCCTTAGTTGTGACCCAGGTTGGACTTGAAGAAATTACTAAAAGAAGTCTTAGCTGGCCTATCCGCCCACCTATGATCCGAAAGGAAAAGCCAATGATTTAATAATCCCGTGGGGAATGGGATTAAAATAGAGTTTCCTACCTCTCAATTAGGGGCCTTCTACGGAGATCAAAAAGACGTAATTGTTCGAACGGAAAGATGGCTAGAACGCCTTAGATCTACTTGAGAACGGGTATCCCGGCTATTAATGCCCAAAGGAAAGTTCCAACGCTTACTAGCAAATGCATGAGCCAATAACTCAATGAAAAGGCCGGGTAGAACGCAATTAGATTAGACAGTCGGGAGGCATTTCACCCACGCGCATACACAAAGAATCAAAGACTTCAAGTCCGACTACGAATTGAATTGCCGCTTGTCAGATTTCAAATACTTTCAGATAAAGCCATAACACTCCATCACCTACACATAACTTAGCCCGGGGTCTTCAGCCGTGAGCCCTTATATGATATGGGCTGAATTTATTCCTATTCCCGCTTCAAGCTGGGAAAGTGTGCTTACTTCGGCTTTAGAAATCAATTTCTCACTTGTCAGATTCTAACTTCTTTCTCGTAAAGTTCATCGGAAGACTACTAATCATTCCGCTTCTCTCGGGATATCTATTTTTTTTTTGAAAATTTGATGCGCTTACTAATTCATGATCGTCGCATGTAATGAAAACTTCATTCTCGATTCTACGAGAATTTTTATGAAAGCCTTTCATTCGCTTCTCTTCAACCCCGTAAACCTACTTTCTTTTCCACAAAAATCAACCAAGTTTCCAAGTCTTACATCTTGTTAATATCGATCGAGTTTGATGGACTTCGCTAATAGATTCTAAAGTCGATGTCCAAGAGCTCCAGAGCGCAGAGGAGAAGTTGGCCCCGAGCAATTGAATCTTTGGTTAAACAACAGATCCAAATTTTTTTATGACTAAATTATATATACGATGCCTCGATAATCCAGGTTCGTGAGATCCGCAGGACCGCCTCCGTGATCGTGAGCATCTGGCGGGAAGCGCTTGTTTGGTGAGGGCATTATTGTTGTCATAATCATCACACGAGATAGTGGTGACCTATAATACCACATCCATAGCAATAAATGGAGAGAGATTCGTGACTTTAATGGTATCCATAGTTTATCACCCTCGATTTTCACCAATGAGGCCACGGGAGGCCTCGAATATCAATGAAGCCTTAAATCTCGGCAGACTTCACCGAATAAACCATCTTCCGAGGATCCCAAGTCTCGAACTAGCCAATTTGTTTTGCAAGAATTTTAGAGCCTCTCGTTCAGCGACGCCACGAAGGTCGAATGCTCGATCCGGGCATGAGCTTTCTGCTATTTGTATTGCGGGCGTTGTTCGCCTTGAGATATTTTCAGATCGCGAATAGAAATTTTGAAGTGCGCACGATTTGATTTTTGAAGGCCCATTCCCTCGCCTCGGGGTCTTCGAAATCGAATAGGGTAAAGATTTTTTTCCCATTCTCGTGTCGAGAATCCATTCTTCGCTTCCACGATTTTTTTTTTTCATAACCTCCAAAAGGTAGAAAGTGGTTGATATTCTTTGTGTGTATAGTTTTCCAACCAAACAATGGCTTGGAGGGTGATCGCAACGCCTTCGACACCTTCAACGCCATCAAGATCCAAAACTCGGGCTTCCTTCTCCGTAAACTCGATCATCCCAAGATCCACAACTAAACAAGATCTAACCCTGATCAAGTTGAACAGTGAAACAACATGATTTAAAAGTGAACTCTAAACACTACTATGGACTCCAAAACAATAAAAATAAGAGATGCAAAAACTAAAAAACTCGACAGAAAGGAGACAGAAACGGTTGGAGAGAAGAACTGAGGGGAAGGAGAGAGATGAAGTGGGAGAGGGGGTCAGAGAAACAGTAAGAAAACGCCACGGACGGCCTCAACGAGGGACAACAACCGGGGAAAACTCTAACGAAATTTAGTGGGGAACTAAGACTCCTAAATGAAGGAGGACCACGTGTTTGATTCCTATGAAATGGAGAAAATAGTGCAAGATCAATACATTTTTGTTAATTTCTTTCTTTGATCTAGAAATATAAAAGATTCTGCATCTTAATTTTGTCCAAATATTTAGTATATTTTTAATTAAAATAATTTTTCTGGTTACAACTCCCAGGAAATTTAGAATATTTTATTTATATGTCCCTTTACTTTTTTATAAAAAAAAAAGATTATGTCCCTTTACTAGTTAGCTCGCAATTTAAAGAAAAAGTTAGATTGATAAATTGCAAATTCTGACCATATAATTTTTGCATTGACCCATTTCTGGCACCACACTTTCTCCAAAACTGTATGAAATAGTATTTTTAGATAGTCAAACATTGAACTGAAAATCAAGATAAAAAATAAAATCACACTTATTTTGAGGAAAATGTTAAAATAAAATAAATTACAAAGTGGACAATAAAACCTCGGAAAAAAAGACACTAATACTGGCCATGAAAAGGTTGAAACCTCAATATGCATAAAACAATTAATGGAACTTGATCCAATGTTGTATATTTATATAAACTTTAAAACTTTGTCACGTTATTGAAGCCTAAAACGGAAAGCAAAATTAGCAATTAAGTCAGTTCAAAAATAGCATTGAGCTTGCGGAAAAAAAAAAAAAAAAGACCTATTCAACCTCATACAAAACAAACCTTTAGGGACCAAACAAAGCAGCCAGGTTGTTGGTGGTAACATAACAAAACTGTGGGAAATTCTTGCTACATTTTTTTCCTTTGTAATTTAGATTCATCCAAGAGGACCAACATTCTCCTCTCCTTGGATATTTGCAATCATATTTGATCACATTGTTGCCATATTTGATTCCGTTGCCTAAACACATTTTCTGTTTGTTCTTTTATACATGCTTCTGGTGAAGATTCATTCCAAATGCAAAAACCAATTTTTCGGTTTCTTGCTGATCATATATAAGTTGCCTGAAAAATTCAAAAAATGGAACCAGATCCATTTTTGCCACACCCTTTATCCGAAATTTGTATCTCGAATCAAAATTGCCGTGAAAAATAAATTCCATCGAATCGCCTAAGTATTTTGAATTCAACTTGCTGGTGAGTTGTTATCACAATTATTCTTTATATCTTGCCATCAAAGTTGTTGTTGATGTTATTTTTTTCATTTTTTATGATTGTAATTCTCTAATCTCAGATCTGTCTTAAAGTTTTTCAAGAATGGAGCAATTCAAGCAAATAGGAGAAGTAGTGGGAAGTTTAAATGCTCTGATGGTTTTTCAAACAACATATTTAATCAGAGACAATGTTGTTTATTGGTTGACATGCTTACTTCTGATACAAAACAATTGGTGGAGCAAATGAAACAGAATCTGAAATTTGAAGAAAAAAAACACAAAATGGAAAATAATTGAGCATCCATTAAAAAAGAGCTTCTCAGAGTATTCAAAGAAGGAGAAGCATACGTAAGGCAGTGTTTGGAAGTCAAGGATTTTTGGGCTAAAGCCATTGCACTCTATCAAAATGCCGATTGTGTCAAATTTCACATACACAATCTGCTCACCACGCATTCCAATAGTAATCAAGCAATCAAATGGCAGGACAAATATCAGGCTATGATCAAGAAGAGATACAGAAGAAGAAATTCGTACTTAAATAAGTATCATAAAGACATGAGAGATCCAAGAATATTTCAGTGGATATTCGAGATCAATATCTAGTTTCTCAAGATTTTTGCAACAGATTAGATTCGGTTTGGGATTAAGACAGATGGTTTTTACTCAAGAAAATCAAAGACAAGAAAAGCTCTCGGGATGTTTAACTCAAAACGCGATCATCGGTTAGCTGAGGTTCTTTTTAAAGTACTTGAATAGTTGTAATTCAGAGATGATGATGGATGATATTTTATTACCAAGTTCAACTTAGTAAGCTCAAAAGATTACCAAGTAAGGAGAAGACTAGGCAATGGGAGCCAATATAAGGAAATCCAATGGCTTGGTGAGAGTTTTGCTTTAAGGCACTTTTTTTTGGGGATATTGAGCCATTAGTCCCTGAGATTTCAAATGGAGTTAACACTTTCACATCCAAATATACTCCACATTTTGTGTGGTTTTGCAGATGAGGACAAAAAGAGTGTTTTTGGTTATGGAGCTAATGAACAGGGACTTATCAAGCTATATTAAAGAAATTTGTGGGCCAAGAAAAAGAATACCCTTTTCTTACCAGTTGCAGTTGATCTAATGCTGCAAACAGCAAGAGGGATGGAATATCTCCACCCAAGAAAATCTACCATGGTGAATTAAACCCTTCTAACATTCTCATAAAAGCAAGAAACATAAGTACAGACGGTTATTTACACGCAAAGTGTCGAATTTCGGTTTGTCTTGTTCGATTAGTAGTCTCACTCAAAAAAAAACACCCACAAGTGCTCAAAAATGGGCAGCAGCTTTTATTTGGTATGCACTGAGGTTCTAGCCGAGCAAGAAAATTTCGAAAATGGTGGAAACTCCAAGTACACTGAGAAATCGGATGTTTACAGCTTCGAATGATTTGCTTCGAGCTTTGACGGAAAAGTCCGCTCAAGACGCATTTGCAAGGCTTACAAAATGAGCCGTAATATTAGAGCAGGAGAAAGGCCACTTTTCCCTTTTCATTCACCCAAGTACATTACAAACTTGACTAAAAATGCTGGCACACTGATCCTAGCCAACGGCCTAGTTTTTCGTCTATTTGTCGTGGTTTTTGTTATACTAAGCGCTTCTTGGCGATGAATCCCTTTGAGCATAGCCAGCCGGATGCGCCCAATGCCGCCTATAGATTTTAGTGATCTTGAGGCAGGGATTGTGAGAAGCTTTCCTTGTATGGAGAATTTGAAGGTGATGCAGATTCCGTTTCAGATGTTTGTGATAGGGTGATGGAGAGGGACAGGGCTAATACGAGTCAGAGGGAAAATTCTGAGTCGGGAAGCGATGGAGCTTCGACGCGGTGATGAGAAGGTGGACGCATCCGCTTACGCCTACTGATAGGAAATCGCTACCGCCTCCTGAAACGATGATTAGGAAACTTTCGTTGTCGAAGAAAACATTGGAGATCAAGACAGGAAAAACAGCCAGGTTAGCTTGTTGAGTTTTATGTCTTTTAGTCTTTTGTTGTGAATGAAATTTTCTATGATATGCATATAATGTGAAATGCAAAGGAGTGGATGTTTACATTAATTGCTGATTATAAATGCACAAGTTATAATTAGCAAGAAAATGTGGGTGCAGTTTTTAAGAGTGAATGAAGTTTATGATTATTTATGATGAGTTCTGAATTGAATTGTGGTTGGAATGATGATCTCTTAATTAGTGTTGATTTTGTGAATGGAACAAGATGCATGGTATTTTAGAAGAGTTGGAATATGTAACATGCAGGGACACCAAAGGAGGAAGGTCAGTAAGACCTCCACATACACCAAGTGGACGCGCCATGAGAATGAATTCGGAAGGTCAGCTGATGAGTATGAGTATGAGTCCTAAAACACGAAGACGATCTGGTCATGCTTCCGATTCTGAATTGCCATAGTCCAATTCCCTACGTTATATATTCACTTAATTATTATAGTCTTGTAGGAAGTTTTCATATGTTTTATATGCCATCGACAATAATGTTATTACATTATATATAGATTAATTAACACACACACACACACACATGATGTTTTTTTCTCTTCCTTTACTTTTTCTTGTGTTGTGATTTCAAGAGTGTGATTGAGATGTGTCCAGTTTTGTTTTAGTTACAGTTTATCTAGAATATAATTGTTAGTGATAGTGTTTTTAAAGCAATTGTGAATTGTTTTATTATTATTAATAATAAACGCGATATTTATTTTCAATCGCTTGTGCATGCATATTGTATGCATTTTCTGAACGCTAGAAAGTCCCTAGTTTATTGAATGTAACCATAAGTTTAGTATGTAAGTATTATATACATGAAGATTAAGATTGTGGGTTATTAAACTAAAATTAAGTTTGTGATGAAATTAATTATAGTATGAGATATATCTTTATTAAAAACATCATTAATGCGACCCAAAATATTTTAAATGTACGCCTTATCCGGCTGGCCGATATGGAGACATCTTAGTGGGAGGTCGGGACATTTACATGTGATATGATTATATAGGATTTGAGTTAATTTAATTTGATTTTTCATACAAATTCCATTGTATAAATGAAAATCAAATTAAATCACAAGATTAACGTGATATGGATATAAATTTTAATCTTGAGAGATTATACGCTCATATTTATTTATGTTGATTCGTGAATTGAATGAGTTGCTCGCTTAACTTTATCTCATGACATTTTTAACACTTGCATTTTAGATTCGTTTAAATTAAATAGCCGGAAATATAAATTCATAAATATGAAATATATTCCTTCTTGCTAGAAGTAGAAAATGATACTCTCATTTGCTAATTTTTAAATCGAATTATTTTGGATATCTAATTTATAGTCCGAGATAAAACTATTGAATTAATGGTAAAATGAGGATAAAATATAATTGAAAAGGTTTAATGGATATTACCTAGCTTCAATTACAAATTGTTTATGTAGGATTAACCTATATGCAATGATTATATCAATTGACTATTTTTAAATTCAGAGAGTAAGTTATTATACGCTTAAAAAAGGCGATGACCTCAATTTACAGCTGATTAATGTCGAATAATAAGTCGAATTAATTAAAGAGTTTAATAATTTATTCGATTTATTGAGCTTATAATTATATGTCCATGGTTCCCATTCACTTTTCTGAGATATACGTTAGAAATAATATTTTAAATTCCTAAGGGTTTATGGGAAAATAATTTTCTAAAAATTTGGTCTAATATATTAATACCATTTAATATCGAAAATAAGATATTCCATATATAGTTAAAGTTGTATTGAAAATTAAATAAATACATGATGTTTATGTTATTATATTATTAATATATTTATTACTTGAGTAATTTGATTGCGTGATTGTCATGCAAAATCAAATCCTTTAAACTTGAGAAGTATAGATAAGGTAGGACTTAGATGAAACAATTTGGACCAACACTATAAATAAGACCCAACCTCCCAGAACAAGAGATCAAAATCGTCACTCTCCCTTTGAGACTCACGCGAGTTTTGTTTTTTTCCATTCCAAGTGGGTTTGTGGTTCAAGTTTTAGCTACACAGTCCTTCATAGTCAACAAACAAGAATTCGTCAACAAACAACAAAGTTCATAGTCAACAAACAAGAAGTCATCAACAGGTAAATTTTTCTTGTTCTTGAATCAATTTAATATGTATAATCGTGTTCTTATATCTAAAACCCGATTTTCAAATCTCTCGCTTTTGGTTTGGTTCGATTTGATCAAAAAAACAGTAAGAAGAAATAAGAAAACTACGATATATATATATATATTTCAAGGAAAACTATATATTATTTGGGGAGAATCTCGTTTTCTTTAGGATACGATCAAGAAACAGTCATTTCAAATCGAAATTATTATAGTAAAATTTGAAGGACAGCAAAAAAAAAAAAAAATAGGAGGCGGCAAGTTTTTTTTAGCATGTTTTGAAACTAATACGTAAAAGTAATTTCTGAATCAGAATTTTCAATATTAGAAAAGTAAAATAATTTTTTTACCGCGTGGTTTTATGGAGTGTAAGGCTTTGTTAGTAATATGCTATATTTAACATAAGATTATTTCATGTTCGTTTGGTTTGCAAATTCTTAAATAAGATTTAATGAAAGCCAAGAAAAATAAATTTATAACCATATTTTTTATTACCAACCATTGGCGTAGTTTGCGGCAAAAATTCATTAGTTTGTTTGTGTTTAAACTTTTAAAGTTGATTTGACAAGTGCCTTTTTCAGTTTCCGAACCAAAATAAGCTGAGTGAGTAGCAAAACAAGAAGGAGAGAAAAATGGCAGAGCCTGTGGTGAGTTTGGACCAAGAAAATAAGCTTGTTAACAACAATGGACCAGAGAATGGAGAAATTACTGAGGAAGAAAATAGAGAGAACAACACATCTCTTCTTGCTGGGCTTAATCTTGTTTTGATCCTATCTTTTTCTCATTATCTACCGAAGAATGTCTAATTTAGACGAAAATACTGATCAAGATATGCAAACTGGCGATTACAATCACAAAGCCAAACATGGATCTTGTTTTCAGACAACAAGGCGACAAATCAGCCGATTTCCAGCCGTTGAAAGGCAAACGTCAAAGGTTCATACAAAGATAGGGACTTCAGGTAAAATTAAAATCACCAACAATCTTGCCATGCATTTCTGCTTCTTTTTCTGTGCGTGTGTGTGTGTGATTGTATGCGATGTTACCAACATTGAAAGATTTGAGTTAGAAAGATATAAATAATCAAACACTGATCAAATTTCCATATAGATTTAAGGTTTAACTTGTTCATTTTCAATATAAAGTCACTTGCTTACTTATAAATTTTACTATTTGATCTCAGGCACTGCAGAAGATTTTGAATTGTGAATTTTGACAAGAGTGTAAAGCGTGGTTTCTACATGATCAATCACATTGGCCAATTTTATGTTTGAATCTTCAAGCCTCTTTGGTTTGATGCCATCCTACAAGTAGACGAAATAAAGCTTAACATACTCTAGTTATGTGTTGAGGCCAGAAGAATATACAGATATCAGGTTGTAGCTCGCAAAAATTGATGGAAACAAGATTCATTAGCTTTTTTTTTTTTTTTTTTTTCTTTTTGAGTACATATCGGGAAGGAATGATGGGAATCAAACCCAAACCAGAGTGATCTGACATGATATTAAAATACTACTTTAGTGCTATTTGTATCAATTTTTTTACCAGAGTACAATTTTTCAGTTAGCAATGATATTATATACTTGCTACGGAATATTAAAGCTCACGACATTCACAACAAAATAACTATTGTTATGCAAGCAAGCCCTTCCTAAAAAAGTCCCATGCAAGACCATAGACGTCTCATGTACACACATGCTGTGTAGCTTTTTGAATAACAATCACACAGGTCATGAAGAAAAGACAGAATGCAAAGGGAAAGTTAACAGACAATATGATCTTAGCAACAAATAACGTGATTCCTGAAAATTGGCAGGTCGTTTTATCCATGAATAATGCATAGCTTGTGAACATAAGCTACTTTCTCACTAAGCAACCTAAAAAACTATTATTACTGCAATATTATTCCTTTCTATTACTTATTGTGAAAACATTTTAGAACCAAAAACATTCATATGGCAAAACATATACACAGTAGGTTAGTAGAATGGTTCCCAACTCTTCTGTGCAGAAATAGGGTATTACATCTATGTCTCTTTTCCTCTGCTTGCCTGCAAAGAATGAATGAAAACTACAGCTTTCTCCGCATCAGTCAGAAATTTGATCTCTACCCCAATAACTCTTTCACTTGTTCATATGTCACAAATGCGATGGCTATCGATGGGACAACCTGAACACAAACAACATTGTCCATTAGTACAAATAAACTGCTAATTGCCATTTCTCTCAGAATAAACTGCTAGTCGTTAATATATTGCGAAAGCATTTTAGAGTACAACTTGCTCCCTTTAAGTGATCTTCATATAATATGACAAGCATTAAAAACTACTGATGTCCAATGCAAAAGGAAATGATTACCCAAAAAATATTACATTAGGTGCAGGAAAAAAAGAATACAGAATGAGACTGACCTTGACTGAATTGGGGACCAACCTTTGTACAATGCTCTGAAGCCCGCCTCTGCAGTTTTCCTGAAAGCATCAACCATACCAGTGTATTCAAGAGGGCCTTACTTCTACCATCACCAGTGACAATTGAAGCAGCATTACTCCACCCCACCATCTGCATTCTTCTACGAATGACATCAAGAGGGTAAGCAACAGTTTGTCCAACTGTGCCTGCTGCAGCCCCACATGCAAGCCTCAAGCTATTTACACCCAACTCATTATCTTCAACAAGACCCAAATGACTTAGATTTAATTAACCAATCTTTAAGAGATTCATACACAGCAAAGTTGAGACCCTACATAAGGTACCTGCAAAGAAACAAAGAAGAGCATAAGCTATCACCAAGAAGATTATGAGCAGTAGTGATCTGCCATGAGTACCCATGTATTGATAATCTTGCAAATATTCCAATGAAAATCCTTTGGGGGTCATAAAAATGCTGAAAATATTCTCTCAGGCACAGAAAACTTGAATATGTTTTGGCTTAGTCACTTTATCGAAAAATGAACAGAGGAAAAGTTTCAAATCGCTATTTATTACCACCAGTCCCAAAGTACAACATTCCACAACTTACCATCTAATGACAGATGGAAGCCAACTTTTGTACAGAGCACGTGGAAGCCTCCTCACGGAAGCACAGTCGATAAAGCATGAAACATCCCCCTCTGTACTGATAAGGGGATTTATCTGTCTGCAATAGAAGAGAGGCTTGATAAGCACAACTAAGAAAGCAAAACACCCCAGAAAAGCTCATTTCAAGAGGACCCGCAATACCTGTAACAGGGTCTACCTCAACCATGTCCATCGGTATGAGCAGATATGGTAAATTATCCCAGCACATGCTCCCGCCTCCCAAACGTAATAAAGGAGTCAGCTGAGCATCCCCTATAAGAACAAAATATAAACAAAAACAGATTTATCTAGTGACTCAAATGACCTCAAGTCGCATCTAATAGCAGTTGAAACTATAGTAATTTTTGTGTTCATTTGCAACTCCATCCGCTTATGAATAAATTAGGGCAGAAAAGAGTATACATGATCCAAATACAAAATTTTGCATAAACTGTTTACATTATTTTATTTACCACGGACTGAGCTATAAAATGTTGTACTATTATACTGTTAGTACATACACAAAAATAAATCATTAGACTAATAGGGATAGCCACAAATAGAAAATCTGGTTGGTGACTTTCTCACTACACCATTTTAGATCAAAATCACTCTTCACACTACACCATTTTAGATCAAAATCACTCATCTTTTCTCTTTTTAGACTTGAAATTATTATTAGAATACAGAATAATAATCACATATGGATCATCCTACCAACAAAAAGCAGTTACCAGCCCACAACCCAAAAAGACCCAAAAATTTGTGAAAGTGATTACTGATGTTCAAACTTGATACGAATTATGGTCAAATATAGCAAAAGAAAAAAATCTGATATGTAATGTGTATTAACAAATACACTAATACAGTTTGCTGTTGGTACAGATATTTATGCCCCTGTTACAACATGTGCCATACGGTCAAATTTGATGAAAAGATGGAACAAGAAAAACTGTCTGATGGGAAAGAATAAAGGTTAAAGGCTTAACTATGTTTTTCCATATCCGCATCAGCAACAAGCAACATGTGTAATTGAACGAAGTATACT